>CM038217.1:147811142-148309233 GCA_021442155.1 Cymbidium sinense
TGTTTGGGACTTAAAAATCCAAATTGAGAACAATAGATTTAGTTTGATATAGATTTTGTATAATGGGTTTGGTGGCTTCAAGACTTAGCTATTTTTATGTGAATGGATCGCTTATAACTGATGATATTTTACTTTTTTTTTGTAACTTCTTTTCTCTCATTTCATATAGTTTGATTTCACGATATTTTACTCGGATGATATTTTACCCAAAGAATTATTTTTATCTTATGGATTTGGGGCTATATTCTTGAAATAAATCGCATTTAAACTCATTTTTTATGGTATGGTCATTTATTATGATGCAAAAATAAATTAAAATAAAGATTATCTTTTTTTAAAGTTTCATTATAAAATTATTATGGTTGGTGTAAGTAAATTTTGATTATAAAAATGATATTTTTAACATTTTTAATTTTAACTCATATGTATTAAAATATGATTATGATTGTTGTTAGCTATTTTTTATTATGAAAATAAAGCGTTAAAAAATTAACTCATGTATTCTTATGCTCATGCTCGAGTGAAATGAAGTTCAATATTAACTTGAACCATGAGACTATTTGTCTATTTATTTAGATGAACAAAAATAAAATAAGTTAATCTATTATAAAAAATAGTATTTTTTGTCTCATTGCAATATGAAAAATTTAATTATGTTATAACAGAATGAAACTTGTAAAGAGATAACTTATAAAATTTAATTATATAATAATTATTTTAAAATAGTGTAAAAATAATGATTAAGATTTTTTAAATTATCTCATTATGAGATTAAATTTAACTAAATTTTCATTATCATAATGATCTAATTCTCCAAAGAGAAGAGAAAGATGCAAAATATGTAAATCATCCAATAATCAAATTTTCCATAATGCTCTAAACATAATCTCAAGAAATAGCAAAATAAACTGATGATTTAAATGATCCAAAGAGGTACAGAGTACATATGCAAAAAAAATCATCCAAGCAAAATCAAATTGCTTCCATTGGAATGTAAATAATCTGAAATAGGCAAAATAAACTGGAAAAAAAGTTAAATGCTATACCTCCAAAGAGGTATAGAGTACAAAAAACCACCCAAATCATCCAAGCATCAAATTGCTTCCATTTGAATGTAAACATAATCTCAATAAATAAAATAAATAAAAGAAGTCTTAAATGCTCTGTTCTCCAAAGAGGTGATGCAAAATAACATTAAATCATCCAAGCCATCAAATTGCTTCCATTGGAATGCCCTAAACATAATCTAGAAAGCAAAATAAACTGGAAAAGAGTCAAATGAATTCTAAAGAGGTACATAGAGCACATATGCAAAATAATACCCAGAAATCATCCATGCAGCTTTCAAATTACTTCCATTGTAATGTAATGAATATTATCTAAAAAAACAGACAAAATAAACTGAAAAAAGAAGTCCTTAAATGCTCTGTACCCTCTAAAGAGGTACAAAGAGTACGATGCAAAAAAAACTCCCTAAATCATCCAAGCTAATCAAATTGCTTCCATTGGAATGCCTAAACATAATCTCATAAAAGGAAAATAAATTGGGAAAATTATAAATGATCCAGACCCAAAGAGGTACAGAGAGTACATATGCAAAATACCCCCCAGAAACTATCTAAATAGCTTTCAAATTGCTTTCATTGTTATGTAATGAACATTATTTCAAGAAATAGGCAAAATAAACTGGAAAAAGAAGTCTAAATGCTCATCTCCAAAGAGATACAGATGCAAAAAAACCTAAATCATCCAAAAAATCCAAATTGCTTCCATTGGAATGCCTAAATATAATCAATAATTAAAATAAAATGAAAAAGAAGTCCTTAAATGCTACCTAGAAAAGAGAGTGCAAATAACCCATAAATCATCCAAGCCCATCAAATTGCTTCCATTGGAATAAACATAATCTCAATAAAAAAAGGCAAAATAAACTGGAAAAGCTAAATGATCTCAGAATTCTCCAAAGAGGTACAAAGAGTACATGTAAAATACCCATAAACCATCCAAACAACTTTCAAATTGTTTCCATTATAATGTAATGAACATTATCTAAAATTAGTAAAAATAAAAAAAGGTCATAAATGATCGTCCCAAAGAGGTAGAGAGATGCAAAATACCCCATAAACCATCCAAGCAGCATTGCTTCCATTGTAATGTAATGCATTATCTCAAGAAAGCAAAATAAACAAAAAGAGTCAAATGCATTGTACCTCCAAAGAGGCAGAGCGATGCAAAAAATCATAAATTATCCAAACAGCTATCAAATTGCTTCCATTGGAGTGTCCTAAACATAATCTCAAGAAATAGGCAAAATAAACTAGAAAAAAGGACTCAAATGATCTCAGACCTCCAAAGAGGTAGAAGAGTACATGCAAAAATACCCAAATCATCCAAAGCCTTTCAAATTGCCGAACGGAATGTGATGAACATTATTTCTAGAATCGGAAAATAAACTGGAAAAAGTAATAAATGATCTAGATCTCAGAGATGCAAAATATATTTATTGCATATTTATTGCTACAAGATAAATGATTCAAGAGGGGATTAACTCAATACTATTACTTAAAGAGCTACAAATCCAAATGGTGAAAATCTCCTAGCTAAATATAGTCTAAACATCTTGATGTCTGTAAGTTAAAGAGAGTCATCTTAGGGATTCTAAAGCATTAAAAAAGATTGACAAATAAGAACAAAAACTGGATAATGTCATGCATCAAAATGTTTTCCTGAAATAATATCCATCATCAGCTTAGTGTACCCTTCAGCCGACTGATTGATTGTGGAGCTCGAGTTAAATTCCTGCATGTAGAACATCATATTAGTTGATGATTTTTACATCATCGATGTGATATTCTGCATCTCCAAAAATACTCACGGCATAACAGAAAGGTGATGCAACTTGGCGTTGAAACACGTTCAGCAACACTATCAGATTGTACTTTGGTTTCTGCAATAAAAAAGTAGAAGGGTTTGAAGATTAACAATAATATTTAAAATACTAAAACTAATACCATAATAGAAAATTACTCTTGGCTTTCTTGGATCTCTCTCAATATCTCTTAGCCGAGTTGGAAACACCCTTCAAATGTTGGATCCCTTAAGGATCCCTAAGATGTCTTTTTCCTCATCTATTGGTTGACTTCTTCTTCTTAACTACTTATCACCGGAGGAGAATTCTCACTTATTATAGAGTCAAAATCATCATATAGTTTTTTTTTAGGGATCCAAGCATATAGTCCTCGACTCTCTCTTTGTTGCCCTGCGTGCTCGACTTTATTTGATATGCATATCGACTATGTGGTTCTCGAAAATAATGTCGAGTATCAGCATTTTCCACATCTCTAATTTTCAGATGCACTATCAATGTAAATATCCTCTTTGCTGGTAGACTCGCATGATGAGAAGATACTTGTCCAATGCGATCAATATCTTCACACTAGAACTATAATCAGATTGGACACAAAGTAATCCCATCATTTCAAATTTTTTGCAAGTACAAGTTACTTCTTGGGTAGTCTACATCGAAATGCAAGCAGTGTTTGGATGCATTTTTTATTCTCTAAGTTTCTCAGAATACTCCATGGTTGTTTTAGTTACCCATCATGGGCCTCCAACTCCATGCAAAAATTCCTCTTCAAACATAGTGTAAACCTTTCTTGTATATAAAACATAAAATTGTTTTGAATTGGACTAGTCTTAACAACAGAAGAATCGATCTACACTTGAAGTCTTCATCATGTTCATTCCGATGCCATGTCTCCATAACCTTTTCCAACCCCAAGAAATAATCAGGAGCGAACTTGTGGTTTTAGATATTCCGCGTTGTTGGGTGGACTCACTATGTTGTGTTGACAAGATGCCCATGCGGAGTCCTGCACAATGCAAGTTGGCCTCTTGGATATAATCTTAAAGCTCCTTCAGAGCATGATCATGCAAATTGCCTTCTTCTAGCATGGGATACTAAGCTTCTTTCAACTCTTCCTAGTCATACTTACTCTGCATTTATAAAATAACCCTTGTACTATCTTTATTACTATTAAAGCAAGCAATGAACCTTGGAAAGATCTTTCTTTGAAATATGCCATCGACACAACCTATAGATGAGTATCGCGGCAATACAATCTGTTTTGATAGCTCCGCCATAGCTGATCTTGATCGAATATTGAATATTATAGGATGTACTCTGTCAAGCTGAAGAAATGTTTGGAATAGCCATGAGGTAATCAGATTCCATCTAAAAATAAAAAGGCTCCAAATAATACATTTCTAATAGTGATGATTTACTCCAATAAGAGGGGCACTAGATTATTTATTGAGTAGCTTGTATCAAAATTATCACATCCCAAAATAATCATATTCTATCCTAGACATGCTATTGCTCCAAAAAAGCTTTCAAATCCGACTCATCAACTTGTACATCCCATGCAAACATCCCATCCGCTGCGTTTCCTTAAACAAAGTGTGCATTAATCACCATTTGTAATCCTCGATCTTTTCTCTTACGGAATAAAATTGAAAGCATCTCTTTTTATGATATTCTCTATACAACCAAGCTTCCTGATTATGCATCTATTCCAATTCCACCCTCGCATCATTGTCTTCAACACGGACGCTTCTCATGCATCTGTCTGGGAGAAGATGTAGGTCAGCTCTACCAAAGAATGATTATGACTTTACAGCATGTTTTTTTTGTAGTCAATTCCTCAAATCAATAGAGAATCTAATCATGGCATGGTAGGATTAAAATGGAATTTTGTTAAGCCATTTAGACTTCTGACTTCTTTAGCACATATAAAATCTTTTGATTTCAATTTCTTTGAGTTTGGCCAATACTTAGTATGGTCCTTCCCATTGAATACCAATGCATAGTCACAGGTGCATACGCCTCCATTTCATTCTGAATAGTGATGCCAAGGAGTTTTCCTAAATTTGGGTCATTAGACATCATGACTTCATCATCGCACAGCTCATTGACCGTATTCATCTGGCCAAATAGATACAAAAATATGTTACAAAATACAGATGCAAAAAACCACCCAGAAATCATCCAAATAGCCATCAAATTGCCTCCATTAGAATATAATGAACATAATCAAAAGAAATAGGCAAAATAAACTGAAGTTCTAAATGCTCACGGCCCTCAAAGTGCAGAGTACGATGCAAAATACCCCAAATAAATCATCCAAGCGATCAAATTATCCATTGGAATGCCTAAACATAATCTCAAGAAATAGGCAAAATAAGTAAAAAAAATATAATGATCTCAGACTCTGCAAAGAGGTGCAGAGTATCTGATGCAAAATATCTTCCAAATCATCCAAAGCTCAAATGTTTCCATTGGAATGCTAAACATAATCAAAAGAAGTAGGCAAAATAAACCGGCAAAAGAAGTCCTAAATACTCAATGCCTCCCCTCAAAGAGGGGAAGGAGTATACAAAAAAATAACTAGAAATTATCCAAGCAACCATCAAATTGCTTCCATTGGAATACTAAACATAATCTCAAGCAGAATGGCTGAAAAAAGGACATAAATGATGTACCTCCAAAGAGAGAGATGAGTACAAAATATTTCCCCAAATCATCCAAACAACCTCAAATGCTTTCATTGAATGCTTACTAAACATAATCAAGAAGTAGGCAAAATAAATTGAAAAAGAAGTCACTAAATGTTCTGCCCCTCCAAAGAGGTACAAAGAGTACATATGCAAATAAACCATCCAACCATGCTTCCATTGGAATGCTTAAACATAATCTCAAATAGTAAGAAATAAATAATCAAAAATAAATGATCTGTCACCCTCAAAGTGCAGGAATGCTGATGCAAAAATACAAAGCCAAATCAAAGCGACCTCCAAATGCTTCCATTTGGAATGTCAGACATAATCAAAAAGTAGGCAAAATAAATGGAAAAAGTCCCTTAATGCTTTGTACCCTCCAAATGCAGGGAGTCTCAGATGTCTAAAAACTCAGAAATCATCCAAGCATCATCATTGCTTCCATTATAATGTAATGAATATTATCTCAAGCAGGAAAAATAAATTGAAAAAGAAATTACATGCCCTCCAAAGAGGTACAGAGAGTACATATACAAAATAACACTAAAAAGTATAAATTTAACAAAAAGCATCCAAATTGCTTCTAATAGAATGTAATGAACATATTCTCTTGATGATCGGAGTATCACTAATCATAGAAAAAATTCCATTTATTTAATACATCGTAAATTGGTATTCATTATTTCATGCGTTCTCCATCTTCATGGTTCTTTTGTAAAAAAGAAATGAGATTTTCTATTTGCTCATTTTGCTTGAAAACTAACCCTAAATCCATGTCATATCTTTAACTCTCCTCCGTTTCCCGGCTGGCCAAGTCGGGAAGTGTAAACGTGTCGTGAATACGCCATCATTTTCGACGTCCGTTCAGTTCGCTTAACCGCTAAATAAAAGGAAAAAAAATCTTTGGGCCATGGATGCAAAACTTCGCGGATGGGACATTATTCTTTACTTTCGGCAGCCTAAAGCGGGAAAATCGGGCATTATGTTCACGATGGATTGACATAACGTAATTCTCCACACACACATCTCTCTCTCTCTCTCTCTCACACACAGAAATCCTCTATCTCTGAATATATCCTCACACACACTATATCTCTCTCTCCTTCGTCACATCAAAATAAAAAAATAAAAAATAAAAAAAAGAAGAAATCTCTCATATATATATATATATATATATATATATATATATATATATATATCTTTCTCTTTTGGTTCACATCTTTAAAGAGGAGAGATGTATATGATGTATGTATATATATATATATATATATATATATATATATATATATATATATATATATATATATATATATATATATATATATATATATATATATATATATAAAATCAAAAAACTCTCTCTCTCTTCTCTCTCTTTCGTTCACATCAAAAGAAAAAAGAAAAAATATATAATAAAACCTCACAGCACTCTCTCTCTCTCTCTCTCTCTCTCTCGGATTCACAAAAAAAAGGAAAAAAATATCTTTCCTTTCTCTCCCTCTTTCTCTCAAATAAGGTTTGAAGATACAATTGATAGATGTGCATGAAAATAGTAGCTTCTTTTGCGTAGATGTCACTCATGAGGTGTGATAAGATAAAATCGACTATGGTGTTGTAAAGATATTTTACACTCACCCGAGCGTCGAATAAGCCAAAATTGTTAGATATTGCTCCCCCTATGCCAAAATGCTGCCAAAATTTTGATTAAATCTGGGACTTAGAAAAAAAAAGGGAGAAGAATATTTGCATATATATTTGCTTCTATGCAGGTGATTGAAGACCTCGTTATGCTCATCAGGGTATAACATGATTGAAAATCGAAATCAAAACGCCATCACGCACGAGGTGACGGTAAAGCCAGCAGGTTCTAATATATAGACTTTCTGGAATCTATTAAGTCTTTGTCAAAATTTCGTTAAATTTTTGGGACTTAACAAAAATGATTTAACATTAAGTTAAATATAAAATATAAAGTCCTAAAGAAATGAATTGAAAAATTAAATATAAATGAACTAAAAATGAATTTGAAAAAGACTTAATTATAAATAAAATAAAAAATCATATTTTAAATAAGAAAACATGGATCAAACTCAAGTGAACATATAAAATTTGAAATAAATTTGAATTTCTTTGATATACATGAACCGAATCTCACAATATTTTGCTTAAAAATAATCCAAAAGGAGAATCCTAGTGAATCATTGAAGATTTATCGTGGGATTAAAATATAACTTATAAGCATACAAATGTGGTTCAAGTGAGTTTTCTTTTCTCCAAATTCCTCAAAATTAAATAAACTTTAATTGAAACTTGGGGAGGCTAATACTAAACTCATAAGAGACTTAAGATAAATTTGAAGTATAGTTACTAAATAAATAGAAAACTTGATCTGGAGTTGAGGATAAATTCATATTAAATATGAAGTCTTTTTATGTGAACAAATCATATTTAATATCAAACGAAGTAAATATCTCAATTGAATATTAAATAACAAATGATTAATGATAAATCTAATGGTCTATTTATATAAATTGAGGGTAGCTTTCTTAGCAGCACAAATTAAATGCGTGTATGAATGTAGCCTTTAAAAGAACCATTTGGATCTTGCGTTTAAAATTAAAATTGATACATATAAGATTTGTTGAGTGCTATTTTCAAGTTAAAGTAAAAATTAAATGAATTTCAGAAGAGATTTTCACTGAAGATGAGCAACCTATTGGCAAGTATAACTACAGCTCATTAAAGACTACAAGATAAATAATATTTAAGAATTGGAAAATTCAATAGGACACCATCGATTACATATCATGCGAACATAAGGAATTAAGGCTTCACTCAATTAAACTTGCACACATTATGAAGTAAGATTAAAACTCAAATTCAAGATTTTAAAATTATGCAAGCATTCTTAAAAATAAATGAGCCCAGTTATCTTTGAATGCTTAAAGTGTCGAGGATCTTTCGTGGGTTGCTTCCGATTTGATCTTAGGACCCCGGTCCATGTTAACAAAACCTAAAAATCTAATTATTATAAAATTTCAACTTATTAAAATATTATTGATTTTGAATTCAAATTTAGAATTTGAACCCATATTCAACATCTTGAAAGTGTTTAAGTCGGGCTCAAATGAAATTAGAAGAGATTTTGAGATTTGATTGGAAAGAGGAATTTTTTGAATGTAGGATCCACTTTCAACAAATTTAGGTATGTTGAAAAATGGGTTCAAATATTTTTGGAGAGATGCTTCCATAGGTTTATATTTGAATTTTGATTTTAATTTTGAGGACTCTTTATTTAACAAATTTGAGTATATTAAAGTAAAGTGTCAATTGATTTTATTTTTGATTTGTGATTTTTTAGATTTACTTAGCAAATTTAGGTATGTTAAGTGGGGTGTTTGAAAATGATTTCTTCTTTTTCTTTGTTTGCTTTGTTTTGTGAATTATTTGTGATTTTGAAAAATGAAATCCTCATTTAGCAAATTTGGGTATGCTAAAATAAAGAATCCAAGTGTGTTTTGTTTTTTTTTGAAATTTTTTGAAAATAAGACTCTTAGCAAATTTGAGTATGCTAAGAAAATCCTAATGTGTTTCTTTTATTTTTAAAGATTTTGATTTTAAAAAATAGGATCCTAAGCAAATTTGGGTATGCTAAAGAAATCCTAATGTGTTTCTTTTTTTTTGTTTTTTTTTAATTTGATTTTGAAAACAAGATTCTTATCAAATTTGAGTATACTAAGAAAATCCTAATGTATTTCTTTTGTTTTGGATTTTGTTTTGAAAATGGAGACTTCACTTTAGCAAATGTGATATGCTAGAATAAAGTGCCAATGTGTTTCTTTTTTCTTGGATTTTATTTTGAAAATGAAGACTTCACTTTAGCAAATGTGGTATGCTAAAATGAAGTTTCAATGTGTTTAGAAATTTTGTGAAATGGAGATTTCACTTAGCAAATTTCAGTATGCTAAATGAAATTCCAAAAATGTGTTTCAAATTTTGTTTTGAAAAATGGAGACTTCACTTTAGCAAATGTGGTATGCCAAAATAAAGTTCCAATGTGTTTTGAATTTTGTGAAATGGACACTTCACATAGCAAATTTGAGTATGCTAAATGATATTCCAAGAATGTGTTTCAAATTTTGTTTTGGATTTTGTTTTGAAAATGGAGACTTCACTTTAGCAAATGTGGTATGCTATAATGAAGTTCCAAATGTGTTTTGAAAATTTTTGTTGTGTTTTGTTGATTTTGAAAAGGGAGATTTCCATTTAATAAATTTGGGTATGTAAGATGAAAATCAATTATGTTTCATTTTTCAAAGATGTATTTTTGTGTGTGATTATTGCTTTTTGAAAGAGGAAATTCCAACCTAATCATATATGGAATATGTTAAGTGGCATTTTAAAATAATGTCATTTTATTTGGAAATGAAATCATTATTCAATAAATTTGGGTATATTGAATGGAGATGTTCATATGTGCTTTTTGAAAGTTTATTTTTTATTTTGATTTGAAATGAAAACTCCATTCAATAGGTGTGGGTATATTGAGTGGGGGGGTTTCATATGTGCTTTTGGAGAATTTATTTTTGATTTTGATTGGAAACGAAACCTCCATTCAATAAATATGGGTATATTGAATGGGAAGGTTTCATATGTGCTTTTTGAAAATTTATTTTTGATTTTTATTGGAAATGAAACCTCCATTCAATAAGCGTGGTATATATTGAATGGAGAGGTTTTCATATGTGATTTTAAAGGGTGAGAATTCCAACTTAACACATGTGGAATGTTGAATGGAATTTCAAAGTTGTGATTTTGCTTGAAGATGTAACATCCATCCAACACATTTGGATGTATTGAATGGAAAGGCCTATCTTCAAATTTTGTACATTATGAAAGTTTATGATTGTTGGAGATTTTTTTTTTTTTTGAAAATGAAGTCTTCATCAAAATGAATAGTGAAAGAAGTTCATTTGTGCTGGAAGTTATGATTGTTGGTTTTATTTTGAAATGTTTCTATATGTAACAATTGTGAAAATTGTTAGATGTAGTGCAAATATTTTATTAAGTGTATTTTGAAAAAGTGCTTTTGGAAATTGAGACGTTTCATAAAGGATTTATTTTTTTTATTTTTAGAATGATCCTTACCATAAAAAAAGGTAAGGAGGAAGTCTTTAATCATTTTATTTTTATTAAATTTTTATTTTCACCCATTAGGAAACCCAACGGGGGTTTTAAGACCAACACAGAGTGAGGTCCTAAAATCTAAAGATGTTGGCTAGCTTAACTTAAGGATGAAATAAGCTTAAGTGCCAACGGAAAGAAAGATAGTATTAGATCCATACAAAAGTAGAAACCCACTATCGATACTTGGAAATAATGATCATTCACCAAAGATGGAGAGAGGAACCATCCCAAGCGGGTGTAAAATCAGTGAAATATTTTTATATAAATCGTTGCCTTCCCCCCCCTCCCCTTCCTTTAGGGAAAAGAAGGATAAATAAAGAAAATAGAAATATATATAAATTATTCCTTATTGGGATGTCACGTAGATCCATAGATGTTCTTATTAGGGTGATCGGGTATGACATTAAGGAGAGGTGTACTATCTTGAAAGATAGAAGTTGCCACCCAACAATGGACCTAATCACCTCAATAAGGACTCCTAAGAACTATGGGTCTTCGGAATGTACCAGAAATTCTTCTCCTACTTTACATGGAAAAGTAAAGCAGAGTTTATTTTAAACCGGCTTCGTTAAGTTCCCTATAGAGGTAAGTCCTCATAGTTAATTACATCCTAAGGAAAGGGATTCCGTAGGAATACTCTCGATTAAGGTAAATGATCATTGTCTCCAAAGATTTTGAAAAGGTAGGACTATCAATCAATTGATTTATTTTTAGAAAGTCAAGTGGGATCAATCAAGAGGAGAGAGTTCTTATTGAAGTCAAATGAAAACAAGTTGGGGGTGCTTAAGATACTAGGAAGCCTAGTAAGCACCCCAAATTATTCTATGGTGGGGCTTTATATTTTTGAAATTGAATTGATTTATTTAAGTTAAATTTTTATTAGAATGCTATGGCTTATAATTCCATGATATAAGGTAATGAAAATGCTTAAAAAGTGAGGATTTATGCTCGTAGCCCGCAAAGGAAAGTAGAAATTCCTAAACCTAAATCTAGGGAGCTTTGGCGAGGGCCAAAAGCAAGACCTAAATCTAAGGCAAAAATGGGTATTTAGTTTACCTCCATAAGAGAGGATAAACCACTTGGACTTACAACCTGGGTGGCGCCAACTAACTCCTCCTACGAAAACATGTAGGCAAGTCAAATGCTTGCAAGATAGCTAAGCTATTATTTATTTAGAAAAGAGACTAAGTTCTTAAACACAGTCCCTAATAGACTAAATCATGTAGGGCATGCTTTAATGACTTAAATCTAATGCAAAATTTTGTTACATTTTTTATTTTATTTTGGATAATCAATTTGACACAGCTTTAGGATTTATATGCATAATGCATGAGAAATTAGATTATCAAAAATCAGAAGATAAGGAGGTTTTTCCACCATGGCTCTCAAGTCAAGCCAAGTTCTCTAGCAAAGGTGGAAGCCTCCAATCAAGAGTGAAATAATATGCTTTTTTATGCATGATGTTAGAAAAGTAAGACAACATCTAGCTAAGGGGTTGCTAATTCTTTTATCTTATTTTATAACCTAAGCTTTAGGTGAGGTTATGAGTTATTTATTTTAATTTGAATTATTTAATTGATAGAAAATTTATTTTTCTAAGAGCCTAATCGTCATCCAGGCCATACATCAAAGCAAGGAAGAAACTAGGAAAATATGTCATCTTAATGCATAAGTTAAACAAACCATCAATCAATTTATAAAACTAGCACAAAAAGAATAAAAAACCATTTGTGATTGAGCTCCACCGCACAAACCTGAAAAAAAAAAAATGAGATCTACCCTTAAACAATGGATTACAATGAAATTACAATTACAAGGAATTCATGTTATGGGGTCTTCATTTCTTCATTCTTCTTTTGTTGGTTGGAATGTGGTTGCTCCAAAGGCTTCACATGGTACATAAGACATGATCTTATGACCAATGTTCATCCTAATCTTCCATAACAATCATTCCAAAATTCTAATTGCAAAAGTACATGAAAATGAGAAAAAAATATAACTAATACTTGCAAAATAGATATTAGCTAAACAAACCATACAATCCCAAGCATGTATATATATAAATTGGACTTAGAACCCCACACACGGATAACCAAGTCCACCTGGCCTATTTTGGATTATGCTTAGGGATATAAGCATGTGCATATCAAAAGTAATTATATATATTTATTACAATGCCCCTTAAGCACAATCCCTGTAAGATAATGGTTAGACTAAGATCGCCCTACCATTCGCCCACGACACACCCTAACATCCGACTAAAATAAAATATCATAAAATAAAAAAAAACATCAAACCATGCACCGCCCTAACCTAAAGCTAGAAATGGTGACTTAGCCTAATGTAAAGGTTTGTGTGGTATGCTTAGCTAGTTTTAAGGTTGAAGTTTTCTAAGTATGAAAATGTTCAACTTAGAGGTTTGTTTCATGTAAGTGATTTAGTTACTTTGGTTGATTTTATTTTGTATTTTGATTTGGTTTAATGAATTATAATTAATTACTAAGTTGTAAAGAGAGGAAAAGAGAAGAGAACTTCTTTTCCTCCCTACCTTAAGTAATTTCTAAGGTAGATTCATATTTGATTTTGTTTAGTGAATATTTTATTATGTGTTTTAATTAATCCTAAGTTTAGATTTTCTAAACAAACCTATTTAAAAAAAGAGGCATTTTAAGTAAAGTGAAATAATACTATCACAAAACACACACATCACTTTATTTCTTTTCCAACATGTGTAACATGCATATGGATGAATCCTAAGCATATCTATACATAAATGGAAATGTTTAGCACACTTAATGATGAAGAGATTTTTTAGAAATTTGAATGTTTTATGATGCATGATTTTGTTAAGTAAAAAGAGGATTCTTTTATCCATTTTCATATGCACATATATGTATGAAAGACATAAGTGAGTACCATTATCATTGTTAGCAGTGGGGTGTAAGGTACAAGACCTACTTAGGCTACTTAAAGCCCTCACAACCTGGGTTGTCTGACTAATATACCACTTTCCTTAAATACATATACATGTACAAAAGAAATGTATGGGAAAAGAAAGATGCAAAAGTTTGTGTTTGTGTGTTTGATTTATTTATGAAATTTATATGTGTAAGTGTAGATGTCCTTCTTAAGTAATAACATATGAATGAATAGGAATGGATTTAAGCAAGTGTTGTGTTCTTTTCAAATGAACTATACACTTTGCCAAATCCTATTCAAAACTATGCTAAAAGAAAAGAGAAGGAAAGCCACACTATGCACATCTTTATATTTTTACTCACATGCAAGCTCATAAATAATTATAAGTAGCATACCTTTCATGATTGATTTATAAGTTTTGAAATAATTTGATTTAATAGTGATAATAGCCATTCATATTCTTACTTTAGCCAAAACATGCAATTTGACATAAAGGAAACATTTCATTTTAATTTGATTTTTAAAAGCATGAATGCATGAATTTCATATGACACACATTTAGCATGCTAGAAAGAAATAAAGTGATGAAAGTATATAAATTCATTCACCCTAATTAATTCCTAAAGATAATCCTATGAAATAGAATTATTTAAAGCAAATAAAATTTAGTTTAAGGAAAATTTGATTTTATTTTGAGTTGATTTCAATTTGAGAAATATGAGAAGATTTTCTAGTCCTAACCCATTCTCACATGTGTATGATGTTTTAGTTTAATTTTTAGGTGATTAGATCAATTTTATACTTTGGTTAGGTTAAGATGTGAATTAAGTGTGTTAATTACCCCTTACCTACACCATTTTAACATATTTAATCACATAATTATGAGCCAATGTATGACATAAAATCATACAAGGAATTTAAATCAGCAATGCACCTAGGAAAGAAAGGGCCTAATGCAATAAATTAGTGATTAATTAAGCTAAAGGGTTTAATTTATAACCCTTCCCACACATGTGGGTTGGATTTTGATTTCCTTAAGCTACTTAGGTTATTGAACACTAAGCACCTACCCAAGATGAATTGATTAAGTTCTGGAATGTTTTGAAACTTTTATCAAGTTAATTAAGTAGGTGATTAGTGGGTTAGCCCTTAATTAAGTTTGGATTAAGGAAAGATGTTTAGGAAATGGCTTAGGGAAAATTCTCCAAAATCCATTCCATAAACCTCTTCTTCACTTAACCAAGGCTTAATTAACTTAAAAAGGGGGATAAACCACTGTTCACATGCTTAATTACCCTTAATTACATAAAGAGAGTAATTAAGGATTCATTACATGATTTTCCTAATTAACTCATCAATAAATCCCAAGAAAATTAGGAGAGGTAGAGGTCATCCCACTAAATATACTAGAGAAATTTGAAATGAATTAATGAAATAATTAGGGAGTAATTAGGGTTATTAAATTTTCATTAAAAGTATAATTGAGGAAAATACACTATTCAAAATCCATTGAAAATATTTTTAGATTATTCTCCTAAGAAATATATTTATAGTGCATTTTACCTTGTATTTTTATGATTTTTCTATAATTAGTTATGTTATTTTGAAGTTTCTATGATTATCTATTAATTAAATAGCCTAATTAAGTGATTAATCCCGTCGGCACCATGTGGAGGCTGAAGCGGCACACGCATTCCACATGGCGTAATGGGAGTGGTCACTTAAGTTGTCACATCATAGTACCACGTCAGCGGCGGCACTATGCGCTTTCTCCTCATCCGTCGATCAAGCGGTTGGGCGAACCATGGTTCTTAAGGGATTAGTCGGGGATCTACGCATCTTGATCATGGCCATCCAAAATGCGGATGGGCATGATCCGTCCCTGCTCTTCACGGAGATGGCCACCATCCATCTTCCATGGCATGATCCGAGCTCGATTGAGCCCAAACTCAACCCACACCATCATCATGCAAGGGAGAAGACATCCAACGGTTTGAGATGAAAATTCCACTTCACAAAGACCACACACTCTCCTATTTAGGCTCGGTTGATCCATACCTCGAGGCTATCACTTACTCGAATTGGTAGCTTTCAGTGGAGACAAAGCTCTGTTGAAAGTTTCAAGTCTTGGGATTGAGTAGATCTCTCTATGGACCAAGCTCCTCTTAATTAAGTTCGACCTTGGTCTAGCTCCCCTCTCCCGTGCCTTGAGAACTTGGATGAAGCTTGGAGTGAGTTCGATTCGGTCCCCTGAAGAGGCTTGCAAGAGGAATTGGCTTGATTTGAAGAATTAAGTGAGATGGATATTTTGTGGAGCTCCCCTCGGTTTGATGAAATCAAAAAAGGAGAAATGGAAATGGGCTGAGGAAGCTTGGAGGAACCATGGTGTGCTTGCTCTGAGTTCCCTAAGCTCAATCAAGTGTGTGAGTCTTGAATTCAAGTGGAATTAAGGAGAGTATATCTCCCCTTAGGTGAATCGGATGACCATGAAGAGCTTTGCCATTTTGATCCAATTCATCTTATTTAGTGGGTTTGCTAGGCTGTTTAGAGTGTCATGGCATTCAGTTTTGGGTGTGGAGTGGAGCAATGAAGCTCCCATATGCTTGAAATGAGTGGAGGAAGGATTCCCATGTGCCCATGTCAAGTGAGGTGGTCAATTTTGACCTTGGGTTGGCTTTGGCTGACCTAAACCCAAATGAGTCATGTGCACCATCCTCATTCGTGACCATTTGTTCCACTAAGAGGATGCCCAATGTCCATGAAAAGGAATTGACCAAATTCCAAGTAGTTTTGATTTTAGGTTACCTTATAGACTAAGGGTAAAATGGTCATTTGGCTTAGATTTTAATTCGAATATGTTTGATATGATTGAAAAATGGGTTGGGCCAAGTTTCAATGAATTTGGAGTTGGTTTGATATGATTTAGCTCATGTTGACCATTTAGGTCAAAATGGGTCAACTTGGTCAAGTTGACCAATTGGTCAAATTGGGTCAAAAAAGGGTTGGGTCAAGTTCATATGACCATTTGAAATATGTTGTCATCATTGGTTAGGTTCAATTTGATTTATATTTGAATTTGGTTCATTTGATTTCATTTAGGTCAAATGGGTCAAGTTGATCAATTTGACCCATTTGACCTATTTGGGTTAGGTCATGGGTTGGTTTATGTTTAGTTGGTCATTTGAAATGTATTGGTATCTTTGTTTCCAATCAATTTTGCTTTAATTTGATTTTGGCTCAATTTGACCTTTTAGGTCAAGTTGGGTTCAAGGTCAATTGGGCTAGGTTGGGTCTAGTTGGCCAATTGGGGCTTTGGTCAAGTTCAACAAGTGATTTGGAATGAACTTGGACCATTACTTTCAATCAGTTTAGCTGAGATTAAGTTTCAACACATTTTGACTTTTTAGGTCAAGTTGGGTCAAGTGGCCAATTGGGCTAGGTTAGGCTCAAATGATGATTTGGTCAAGTTCAAACAGTGATCATGAATGAGTTTCAATCAATGATTTCAATCAATTTGGCCTATTATAGATTTTGGCTAATTTAGGTTTCTTTTTAGCTAAGTGTTAACTTGGTCAACCCTTACAGTTGACTTGGTTTGACCCAATTTGAGTGATTGATCATCTTATGATGATTGTTGCTCATAATATGAGATTTATGTGGGCTTAGTTCAATCCAATTTGGGTAGGATTAGAATTTGGCTCATAAGGGGTACTTTAGGTCACTTTGGGTCAAGTGAGCCTAAGTAGGTCAATTGACTTGATTAAGGCTTGAATCAAGTTTGGTTGAACTCACATATGGACTTATAATTGAAATATAAATTCATTCACAAGTGGTTTGAAGTCAAATGAGTTTTGATTCATTTGACAATTTCAAGTTCAAAAGGGTGAACATGAGTTTGACTTGGGTTTGATTTTTAATTTAGTTTTGGTTTGTGATTTGTATGTTTATATTTGGATTCATGATTAAAATTGAATGAATGAAGAAAATCAAGGTTTGGCTTGATTTGAAATTGATTCAAGAATTTGACAAATCTTAGGTTGATTTGAATTTTTAGATTTTTTTGATATTTAAAGTTTATGTTTATATTTGATTGATTTATTGAAAAATCAAAATAATTTTTGGTTTGATTTTTTTTTATTGAAAAAGGTTGGATTTTGGTTTATTGGTTGATTTTTATTTTTGATATTTGAATTTATATTTCATTTATATTTGTAAATATAAATAAGAATATAAATGGGTTATGCAAAAATTCCTTGAATTTGAATTGATTTAGATTTGAATTAGGCTAAGTCATATAAGATGGGAATCAAAGTGACTTAGGAAAGATTTTTTTGGTTTGGATTTGAATTTTGGATTTGGTTTTGGTTGATTTGAATTTATATTTCATTTATATATGTGAATATAAATGAGAATATAAATGGGTTGTGAGAAAATTCATTGAATTTGAATTGATTTATATTTGATTTATGCTAAATCCATAAGATAGAATCAAAATGACTTAGAAAATATTTTGGAGTTTGGAATCCAATCCTGGGCTTCAATCATAAGTTTCAATTTTTAGAATTGATTCATGATTTGAGAAAATCCATTGAATTGGTTCAAGTTTTGAGTTATAGTTGGAGTTGATATGAGTTTGGAGTAAATCAATCAAGTTGCAATTGATTTGAGTTTGACTTGAAGGGAGGAAGTGAGGAATTTGGTTCAAGCTATACGGCAGATAAATTTTCCTAACACCCCTAAGGCATGACCTATTCCTATGGATAACTCTTCTAAGTCTTTAGGGTTAGGTTGAGTGTCCACCTAATCACTAGAAGTGTCTTATGGTTAAGGAGACTCTTAGTGTCTAAGAAAAGTCCTATGTCTAAGATGGAGGGGTTGAGAGCTCATTCTAAAAATGAGGTCAACAAATATCTGAGAAGCTAATTTTGTCATATGATAGGAGATCAAATTCTCTATTATTAAATTAATAGAGTCAACAGAATCTTAAACAATAAATTAAATGATCAAGCAATCAATAAACCCCGATGATGGCTGCGTTGAATAGTGATTTCAACCGAAGGGGATACTTCCATCAAAAATGTGATTTTAATTTAAAATTTAACTAACTCAAATTAAGTGTTAAATCAAATGAGAAATCAAATATGTCATTAAGCTACAAATGTCTAAATGAAATTCAATCTCTAAAAACTTAATGCAAAATCTCATCCATGATAGTTTGTCGGGTGACAAATTAAGAAAACTTCAGCTGAGGATACATTGTCAAATCAAGTATTATACTATGTTCACTCTCAATCAATCTCACGCTAGTAAGGATGTGGCGTGTCCTCCTCGTGGCCCGCCGGGTTTACATATAATGCGATTCGATGAGTCCTTTGATCGGGTGGTTGCTGCCAAACGACACTATTATGTTACGATCATGATCGTAACTCGTATGCTCCCCAATGACTCTGCCTTTTGAGTGCTGAATCATAGGATACACCCGATAGGGCAAAAAGTACTCTATCAACTAAAGTAGACTTAAGATTATCTCCTTAGACAAACACCACCCCAAGTCTACAAGGATTTTTTGGACGACGTAATCCATGTTCGCTTAAGGATCCTTTGCCAGTTACTACCTCCTAACTAAGTGGACTGGACCGTGATGGGATGACGAGAACCCATGGATCTAGATCGGACACGTCATCATTCCCCCAACCATCCGCTTCAAGCTAAAAATGTTGAATTTCATAAATCTAAAAATCAAAACTCCACATGCTGCTACTATATGCTACACATTAAGCGATCTATGACTAGCCTTAATTGAAAGTTCTCTCACTTATTGGAAGGGGTAATTAACTATAGGGGCTTACGCCTATAGAAAACCTAAAACCAGATCTAAAGTCCTCACAAAATGAGGGCGAAATCTCTAGGTACTGTCTAATCTACTATTCCATCCACCTTCTGAAAATTACACCGACACATCTTAAAATCACTCTCTTCAATTCAATATGTCAAGAGGTCGGGGGCGAATTTTCGGAGCCCACAAGCTTTTCTTTCTCGTGCATTTTCTCTTTGGGATTTTTTTTTTGGATTCAATTTATTTTTAAAATTTTGATATTTTTCACAAATAACAGTAAAAATAACAAAATCTAATATTTTGATTAAATATAATAACATAATCATAATTATTTTGAATAAGCTTTTTGAATTTTTTTCATCATTGATTTTCTTTAAGTTCACTGAAATTATTACTTTTACCAAAGAATATCATTGATTAAACTTTTGTCATGTCCAATTTACACATTGATGACTTATGCTTGCTCTTCTTTGAAAGTTGAAATCATAAAAATTATAAAATGCTTACACTTTTCATTTGCTTGTAATTTGTTTCTTAATAGTAGTACACCACATAACCCCCATATTTAGGTTTGCACATAATATAAGTTAGATGAGTTCGAGATAAATAAAAACTTAGATATGAATTTAATTAAATTTGAATGTAAAATTGACAAGCTTAATTAATTTGGATCTCTCAAAATAATTTGTGAAGATAGGTTATGATAAATGACAATATCAATGAGATAAAGATCACCATGGAATTGAGTATAATAATTTTATAAAATTGTCAATAAGCATAGTAAATCTACATATAAGCATGAAAATATATATCATTTAATAGGAAATAAACATTAAAGCCGAAAGTTTATACAATCATGAAATAGAAATTCCCTTGTGCAAACAATCATTCCAAGTGTGGCATCCTTCTTTGCTTAGGGTTTGCTCTAATATCACATGATGAAGTTTTGGGATTAAACACTTTCATGGTCTTATAGTAGTTGTAGTTGTGTTCCAATATACCTTAGAAACTTTATAGTTTAGTTTGGAGAGATTTGGATCGATGTAGGATGAGATAGGGTTGACTAGGCATGATAAACTCTATTTGGATAAGTACACGTAAGAGAATTTTTTTGAAGCTAGGGTTAAAAAAAGAAGAATTAATAGATTGAAAAATACTTTGAGAAGATGGAAGAATATTTAAGAGATTTGATTTGGAGTTGGTGGAATTTTTAAAGGATTCTTAGCTAAGTAAATGAAGTGGAAATCTTGACTAGGTCTTTTAAACCTTGTTTAAGCTGACAACATATAGTATGACTTTATTAAACTAAGATTTTCAAATGGGAAGCTCTGTTGGACTTTAAGGTTAAAGTATTTAGAACTAAAATCCTCCTTGGATGTCCATAGGCCCATGCATGCATTTATATTGGCCCCAAAATTTCTATTTCTTCAAATACCAACCTAAAAATGAGGATAAATCCATCCACCTTTCAAACTCATCATCTTCAGAATCTCTCATAGAATTTTCATGCTTTATAATGCCTTTAGAGTTTGAATTATGTGCAATATACTCTGCATTCTCACATAACACATAATACAACTACAAGTAAATAATGCATTAACATTAGCACAATATTTCACATGATATATAGTCATCTTCCTTAATTTATAACTATACCAAACAAACACGTGGCTTAAAATGTTAACTCCATAGCCATAAATTTAGTAATAGGTCGATAATGCGAATCATTCAATCACTAGCAAAGATTATCTATTGGTGCACTCTTTTTTTTTTTAGACAAATCTAAAATATTTTGTAAAATATTATTATGTGAGAGAGGAGTCATTATAAGGAATAAATTTAACTATCATTTACTTGTAACATTGGAGGAATGATCGCAGTTCAAAACTAAATTCATGACTTCTTTCATGATTCCACTGTGACAATTCAGATTTATATTTATCTTTCATCACTTCCTTAAGTAGATTAGTTCACTAACTCAGCTAAAATTAGTTGAATTGATCTCAAGCTTAGACTAGTGCTTTGAGCTTGATTCAATTTATTTATAACCCCTACATCTATTAAAAATCTTTCGAACTTTGAACTTCTTGATTAAATCCTTACCAATATTTAAGTGATTATCAATACACAAATTATTAGCAACAAATGGCTTTTTAACAGCTCACATTACTTAGAAGGGAAATAGAGAATAAGAATCGATAAAATTTAGCCCTAAACAAATTGATAAAAAATTATAACAATGGGGTAATTTTTACGAAAATAACCCCTTGGCAATGCAAGAATAATGCTACGTTTACAATCAATTATAATTCTGTACAAATGTTTCCAGTATCCTGCATTTTTGTAATCCACCAAGCAATTGAGACTTTTCCTGCGCAAACCAAGAGAAAAAAAAAGTTCAAAAAATAATTAACAAGAAAGGTTTTCACCAAACCATGAATTAGAGATCTTCACCACGCTACTGTTTTCTTCTCACCTCATCGCCCCTCTTCTTTCCTATCCATTTTCAGCTCCTTACTCCAATTTAACTCTCGGGCTGTCTTTCTTCTGGTTTAATTAATGGCTGAAGAGGTGGCCTCATCATCTCATCTCTCACAGCTTCATCATCTTCTCCTTCTCCTTTTCCAGTTATAATAATATCCATTTCAATACCTTGCTCTATAGTACACTTGCTTCCTGCTTCAGACTCCAAGGTTGACACGATCACAAGACCAGCTTCATTCTCAGCTGGCAGAAGCTCCAGAACTCTCTGACTTCCCTCTTCACTCTCATTCCTGTAAAATCTATCATTCTCAACGTCATAAAAGTTCCCAGTTCTCACCTCCTGCGCCAGTGAGCACGACCAACAGAAGAGCCATTGCATGAAATCAGCGAAAGCTAAGAACCCAAAGCAGAAAGGATTAGCAGGAAGCTTAAATCTCTTCCTCATTTGAGTCCTCCAAAATCCTCCATACAGAAATCCACACAGGCATAAAACAATCCCTGCAATCCCCACAACATATCTGATTGTGTAGTCATTTATATTAAGGGCTGTTACACTGAAGACAACTAATGGCGCACTACAGAGAAGTATGAAGGTGATGATATGGACATACATGTTACCAAATCCAAGCCTCTCCATGTTCCATCCGAAAACACAGAAGGTGCAGAAGAAGGAGAGGAAGTAAACAGTTAGATCATCCCAGCAATTGAAGAGTCCTCCAACCCACTGAGGTGAAGTCACCACCACACTCTTTTTGTATAACTTCAACTCTTTATCCTCACTGTTGTGCCGCTGCGATTCTTCGTCACTCTCGGATTCAGTCTTCCTCCCTAGAGGGCTGAAAACTGTGTAGAGAGCAGCAATAATTGGTGCTCCAGTTCCAAGAGCAATGAATAGAATCTGTGGCCAATCTGGCCTTGTCTTGCTAGTATATGCCCAGTAAAGAGTACAAAGGCCATACTGAGAAATGCAAGTGATTTGAAGGAGGAAGACAACAAACATCATATGAGCCCTCTCATTTCGCTTTTTTGTTCCATTCTTGCAGTACACATTTCTCAGCTCAACTATATCGTTTGGCTTCCACTGACATAGGAGAACTAAATGGTGAGAGATCCTTGGGTGCTGGTACAAACACATGATGGTGAAGAATGCGTTGAGGATTTGGTTGAAGATCTCAGTCCATTTTTTTCTAACTGAGCTCTTTGGGATGGTGTGGTTGAGGATGCCAGTCATGAGTAAGAAGAGCACAACAAGGCAGGAAGCAACAAAGAAGAGCCATACAAGAAGAGCTATGTTCATTGGATGCTTGACCCATTTCTTGCTGTACCTAACAACGGATCCCCAGTTGATTTTTCTGATAAATGGGATTCCGAAGCGGCGGCGACTACCATCACTCGTGCTGGATGTGGTATCAGGTGGTGGAGGATTGGTACTGATGCTCTGCATCTGATCTTGATTTCGCTGACAGAAAGAAAAGGAAGTGAGAAACAAAACCAAATTTGAGGAGACAGTTTTTTTATTGTATGGCTTCCAAGAAATCAAGGAATCATTTTTGTGGTGTTTCCCATTAGAATTCCAATATTTGTAGCAATTTTTGTTATAAGATCAATGCAAATTGTTCCTAACAGAGAATTTGAAACAAAGGTTTATCATATGTACTCCCAAGTGGAAAAAAATATTCAAAAACTATAGTTTTTTTTTTAAAGTAAAGCTTATTGTTATTATTTTCTCCTATGAATGACTAGTTTGATGTATTTAATAATTGTTTCTGTCACTATTATTTAAAGGCTGGCACTTTTGACTCTTATGCTGCTCGCATCTGTTCCATTAAAGTTGAAGCTTTCTTTCCCCTTCAATTATTTATTCTCCTCCATCAAATTGACAAGTATACAGTTATCGTTTACCTTATATATTTCTTGTATAGTTCTATCAAGTTCTTCTTCATTTAAAATGACTACAAGTTGCTGTTTGGTATCCTATTTTAAGCAGTATTATCCATCAAACAGATTTCTGGGGACTGTAAATCCTATTGTTTTGATAAATCCAATTCCAGCCCTGCTATTAGCTAAACTCAGGATTTGTTAAATCACACCACAATATTTCTTCTGTTACAAATCTTAAATCATGAAAAAAAATAACCAATCAATTTATCAGAATTTATCAAAAATTAAAATTTTCAGATTTAACCCTCTCAAGATTTACTGAATCTGGATTTACAGGATTTACTTAGACCCTGCTTGAATTGCATGCTGCTTGTAGCTAAATTTTTTTTTTTTTTCTATTTTCCAGCTATCGCAACTTTCAGAATAAATAAAATCAGTATGACTGTTACAGTAAAAATCTAACCTTTTAACTAGATAAATGCATGATTCAGCATGTGTTTTCATGGAACTTATACAAAGTAATATCTGAAACCAAAAAAACAAAAAAAAACTTCATTTCAAAGCTAGTGATAAAATTTTGATCTTTTTTCCACCATGAATCTACAGTACTTCGCAGTTTGAACAATCCATTTGTTCTTTCAGAAATCAATCAAATTAACTCTGAAGGTCAATGAACATGTGAGAGAGAGATAGAGAGAGAGAGAGAGAGAGAGAGAGTGCAGTACCTCTAAATCTGTTTCCTTGGGCCTCCCCTTCTTCTCCAGTGCTGAAGGAAACCAAGAAATCTCTTTTCCTCCTCTATATAGAGGTAAAATAAATGAACTAAACCAAGCGGGGCAGAAAGGGAAAAAAATAATAAAAAGTTTCTAAATCTCGATACTGACACATGGCAGACTTTTAAAAAAATTATACTATTCTGGCCAATTGCAATCATAACGCTTTAAATAATAGCTTTATAAAAAAAATAGATTTTTTATATTTATTTTTTAAAATTTTATTAAATATCAACATTTATAATATAATTTTAAATCTTTTTTTATTTAACTTTTTATTAAATTCCTAATAGCATTTTCCTGACACATAAAAATATGAATTCAAATGAATGCTAGTTCAATAAATATGATATAAAATTAAAATTTTTATATAAATTAAAAATAATAAAAATACTTATTATAAAGTTAAAATATTAATCCATTCATGTCATAAAAAAATTAATTTTTAAAATATTAAAAATTAGGTTAAAATATTGACCTAATTTTTTCTTGAAAAGAAAGGGTCAATGAAATCAAGCTTGTCATATTCAGTCAGCTCCTATATTTTACTTAATTAGATTAATAATGTTTTAATTACAACGAAAAAGGTCAGCAAAGAGCTGCTACATGTGTCGTGCAGCGGAGGATAGAAATTATTTGCATTCAGACGAAAGCTCCGAGAAGAAAGCAAGACTTTTTAAAGTATACTCATCGTCTCTAATGGGTGAGAGGAACTTGGATCAGTTTAAATCCTCTACGGAGACGCCTATACATTTAAAATCAACCGATATATTGATTTAATGCACAGGGATTAACAATGATATTCCTACTCACAAAATGGGTGGAGTATTGGGTGATTACCCATTCAAAAAAAAAAAAAAAAAAAGAGACTTTTTAAAGTAAGTATTTTTCCCTTGCGTTTTCTACTTCGAAGCCTGAGGCTGAATGCTAGCATTCAAACGAGAGCGCAATAAATATACTACGGAAATAACGGTGGAGTGGCAAAAACGGTCGGTCCGTCGGTGTCTGAAAATCGCCATTGCTGACCCGGCTGGCCCGGTTCACATCACTCGCCACTGATTGCGCCGATCCAGTCAACGTGATTGAGACCGGATAAAAATTTAAGTCATTGAACATGGAAAACAAAAAAAAATAATATTAATAAAAATTTAAGTCATCTGTGATTCTAACTTGAGCTACAAAAATCCGATCCTTAATTTTTCATTTCCTTCACCATCGATAATAATTAAGAATTAAAGTCCAAAAGAAAAGAGACCACCCATTTGCAACCAAATTGGTTGAATCATTGACGACGACATTCTATATAAGCACTCATAAGCCGCATAAAGAGGACTAGTAATAACATGCCTACAATCTCCCATCCAACTTAGAGGACCTCCTAACAAAATTTGAAGGAATTATGGTTGTTTTAGTCAAACTTGACAAAATAAAACTAGGTTTCCCCACTTAAAATAGAAGAAAGGTAAAGAGTACCAAAAATTGAAACTTCATATAAAAGAAATCAATAATTGATTTAACAGACACTGTACATTTATAACATGAAATCTAGATTGGATTGCTAGTCTTATTTGTTGAGATTAATGGCACAAACAGGAGCTGCTTCATGAGTTAAGCCTTACATTTTATTTTATTTTAAATATATGCATGAGGATACCAAACAAGAAAACTTTTTTTTTTTATCATACTGCACCTCTTCTTCTCCTTTCCTTCATAGTAAATCCTGCAAAATGACCCACCTCTATCGGAGGCGAAGGCTAAGATCTCCCCCATCAAGATTCGATTCCTCCTTCATCACTACCTTTATAGGTAAAAAGAAATGGGAGGATCGCACCTACCTGGTAGTGACTTCCTGGAGATACAGTAAAATCACATGATACATAGTGGATGGAATT
Source organism: Cymbidium sinense (assembly GCA_021442155.1). NCBI lineage: Eukaryota > Viridiplantae > Streptophyta > Magnoliopsida > Asparagales > Orchidaceae > Cymbidium > Cymbidium sinense. The sequence goes on from CM038217.1 coordinate 147,837,671, forward strand.
AGAGGTGGACACCTCAAAAAAAAAAAAAAAAAAAATTCTGCAAAATGTCGTATGTCTGATGGCACCTTTAATGGCCATCACTCTTTCCTTATAGTGAGGACCATCTCAAGAAAGCTCTCATTACCAGCACTTACATAAAGTAAATGAATCATAAAAAAAAGTAATAGGATCAATAATAATCTAGAAAAAAACTTTTAAATTCTAAACTTCTAAAAGTGAGGGTGGGCTAAATATAAAAAAAAAATTTTGTTTAAAGAATTTTTTTTTTTGCTAATTCATTATTCTTAAATGACTATTTAATTAATTTAAATAAAAATTCATAAATTTAATAATCTTACTCACATATATTTTTTTTTCTTATTTATATTTTTTTAAAATATTAAATTTAAATGTTATTTATTTATTTGTTATTTAATTATTTAAAATTTTAAACACTCTGAAATAACAAATTAGTTCCGCCCCTCAATCCAAGCACTAATTCAAACCTTTAGCCATTTGTTCAGATTGCGCTTCTTATATTATATAAAATTATATAATATATATATATATATATATATATATATATATATATATATATATATATATATATATATATATATATATATATATATATATATATAAGAATTTGTAAACTTAATAAATAGTAATCTATTTGCAAGATAAATAAAAAAATTCGTTGGTCTCATAATTAGAAAATTTCATATATTTTAAAATTATTTATAAAAAGATGGCCTGCAGAACTTTAGATCTGTGCATTTAGCAGGAATTATACATAATTATATGATAGAATTGGAAACATTTAATGACGAAAATAACTTTCAACAAAATAAGATCACATGCCAAAACATCAAGAAAAATTAGTTTGATGGCATGTATGAAAATTTTAAATACAATACTTATGGCTTTTCATCTGCTAAAGAGAGCTTTATTTTTCTCAAGGGTGTAACGTTAGCAAATAATATAATCAATCATTTAGATTATAGACAAAAGTCTTATTTATATTATAGTATTTTTTTTTGGTTCCATGAAAAAAATAAAATAAAATATTTGGACATTACACATTATAAAGCTCTTACCAATTAATGTGATGTTTCTAAAAAATCTAATAAATTTAATCCACTATTTGATTGCAATTTTAATAGGCCCAAAAATTAAATAGCACATAACATAATTAATATCAAGATTCATATTTAAAAAAAATTAAAAAAATCTCACACTTAGGTCATATTATATCACAGGACAATTCTACATTACAAAATAACTTTATTAGCTCAGTATTAATTATCTCCCTAAAATAATATCAATAATTAAATATCAACAACCAAGTTGTCATTATATAAGTATATTATTATTAAGATAAGCCGCATTCATTTACTTGAGAAATATATATATATATATATATATATATATATATATATATATATATATATATATATATATATATATATATATATATATATATATATATATATATATATATATATATATATATATATGATGATGATCTTTATATAATAGAATCTTCAATATGCGAGCACAATTTAAATTTTTTTTTTTTAAATAGATATTACCTAACCCATTTTGTTCATTTGAATGACCAATTTTTAGATTATTTAAATATCTACCAATTATCATATTTGTATATTGTTGACCTCATTTTTAGAATGAGCTCTCAACCCCTCCATCTTAGGTTTAGGACTTCTCTTAGACTTTAAGAATTCCTTAGTCTTAAGACACTCAAATATGAGGTTACTTAAACTCTGAGACTTCCCATGGAATATGTCATTTTAGTATTAGGAAAATTATCTACCCTTAGCTTAAACCATTCCATCGTTTCCTTCTTTCAAGTCAAACTCCGAATCAATTCTATTTGATTTTCTCCAAAATTCAAATCAAATCCATAATTGAAATCTATAATTAAAACCCATGATCAAAATCCATCAAAAATTCCTAAGTCCTTAATCATCCCTTAAGGACTTAACCAAAATCATGATTCAAACCTATTCAAACCTTTGATATTTTCTCATAATCCATTTATATTCTCATTTATATTCACATATATAAATGAAATATAATTTTAAATCAATCAAACTAAACTCAAAATTTCAAATCAATTCATGAAATTTTTCTAAGCCCTTTAATTTTCTATTAATGGACTTAACTTATATCTTGATCAAATTAATTCAAAGTCATGAGATTTTCTCATAATTCATTTATATTCTTATTATATTCACATATATAAATGAAATATAAATATAGATCATTCAAACCAAATAAAAAAAAAATTCAAACTCTAAACTCCAAAATTTTCATAAGTCCCTTAAATCCTTCTTAATGGACTTAGCCCAAATCATGATTAAACCACTTCAAATTCTTGAAATTTTCTCATGATCCATTTATATTCTCATTTATATTCACATATGTAAATGAAATAGAAATTAAAACAATCAAAATCTATTCCAAAAATCAAACTTAAATCAACTCAAAATCCAACCTAAGCCTTTCAAGTCAAAATCTTGAACTTAGCCAAATCAATTTCAAATCAAGTCAAACTCTTTATTTTCTCTCATGATTCAATCAAACCTACAATCATGAGTTCATATATAAATCCAAACTTCAATCACTCAATCAAAACCTAGTTCAAAAACCAAACCCAAAATCCTTTCATGTTCTTCCTTTGAATATGAAATTTTCAAATGGATCAAAACCCATTTGACTTCAAACCACTTATAAATGGATTTATATTTCAATTATGAGTCTATATACAAGATCAATTAAGCTCAAATCAAGCTTTGACCAAGCCATTTGACCCACTTAGGCTCACTTGACCAAAAGTGACCTAAAGTACCCTTATGAGCCAAATTTTGATCTTAACCAAATTGGATTGAACAAAACTCATATATCCCTCTCATCATGATCAACAATCATCATGAGATGATCAATCAACCAAATTGGGTCAAATCAAGTCAAACTTAAGGGTTGACCAAGTCAACACTTAACCCAAAATGAAACCTTACATAGCTAAATTTCACCATAGGACAAATTGATTGAAACCATTGATCTAAGTTCACTCATGACTTATGTTTGAACTTGACCAAACCAACATTTGAGCCTAACCTAGCCCAATTGGCCACTTGACCCAAGTTGACCCATTTTGACCTAAATGGTCAAAATGTGTCAAAACTTGATCTAAGCCAAATTGATTGAAAGCAATGGGTCAAGTCCATTCCAAATCACTTATGGAACTTGATCAAAGCCTTATTGGCCAACTAGATCCAACCTAGCTCAATTGACCTTAGACCAAAATGACCTAAATGGGTCATGTTGAGCAAAAATTGAACTTAACTCAAATTGATTGGAAACAAAGATATCAATCCACTCCATATGACTAACCTAACCTAAACCTACCCTTGACCTACCTCAAATAGGTCAAATGGGTCAAATAGGTTAACTTGACCCATTTGACCTAGATGAAGTCATATGAGCCAAATCCAAAACTATACCAAATTGAATCAAACCAAAGCCACCAAAGCATTTCAAATGATCATATGAATATGACCCAACCCTTGGTTTTACCCAATTCGACCTATTGGTCAACTTGACCCATTTTGACCTAAGTGGGTCAACATGAGCCAAACCCTATCAAATGAATTCCAATTCTCATGAAACTTGGCCAAACCTAGTTTCTCCACATACCCAACATATCCAAAGTGGAAAAAATAGCAAAATAGCCATCCTACCCCTAGGAAATAGAACAAAGTTTGGCTTAACCCATGGGTAATTTGGTCATACCCTCTTCACATTCACTTGAGGCTTTCCTAAAAGCTCAAGGGGACCTAGTGATGAGTGGTGCACCCAACCCAATGGGTTTGGGTCAACCCATTTGGTCCCTAGACCAAACTCGACCCTATGGTCAAAAATTGAAAATTCAAACTCCCTCTCAAGCTCAAATTCAAGCACATTGGAGGTTGGCAATCCACTCCTTAGCTCAAACTGATCATGTGCACACTCCTAACTGATCAAACAACCCTCAACCTATGATCAATTGGATCAAAATGGCAAGAGCATTGTTGGTCGTCCGATCCTTCAAGGGGGAGATATACTCCCTCTAATTCAATTCAATTCTCACTTACCCTCTATCGATTAAGCTAAGGAACTCAGAGAAATCATCAGAAAGCACTCCCAAGCTTCCTAGAGAGGATTGGAAAAGGCATTTTTTCAGTTTTGGACAATGCAAAAATAGGGGAGCTCAATCTATTCTCTAATTTCTTCATCACTCAATTTCCTTCCAATTGCTCTTGCATACTTCATCAAGGAGCTAAGTCGAGTGCACCTAAGATTCTATTGAAGTTCCCACAGCAAGGAAGAGTCCAATTCGATCAAAGCCGCAAGCTACCTAAGGAGGGGTTGGTCCATACATTGATCCACTCAACCTCAAGTGCTCATACTCTCAACATAGCTCTCAACTGCATCTAAGCTTCCAAGGGAATCGGTGATCACCTCCAGTGAGGTATGGGATTTTTCGACCATTAAACTTAATATGGTGTGCAGCTTTGTGAAAGAAATTTTCTCCCCATCATTTTTCAACCGTTGGATTTGCTACTCTCTATCTTTAGATGGTGTAGGTTAAGTTTGATTAGAATCCATGCTAGATCGAGCTTGGATCTTCCCCTTGATCATGGATGATCTCTGTTGATCAAGGGGAAGAACTTGGATGATCTCAACCATCCATTTGCACATTTTAGATGGATTCGAGAAACGCTTAGAAATCCTTTATCCTTTAAAATGTGGAGAGATCCTGCCGCCCAATCTTTGATCGATGGTAGGATTAAAGCTGCGGCCACCGCCTGGGATGTGATGACTTAAGTGACCCTCACAACCCAACGTGTAAAGCGCATCGACCGACGCCATGATTAGAGATTAATAAAATGCTTAATTAATTCCTAATTCACTTAGAGATCTTCCAAAATTCATAACTCTTGCTAGAAAATTCAGAAAAATGTGAAATAAGATTCTATGGAAAGATAACTAAACTTAGAACATTTTAAAATTAATTTTAATGAGTTTAGAATTATGATTTTCTTTGAATTTGGGTCTTACTGGAAAGTTTATTTTCTAATTACTTTTTAAGTAGACATTTGATTAATCCCAAATTTCTTAGATATGTTTTAGGGGATGACTTTTGTTTTCACTAATTTTCTTGGGATTTATTGAAAGCTAGATTAGAATAATTGCATATGGTTTTCTTAATTACCCTCATTATGTAATTAAGCATAATTAGGGTATGATTAGTGATTTTAACTTATGGTTAGGGTTGATTAAGGTCAGATCCAGTAAGTAAGAGATTTATGGAATATTTTTAGGTCATTTTCCCTTAGCTATTCCCTAAACCCTCTTTTCTCTCCTTAATCTCCTCTTAATTAAGGGTTAATTCATTAATTATCCCCTTAATCAAATTCTAAAAATTCTAAAAAGTTCCAAAACTTAATTAATCTACTTTGGGTCTTTAATAGCCTAGGTTTGATTAAGAAAATCAAAATCCAATTCACATGCGTGAAAGGGTGTTTTGAAATTACTTAAGCTAAACCCATAGCTTAATTAACTTTTAATTATGAGCCAAATTGCATTAGACCTTTTCATTATTAGGTGCACTGCAAATTTAAATTCTTTGTAGGCTTTATGCCATTTCATTGGCTCATAATTATTTAGTTAATTCTTCTAAGGTGGTGTAGATAAGGGTTAATTAAGTTACTTAATTCATACCTTAACCTAATCAACACATAAAAAATGAATTTAATTATTTAAAATTAAACAAAATATCAAACACATGTGGGAATATGTTAGGAACAACAAACTCATCTCACCTTTTCAAATTTAAATCAAACTTCAAACTAAACAAAAATCACTTTGAACTCACTTTGATTTATTTAAACTTTCTTATTCCCTAAGAATGTCTTTAAGATTTAGGTGAAGTGAGTTTCTTTACATGCTTTCATTACTTTGAATCTTTCCCCAACATGTTAAGTTGTATGTCATGTGATGTCAAGCATTCATAATTTTGAAATCCAAATTTTAAAATGAAATTGTTTACTTTATGTCAAATTTGCATGTGTTGGCTAAAGTAGAAATATAAGTGGATATTATCACTACTAAATCCAAATTATTTTCAAAACATATAAATCAAATACCAAATCTGAAAGTGTGCTACTTATACTTTAATTATGAGTTTGCATGTGATAGATTATAAATGTATGCTTACATAGGTTTCCTTTTTCTTTTTATGTATAGTTTTGAATAGGAGTTGGTAAGATGTAGGCTTCATTTGAAAAGAACCCAACACTTATTTAATTCCATACCCTATTCATCCCTATGCTATCACCTAAGAAGGGTTGCTTATATTTTCATACATAAATTGCATAAACAAAAATGAATTCATTAAACAATTTTTTTTGTATTCTTCTTTTCCATTTAATTTCTTTTATACATATGTCTGTATTTAAAGAAAGTGGTATATTAGTTTGGATAACCCTGAGGTTGCGAGGCTTTAAGTAGCCCTAAGTAGGTCTTGTACTTTACACCTTTGGTTAACAATGACGTTGTACTCACTTATGTCTTTCTTACTTTCATATATGTATGTGAAAATTTGGATAAGGAAAACCCTTTCTACTTAAGAAAAATCATGCATATTCAACTTCTAAATTTTCTTAAATGGATTACTTAGCATGCATCATAAAGTGTGTTAAATACTCTCATTGGAATGCATAGATATGGTTAGAGTCTATCCATATGCATGTTATGCATGTTGGGAAAGAAATGAAGTAATGTGTGTTATGTGAATTTTGATTCATTTTATTTAATCTTAAAATAACTTTCTCTTTGAATAGGTTTGTTTAGAGTTTATATGAACTTAGGATTGATTAAAAGATTTAATCAAAATATTCACCTAAATGAAAGTAAATGTGAATTTATCTTAAAAATTACTTAGGTTAGGGAAGGAAAGAGAAGTCTTCTTCTCTTTCCCTCTAATTAATTGTAGGATCCACTTAAACCAAATCAAAATATGAAATAAAAATCAATTCAAAATAATTAAACCACTTAAATGAAACCCTCTTCTAAGTTGAACATGTTCTTCACACTTAGAAAATTTAAACCTAAAGCCATAACTAAGCATACCACACAAGTCTTCAAAGCACATACATTAGTCTAAGTCACCACTTCTAGCTTTAGGTTAGGTCGATGCATGGTTTGATATTTATTGTATTTTTTTGATCTATATTTTAGACCGGATGTTAGGGTGTATGCTCATAGAATGAATGGTAGCACGTTCTTAGTCTAACTATTTTTTTCTGTGGGGGATTATGCTTAAGGGGCGCTATCATAAATAAAAATTTGAATATTTTGCTTGCAGGTGCTTTATACCCCTAAACATAATCTATAGGCCAGGTGGACTTAATCACCCATGTATGGGGTGATAAGTCCAATATACATGCTTAAGATTTGTGTGGCGTGTTTTAGTTAACCTTTATTTTGTAGGTGTTAGTTAAGTTTCTACTTTGCCTTTTCATATAAAAATTTGTATGATTAAGATTATAGAATAATTATTATGGGGATTAGGATGAACATTGGTCATAAAATCATATCTTATGCATCATGTGAAGCTTTGGAGCATCTACCTTCCAACCATCCAAAAATAAGGAACTAAAAGTAGAAAGAAGAAAAGAAGAAGAAAGAAGAAAGAAGAAAAAAGAATAAAGCTTGAAGGCCCCCATAATAATAAATTCCTTGCTTAATTGTAATTTAATTCATTTGTAATCCGAGTTGTATAAGGGTAGAGCTCGGCTACCCATATTTGATATTTTTGGTGGTGTGGTGCACCACAAACGGCCTTTATTCTTTTTTTTTATTAGTTTTATAAATTGATTGATGGTTTATTTAGCTTTTGCATTAAGTGGCATGATTTTTCTAGTTTATTCCTTGCTTTATATATGACCTAGATGTGGATTAGGCTATTTAGGGAAAAATAAATCTTTTACCCAATTTAACAACTCAAAGTAAATTTAAATAACTCATAACCTCACCCAAAGCTTAGGTTTAAAATCAAGATAAAAAAATTAGCAACCCTTAGCTGGATGAGCATTTCTTTTATAATATCATGCACAAATGCATCTTATTTCACTCTTGATTGGAGGGCTTTCACCTTTTCTAGAGAAACTTGGCTTGACCTTTGAGAGCCATGGTGGAAACTCACCTCTTCCCTTCTCGTTGATTTTGGCCAATAATCTTTTGTCCCATGCATTAGTCATATGAATCCTATTAGCCCGAGTCAAAAATATTTGTCCAAAATAAAAATAAAATGAAATTTGAATTGCATTAGATTTAGGTCATTTGAAGCATGCCCTTTACATGATTTAATCTCGTTAGGGAGTGAGTTTAAGGACTTAGTCACTTTCTAAATAAATAACAACCTAGCTATCTTGCATAAGCATAAATACTTGCCTACATGTATTTAGAATCGTAGGAGGAGTTAGTTGACGACCACCCTTAGGCAGTTGTAAGTCCAAGTTGTCGGGTGGTTTGTCCTCTCTTATTAAGGAAAACTAATTACCCATTTTCATCTTAGATTTATGTTGTGCTTCTGGCCCTCGTCGAAGCTCCCTAAATTTAGGTTCTAAGGTTGCTTCTCCCCTTTGTGGGCCATAAGCATAATTCCTCACCTCTTAGGCATTTTATTAATCTTGTGTTAAGGAATCTTAAGTCCTAAATTTCTAATAAAAATGCTACACAAATAAACTAAATCAATTTCTAAAATATATAGCCCAACTATAAGATAATTTGAGATGCTTCTAGGTTTCCTAGCATCATGGGTATCTCCTACTTATCTTTCATTTTGGCTTCAATAATAAATCTCTCTTTTGATCAATCCCATTTGATCTTTAAACATAAATAATTGATTGATAGTCCTTTCCTATTAAAATCTTCAAAGATGACGATCATTTACCTTAATTGAGAGTTTTCTGATCCATCCTCAGATGTAATTAACTATGGGGCTTGCCCCATAGGAACTTAATGAACCCGTTTAAAATAAACCCGCTTTACTTTTCATATAAAGTAGGGGAAGAATCTCTATACATGCAAACCCATCATCCTGGAGTCCTTATTGAGGTGATTAGTCCATTAAAGGGTGACTGCCTTTTGAGATAATACACTATTTCCTTGATGACACTCATCACCAGTAAGTACATCTCAAGACTGGCATCTAAAAAGATAAATTTCTATAGGTCTTTCATTTCTTTCTCTCCACAGATTTGAAGGCAACTCCTAATAGAAATTTTAAACTAATAGAATTTTCTAGTGACTCTGCTGGGGATGGTTCCTCTCTCCATCTTTGATAAATGATCGTTGTCTTTGAGTATCAATAGTGAGTTTGTACTTTGGTGTGAATCCAAGACTATCCTTCTTTTTGTTGGCACTTAGCTCATTCACTCTTGAGTTGAGTTAGCCAACATCTTTAGGTTTTAGAACTGTATTCTTTGTTGGTCTTAAAACCTCCGTTGAGTCCTCCAATGGGTAAAATGAAAAGATCTAAATAAAAAGAGAAACCATCTTAAAGACTTCCTCCTTATCATTTTCATCATAAGGAAAGGTTCATCCTAAAATAATAAATCTTCCATAAAGAAATTTGCTTTGTCGAAAGCACCTTTTCAAAAATGAACTTAATAAAATATTTTCCATAAAATTTTGTCACCTCATTTAACAATTCTCACAATTATTACATGTAAGGATTTTCAAAATAAAACTAACAACGTTTTCCAAATGCACAAATGAACATTTTCTTTCATGAAGATTTCATTTTTAAAATAAAATGAACAATCATTTTTTCCAAAATCCAAAATCATAATCATAAAGTTTTCAAAAGTACACTTGAATCTTTTTACTTCAATACACGTACACTTATTGGATGGAAAGTTCATTTGTAAACTGAATTAAAATTTTCAAAAAGCACACATGAACATTTTTATTTAATATACTCAAGTTTATTAAATGAAGATTTCATCCCAACTAAAATAATAATAAATATCTTTTTGGAAATCCCACTTAAAATATATCCCACATATGTTTTAAGTTGGAATTCCTCTTTTTAAAAGAACAACAGTCACATAAAAATTTTATATTTCAAAAATAAAATTGATCTCCATTATTCATACCTAAATTTGTTGAATGGAAGTTCTCTTTTCAAAACATTAAAACTTCAACAATCATGTTTCAAAAAATTTTCCAACATACATTTGGAACCTCATTTAGCATAATCAAATTTGCTAAGTGAAGTTTTCAAATCCAAAATCAAAATCAACAATTATATTTCAAAAAAAATTCAAAACACATTTTGGAACTTCATTTAGCGTAATCAAATTTACTAAGTAAAATTTCCAAATTCAAAATCAAAATCAACAATCATATTTCAAAATATTCTAAACACATTTGGAACCTCACTTAACATACCCAAATTTGTTAAGTGAAGTCTCCAAATTCAAAATCAAAATTTTCAAACACATTTGGAATTTCATTTAACTTTGTTAAGTGAAATCTCCAAATCCAAAATCCAAAAAATTTTAAACACATTTTTGGAACTTCATTTAACATGCCCAAGTTTGCTAAGTGAAGTTTCCAAATCCAAAAATCCAAAATCAATAATCATATTTCAAAACTTTCTAAACACATTTAGAATTCCATTTAACAGACTCAAATTTGTTAAGTGAAGTCTCAAAATTCAAAATCCAAATTTTTTTTCAAGCACATATTTGAAACTTCATTTAGCATATTCAAATTTGATAAGTGAAATTTTAAATCCAAAATCAAACATTTTTCAAAACATATTTTGGAACTTCACCTAGCATACTCAAATTTGCTAAGTAAAGTTTCCAAAGTCAAAATAAAAATCTTCAAACACCTTTGGAAATTCTTTCCTTAGCATACCAAACTTGCTAAGGAGAAGTTTTCATCTTCAAAACCAAAAATGAAAACAAAATTTTGAACACACCATTTGGAATTTCATTTAGCATACTCAAATTTCCATTTAATAAAACCAAGTGAGACTTCATCTTTAGCATATCAAATTTGCTAAAGTTGAATCTCCACTTTCAATCACCTCAAAAAAACAAAACAAAACACTTAGGATTCCCTTAGCATACCAATTTTGCTAAGGGTTCTACCCTTTTCAAAAATCAAAACACTCCAAACAAAAGCGAAACACTTAGGATTTTCTTAGCATACTTAATTTTGCTAAGAAACCTATTTTCAAAAATAAAACAAAACACACTTGGATTCTTCACTTAGCATACCTAAATTTACTAAGTAAGAATTCCAAAATTTTCTAAAATCAAAACAAATTCACAGAAAGAAATAATTATTTTTACTTCACTTAGCATACCTAAATTTGCTAAATAAGTAAAAATTCTAAAACAATCAAGCAAAAGAAAATCAATTTGACCCTTGCTTAAACATACCTAAAATTGTTAAAGGAAAGGGTTCTAAAATCGAAAATTAAAATTCAAAATAACAATGAACCTATGGAAGCATCCTATCAAAATTTTTGAATCCATATTTTAACATACCTAAATTTGTTGAAGTTTGGATTCATATTCAAATTCCTCTTTCAATCAATCTTCAAATCATTTGAACCCCACTTAACACTTCCAAGTTGTTGGATGTGGGTTCAAATTTTCAAATTCAAAATTAAAAAAAAAAAATCTATGGAGACAGAAATATGATACAAGTTCATTTCTCATTGCGATTCTTTTCAGCGACATTACAATAGTTCGCCTACTAGTTTGGAAATGGTTTCTCAAATTTATCTTCACCTTCCCCATGGTATGGATCTAGCTTTAGATCAGCCAACTTCCTCCTGGACCATACCCACTGATTCACTTTGGGATTTGAGGGGGAGCGGATCACTTGTGAGGGCATTCCCCTCACCACGCTAGGGATGATGGTGGTCGGGAAGAAGCCATCATCGATAGACTTACCTTCGATTCTAATGTCTCCTCACTCAAGAGGAAAGTCAGAAGCAGCACTGTGCCAACTGCTACAAAGGCAGATCGACAGTCTCATTCAATTGCGCTTTGTCCCAGAGTTACCATGTTGCCCCAAGGGCTAGCATCCTACCATCTCACTCCAAGGGTAAGGCTCTGGTTTCGTGGCTTGCCTCACATTTGAGTATGGGTTTAGCTATACTCCTCCCATCCTTCTCGCTCAAGATAGAATAAGACATGATCAAACGATTCCACACTCAGATAGCTAGGGAGCTAGAGGCAGCAGCTTGATCAGCCATGGATGAGTCTACCATTATCACTTCACCAATGGTTATAGAAAACTAGTTCCATCCTCTCTCGGATCAGAGAGGATAAAAGGATCCATTCACCTCCTCCGTGCATCAGCCAGCACTGGAGTAGAGGTTGTATGACGGCCTCCTCGCCTCTATGCTTGTAGGTGGAGTATATGACGCCGTAGTCTGACATCTTTGACCTTCGATCCTATATCCCCCAGTGGAGGTAGATTCATCGAGAGAGCCCATGAGGCCCATACATCACATGTACTAAAGATGGAGGTTCAACCGCCGCTAGCCTTCGCTTGATTGATTTTCAGGCTACCCGCACCACCATACGATAATATTCTTCTATCGGACTAGCCACCACAGAGGGCGTGTGCATGAGAGTCTGGTGTCTCCACCCCACCGCTTCTACCCTCGCCTATCATCACCGTACAGCAACATCTCCTATTCCATCTAAGGCCATGAAGGCCATGGGGAAAAAAGCACACCCATTGGTGATCCAGGCCAAGGGATCCTACTCTCTACACCACCTATTGTAGGTCTTTCCCCGCTGACCTTCTACCTAGGTGGTGAAGAGTGGCACCAAGCATCGGTCTTCCTTCACCAACTACCCATACAATGATGGGAGATGGTGACATGTTATAGATATTCCATGATGTCAAATAAGTGGTATATGAACATCCTAGTATTATTACCCCTCTTACAACTAGTAGTAGTCAGGAGTATCATTCATCTAGTGAGTACAACCCACGTGATTGACTCTCCAATGATGAGGTCCGGCCTCAATGTATGATAATGATCACACCATCTAAATTTGTACTTATTGAGTTGGATCGCTTAGATGAGATAGTTGCACATTATTTTATGGAGAAGAAGGAGATCTTTCTATTGAAGAGAGAGAGTTGATCCTAATAAAGATGACTTGATGGGAGATTCATTTGGAGTATGCATGGTTGACATTAGAGGATCTCTTCTTAGGGAACAACATGCCATGGAAGGTGATGAGGTTGATCAAGAGGACACCATAGAATTAGCCCAACACCTCTAAGCCAGGGAGAAAGGATGAGTGATTGATAGGATGGCACGCCAATTACTGGACTTTACGAGTGTCGTGAAATAAGCCCTCAGTTCATCCTAGTACATTCGACAATATCCGAAGTTAGTGCATGTCTTAGACCTAGTCAAGACTCTACCTCCCTGAGCAAGGTAGACTAGCCTTTATAGGAAGGTAGTGGAAAGTACCCATACATAAAAAAGATATAAATCCATGGTTGAGCAAGTGAAGGAAGGTTTGGCTCAAGCCCGGGAGGATCATTGCCAAAGGGTAGACCCTACCAAGAGGAATTGATGTCATCCAATATCCAAGGGTTTCGGCCTCCTTCCTTCAAAAGCTTTGATGAGTGGAAATTGAGCATACACTTTTGGTCAATTTTGTAATGCAAATGGTAATGATGCTTTACTCTTTTCGCTTTTGTTAAGCCTAGTGGGTATTACTTTGATTGGTATGTGAGCCCAATAGTTCAAGAAAGATATTTGCTAAATTAGAAACTCTTCATCAAGAGATTTGAGCTCAAGAAAGGTTACTGTAGGATCTCAAAGCACAAGACCCCTGAGTCAGTCACTTATTGATTATATTCTCGATGGCATAACCCAGTATGAAGTGTGAACTGTAGTTGTTCTAACATGCCATTGAGATTCTCTTGAATATCCATGGCTCCACCCTTCATGCTTAAGGGCTTCACTATCAAGACATTTGAGAAGCTAATCAACAAGGTGGCTACAAGGAGAGCCAAAGCCTTTTCAAGATCGCTTGCTAAATCCCAAAAGGTCTATGAGAAGACACGGAGAATAGTTGCTGAAAAGGGAAGCAGCCTGAGATCCCGAGAGACCACCTGAGCCTCCACCTCCTTTGCCACCACCGAGGCAACCCACTCCTCACCGGGCCTCCATGACCAAAGACAACTCACCATACCACTAAAGAGTAGCATCATGCATATTCACCATAAGTAGCTATGGTCCACCTACTCTTTAGATAAGTTAAACAAACCTTATTCTTTAAGAGGGAGGTAATAAGAAAAAATCTTTAAGAATCTCTTAAAGAAACTTGATTTTAGCTACCGAGCCTAGGAGACCGAGGAAGTAGGCAAAGTCATGATCCAAACTTTTGCCCTTACCACCGTATAGCCACATTTTGGAGGATTGCTTTACATTCAAGGATGCTTGAACACGTTTCAAGATCGTGTAGTTATCCCAAAGGAATAGGAACAACCTTCTGATCCATTAGGGTAATCCTTGGGGATACATGTGATCCTACCAAAACCAAAAGAAGGTTGGGACATTTCTTTGTCTAAAACCTCTAAGAAAATAATCAAAGATCAAGAAGCTTTCCGTAGGTGCTGAGTCACTCAAACCTCCAACACCAAGGAAGGTTTGCAAGTTGCTAGTGTTAACTCTAGGAAAGTGGGAGCTCAGTAAAGAGATGTGTCGCCCAAGATAGCCCTTTAGCAACCATAATCGTGTCCGCCCAACCTTCACCAGCTTCCACACTTCTTCCATTTCGCCTAGCTCTTCTTTCTTCTAGTAGAACTCTTGTATCAACGGATAAGGGCATCAAATTCCTTACTCCACTCACTTTACTTAACTTCTGCTTTGTACCCCCAAATAATTTCAAGAATTTAAAGAATAAAGCTTGTTTGAATTACATCTGTGTCTCTTCTGATGAGTTATCTTCTTCTATTCCTAACGATAACTCTTCAAGTCTAAATAACTATAATAATTTTGATCTTCCTCTTTCTGATTCAAAGTTGGACTTTCCAACTCACTACTAGTTCACCTCTGAGATAGACTTAGAATCATCGATTTTGAGAGTCCCATAGGAGAAGCTAGGTGAGTGAGGTGCAGAACCTTCCACCACCTTGCCTCAAGAGATCAGTCAACCTCAGAGGATAAGGTTCTACCTCCTAAGGCAGCACCTCAAGATAGAGGGAAACAAGTCATTGGTATTGAAGATCGAGAAGCCCTTCCACAAGATGCTCCACCCTTGGATATGCTTATGGAAGACCAATCAAGGTGGATTACAACATCCTTTCTCATCTAAGAAAGTTATCAAACTAAGCATATATGATGCCCTTGTCTTATCCAAAGATGAGGAATCTAATCAATGCCCTCATCTCTAAAATATGCTTAGCTGTTGACCGCTATGTGATGAGGAAGCACATTATGCAAAAGAGCCCAATGGATCACCTTCATAGATGAAGACCTTCTTCTGGGACTTGAGCACAACCGCCCCTACATCACAATGACATGGAGTTCGTGACTCGTTCTCATGGATTCAGGTGCATCGGTGAACATTATGAGTCTAAAGACCCTTGCCTATTTGAAGATTGACATCTTACAATCCGAGGAGATAAGATAATATTGAGAGGATTCGATGATCAAGGTGA
Source organism: Cymbidium sinense (assembly GCA_021442155.1). Lineage (NCBI taxonomy): Eukaryota > Viridiplantae > Streptophyta > Magnoliopsida > Asparagales > Orchidaceae > Cymbidium > Cymbidium sinense. Next base: position 147,853,442 of record CM038217.1, read on the forward strand.
GCTGCTTAGTATAGTGTTACCTTTTGGAGATAGGTGAAGATCAAGTCAAGTTCTACATCATTGATTTGAATACTTCACTACTTTGCTTGGTACTTGGATACATCATAATAATATCGCTCCATCCTCTTCATCGCTGCATCAAGTTCAAAAGATGGAATTAATACCGTGTCAACGGGGATGAAAAACTATTTTTAGTTAGAGAGGTTAAGATTTATGAGGATGCAACTGACTATCTTCCTCAAAATACTCTTTCTCGTAAACTTGGACAAAATTCAAATGCAAATACCAAAGAAAAAGAAAATAAAGTAAAAGAAAAGATAAAATAAAATGAAAAGAAAAATAAAAGTCCAAGTACATAAGAAAGAAAAATTGAAGAAGAAATAGATCTGCATATCACATTCCACACGCTCATTCCATCATATGGACATGTGGTAGATGGCTCAACCTCCACCGTGTAGAGGCATAGTAGAAACAGAGGTAGTTCGAGAGGTGAAAGACCCCCTAGTTGGCCTTCAACCAATAGAGGTTGTGTTCCAGTTCATAGGAGTACCCTTACTATTCACATAGACATGAAATCTAGCTCAGAGGACGAGTCTAATGTGATTAGTATATCAACTAACCCCTCTTAGTGGGTTCCATTGAAGGTGACTTTTGATCCAGACAGAGATGAAGACCAGGCCTCCAAGCAAAGTGAAGTATTCGAATCTGGTTTATGTGAAACTATTAGGCAGCAGTTGGGAACCTTAGCTCTTACCTCACTTACATCTTAGAAAGTTGAAGGTTTAGTAGTTAAGAAAATCTCTAAGTCTTCTAATAACATGAAGCAGAAGAAGTTTTTTTTGGGATCATCATCCTCAAGCCCTGAAGTTAATGTAGTGCTTGAGGATGATACTTTTATAGAATTAATGGAATTACCTTTTGACTTTTACTCGCTTTGTGTTCAAAATCATATACATAAAGGTTTAGTTCCTCACACATGGTCCAAGCACGTCGGTACTTCAGCTATGGAATATACGTGCAGGAAGCACAAATCAAGAGGGACAAGATTCGCAAGTGTCTCATGAAGAAGATTATTACCTAGTTATTACCAACCATTTGGAATCGAGGTTTCTCACACATCCCCAACTCTTATGAGAATGTGTTTAGAAACTTTAGATGATCCAGATGATCTCCAAGTCAAAGAGGCACCGCTAGAATTTGAATAGAAGATTCATTCAACAATAGACAAGCTTAAAGAAATCAACCTCGAGACAGAATAAAATCCTCGCTCGAAATACATCAGTTCATTTATGAATGAAGAAGAAACCAATGACTTAGTTAGGCTATTGATTGAGTTTAAAGATTGATTCGCATGGAGTTATGAAGAAATTTCTAAATTAGCAATCCACAAGCTAGCAATAGATCCTAATGTTACCCCTATTAAGCAAGCTCCAAGATGCATGCGATTAGAAATTGAACAACATGTCATTTCTGAAGTCAAGAAATTGATCAATGTTGGTTTTATCAGAAAAGAAAAATATCCTACGGCCAAGTGTCATCCCATTAAGAAGAAGAATGGCCAAATTTATTTCATCATTTTAGGGACTTAAACAAGACATGTCCTAAGGATGAGTTTTCTCTTCCTATACTAAAATTAATGGTGGACATTGCCTCATCTCATGCAGTCTTTTCTTTCATAGATGAGTCATCTAGCTATAACCAAATCAAGATGTCTCCTGAAGATGAAAGAAATATTACTTTCCGAACCCCGATCGAAATCTTCTGTTATAAAGTCATGCCTTTCGGCCTTAAAAATACTGGTGCTACATACCAATAGGCCATGACTCAAATCTTTAATGAACTCATCCATCATCAGGTTGAGTGCTACGTTGATGATCTAGTAGTCAAGAGCAGAGAAAAGGAAGATCACCTTTGACTTGAGTGGTTTTCAAAATAAGATAATATCTCAAAATGAATCCTCAAGTGTGCCTTTGAGTAGTGTGGAAATTTCTTGGGTTTGTATTGACATGGGAATAGAAATAGATCCTAAAAAGATTAAAGCCATCTTAGAAATGTCACCTCCTAAGAGTTTAACTCAACTTAGATCTTTACAAGGACGGTTGGCGTATCTAAGATGCTTTATCTCAAACCTATCGGAGAGATACAAACCATTCTCAGCACTTGTCAAAAAGGGCCAAGTGGACAATGAAAGATGCTTTCAAGACATCTATTTAGTGAAGCGCCACCCTAGTAGCCCCTATCCGCGCCACTCATCCTTTATACTATTGATTGATGACTCTCTGGTGCTCTATTGGCCCAAGCCAATGATGAGAAGGAAAACACTCTACTACCCGCCCATCTGATCCTACCATTAAAACTATCCACCTATTGAGAAACTTTGCCTAGCTTTGATCTTTATCTCAAGCTACCACACTATATGCTTTCTCATAAGGTGAACTTGATCTCTCAAACCAATCCAATAGTAGATCTCATGACGGCCAACACTTTGATGTTTGGCTCATTCCCATGATACTCTCAAAGTTTGATATCACATTTATACCCTTCTAAGGTATGACGATATTAGTGAATTTCTAGAAGACACCCACTTCCTAATTAATTCTCTGATGATATCCCGATGAACAAATCATGAACTTAGGGAGGCGTAATCAGGGAGATGTATTTTGATGGTGCTTCTTTTCTTAAAGGTGAAGCACCGATCTATTCTCAAGAAAGGCAGGGTAGGAATAGTTCTAACTCCAAATCATGATGTGATGAGATTCTCATACTATCATCCAACCCTGCACCAACAATAAAGTATGAGGCTTTGATTGAAGAGTTATCCATCACTATTAATGTCAAGAGCATCAACATGGGGATTCTCGGGATCATCAACCGATTGTCTGCTAGGTTCTCAAACCCAAGCTTCATCATTACTATGAATATACCATGAAGCTATTGGCAATTCAAGTCACCATCTACAAGGTTCCCAAGAGAGCAGTAGATGTTGGCCAAACTTGCCAAAGAACTGGTATGTAAGATGAGTCCATTTCAATAAGGGTCAAAATAGTCAAATCCCTTATTGATGAACTCATCGAGACTTTCTCATGGGGAGATTGTCGCCAAAATGGACAAGGAGTTGATTGAGGCAACCGCTCATAGATTACTTGAACACGACAAACTACCTCAAGAAAGTCACAAACCATCGTAAAACAAAATTTTCTTATGCTTTTGTTGATGGCACCCTATACCAATGGTCCTTTGACTAAATGTGGTTACATTGTTTAGACAAACACGAAGCCCGTGGCATTGTAACTGAAATACACTCAGGTCTATGTGGAGCTCATCAATCCGGTTCGAAGATGAAGATGAAGATCAAAAGACTTGAATAATACTGGCCTTCTATGATCACAGATTGCATGGACGTAGCTAGAAGATGCCATCAGTGTCAGGTGCACGGTGTGGTCCTCCACCAGTCACCCAAACTACGCCCTAGTTTGGTCTCATGGCCATTTGAGTGTTGGGGTACCAACATTATAGGTCCGATCGATCCTCCTTTTTCCAAGGGCCTCATGTACCAACATTGAGTGTTGGGATATTTAATATATATATATATATATATATATAATATGATATACTCATTTTAAAAAGTAATAATAGTGATATTGCTGATGTATTATTAAGAATTTTTTAGTATTATATGTGTAAATATTAAATTTAAATATTATATATATAAATATATAATAATTATATGATAGGTTGTAAATGGCCCCAACAAAAATTATTAAAAAAAAGGATCAGCTCATTAATTCAAAGGATTGAAGAGAAAATTTCCATTATCTAAAAAGATGAAACACATCATAAAATCTTATTATTATTTTAAATTTTTAGTATCTATTAATCTAATCATTAAGAATCTAGAAAGTTGTAACTAAAATTTTATTTATCATCATCACTTAATAATAAATTTTTACTAGCGGACTTTTGGATGGGTAAAAAATAAAATAAAAAAAAGCTAACTCATTTACTTCGTGTTCATTGATATCAAGAAAATCATATAAGGCAGATTTAAAAACAGAATTATTTGATAAATAAAAAGTCAATTTACAAAAGTCAAAGTCAAGGAGTTTCAATTGAAAAGCAAAGCACATTAAATATGATTGATTTGATCAAATTAAGAATTTTAAATATTTTATAGTCTAAATAATTTTCTTTTATTTCCGCATATTTCAAGAAGAAAAGTCGGTCGAAAGTTCAAACAATTTGTCCGACAAAAAAAAAATCTTTCAATATTTTTTTTTTCCGCTAAAATAAAATTTTATTTTTTAGTTTAAAAACTATTTTAATAAAAATATTAAAATTTTATTCAATTTATTAAGGATTTGAATCTAAGATCTCATAAATAAGTCACTCGATTATTAGAAGCTATTTTTAAATAGAAAAAAGAATATTAAAGAATTTAAGATAAGATGATTACTTATTGGTTTGATATATGACTTTATTTTTTTTATTATTAAAAAATATAAGTATCAAGATTTTATGTAGAAATCCTATTCTTTCACCAACTATTTAGTGTGACAAATCCCGGTGGCACCTAAGGCTTTTGAGCACGACAAATTGGCATCGTAGATCATTAGTCAATGCCACCCAACGTTCAAATACACACTTTCTAAAGAATTAAATACATTACATTCATTTTATTTTTATGAATCAAATATAAAAAATTAAAATATGTGCATTTAAAATGCAGTACACTCCAAATATATGTAACTAAACAACCCCTAAGATGCATTGCACAAATCAATCTTATTATATTCACAATCATAAATTTTTAGTACAATCAACTAAACTGCAATCTCAAAAGTTGACTTTTTTTTTAAAATAATTAAAATTTTAGTTTGATAATAGATTTAATCTTTTATAGGGAAGAGCTTTTAAGAAGGGATATAGATCCAACAAAATATAAGATATTATAGTATAGTGGTTATAAGTTTAGACCTTTAACTAAGAGGTCTTGAATTGATTCATATATATATATATATATATATATATATATATATATATATATATATATATATATATATATATATATAAATTCTATTAAATTTGCTCAAATATAAAAAATAAAAAATAAAAAAAAAAAAGAAAGAGGATATTGATTGAAAAACCATCAACAATATAAGGTCAAATCTTTTAGAAAAAACTCTTAAATATAAAATGAGGATTTACATACATACTTATATATTTGCAAATCTAGCACCTAAATTTTTAATATATATATATATATATATATAACACATCAAATTTTAATATCACATCAAAAATATTATCATCACTCACTTGTTTAAAATAAATTATACCTTTTTAAGCATATAAAAGTATTAAATAAGTGAATATTCAACTTCAAGTATTAGATATGTAAATATATAATAATTGTGTAGCATTTATATAAATCTTCCTACAAAATATAGAGAAAGTTGGAAGAAGAAGAAATTAGAATAATAAAACCATCTTCATAACTCAGCAGTAGAATACAAAAAGTTTACACAGCCGCAGGCCCGCAGAGCTACTTAATTTTGTTGAAATGTAGGGAGCCGATAACGTCTATAACGTTCAGGATTGGATATTTATGATTTCATTTTTTACTTAATTTATATTAGAAAATAAATCATCTATATTTGAGAAATCCTTAATTTTTTTTTTCAGAAATCAAGTGGAGTGACAATGTCTACTACTGATAACGCGAATAGGCCACACGGCCAAAACGTTTCTAAGACCTTTCGCTGTCAAGTGGACCCTAAATTTGGAGTGGAAAGGCGATGGCAGCAACGTGGAGCTGATGGAGTCGCCTATTTTTGACCGTTAAAGCGAAAGTTTAGTCAATGTAAGTACGCTGCTTCCACTACACTTTGGAAATAATATTCATGAATATTTATGGGCGATTCTATAATCATTATGATATAATAAACTTATTTCATAAATGCACATTTTGAATATAATGCAAAAAATTTCATGTGAAATAATATATTCAAATGAAATATTATTGCTTAAAGGATTAGTACTTTAGTTGTTGCAAAATATTGTCTGGAACCTCCTCATATAGTTCGAATCCTCTTTAGGATGAAGACGCCTATATCTAAGATGGAAAGTAGTAACGATATATGAATTGATGATATGGTTTAGACAATGATTAATTGATAATAAACAAGATGGGTGGGGTGTTGGGTGGATACCCATTGCAAAAAAAAATTTTATTATATATGTTGATGAAATATTTTATTTTTAAATATGCATAAGATGAAAAATCATACACAATATAAAGGCAGTGATATATTAAATATTACATTTAAAAAGAATTTCCTATTTTGATGTACCTAACATACGTAATATTAATTTAACTGTTAATTATTTAAAGATTATACTATTTGCATTATATAATGAATATCATTGGGACAAAAATATTATAAAAAGGAATTCCTACTAAGATTTAAATAAAAATGTCTAAAAAGTATCAAATAAATATTTTAAGTTGAATTTGTAAAATATATAATCAATATTACACATATCACCTTCATATTTCTTGAAATTAACTTTTTTTTTTTTTTTAAGATGTTTCATTAGAGAATATCCCCAAGCCATAAAATGCCTAAGAGATAAGATTCTGAAGTTCAGTTTTGTAATAAATAAGAAAATTGTTTGATAGATATGTTTGTTTATTAGTACCAGAAGGCTTGGATGTACGTATTGCCCGTTGTAGGAATAAGAGAAATGCTTGGACTCCATTGTACAAGCTTGTATATATTGTCCGTATTAGTTCAATAATTTGTGCTATTTTTAGAGAAATTTAGCACACAATTCTTGATCATTTACATATTTAATATCTAAATTTTGATATTTATAAAAAATAATACCTTTTTCTAAAAATGAAAAGGTGTATTTCACTTTTAAAAATTAATATCAATGCTATTTTTTATTGTAATAATAAAAATCAGGGTGTTTTTTTTATAAAATTTGAGGTTTAGATGCTAATATGTAAATATATAAGAATTGTGTGTAAATGCCCTTATTGTTTTAATTTGAGATATCATGCACAACTTAGTGATATGATACAACTCATGACATCCAATCTGTGGTATTATATTGTTCCTAATTCAAATATAAAAGTTGACAATATCTTTTAAAAATAACTTAGTCTGTAATCATACCTTATTATGAGAGTTTTGATGCTCAATGCAACTGTTAGGATCTACTTGGAATAAACTTTATTATATTTTTTAATTTTTATATTATTTTTAAAAGTATATTTATTAGTGTATTTGTTTAAGTTTTTTTATTTTTGAAAATAAATCACATTACCTTTAAGTGTTATTCTTAAAAACACATAAAATAACTTTTGAATGTTTTGAATATTTTTTAGGACAATTATCACTATTATACATGTTTTATTTCTAATCAAAATATTTAAAAAAATAAAGATAAAATAAAAAAATAAAATACTAAAGTGAGCCCAAATATAACCTTAGTTTCATGTTTACAAATATTATAACTTTTTGAAATGTGATACGCTGGGTAACAAATTTATGTTCTTTCACTCCACGTCAATTACATATATGTTGCATTGCATTATTATTATTTCTCTTTTTGATAGTCTTCTATTTTTTTAGACTATTACTCTTTGGCTATACTAATAGTAAGAAATTGATAATAATTTTTTATTTCTTCTCAAATTTATTGTATCCTCATCATTGGATGTATATTTTAGAGTATAAATTTAACTATACTTCTTGAATGCAAAAACAAGAGCAAAAATGAGATAGTTGAGACCACAATCATGATTTGCAACTAATGTTTACTTATATGAAAGGCCTATTACATTAAACACTCTATATATATATTCCTTTCTTTCTTTATAAATCAATGTCACCATGATCACCATCAAACAAATAGTTTAAATTGGAAACAGGGTAAAAAATTAACACATAAGCCAAAATTAAGACCTTACTTAGTGCCCCTTTAATATTCTTTGGCATGGTGATTTCTACAATCACTATGGTGGTAAATCTTTCAAAAAAAAAAAAAAAACTAATTATAATAAACTATTTTGATGTTTTATATCTCAAGAACACTGCAAAATAGTTATTAGATATAAATGTGCACTTTTAGTGACATAATGGTATTTTTAAAGCTCACTAAAATATTAATGTTTTAAATTGTATGGTTAAAAAATAATGTTTAATGTGATAAAATTTTTATCTCTTTTTTTGAATTGAAGAGAGTGGTTAGTCTTAATTTTTTAAGGTAGATGATATTAAGACACTACCAATTTTTCATTTGGTGAGACTTTTATTGTTATACAAACATTTATGATTATTTTAGTAGAAAACTTTCAATTAAGGCAAGAATCATAATCAGTATAATTACATATATTTAGAAATTAGATTATGAAATTAATCATTTCAACTTAAATGATTGAATGATGACATATTCTAGATCTTCTTTCCATCATCAAATTTTGTCACCTTAGGAGAAGATAATTAAATTGACCAAAAGAAGAAATTAAATACATGAGTTATATCATAAGAAATTTTAGACTTGGTATTTATAGGCATCTTAATACTTTTGAGAGAAATTGTTGCCTAAAATTTATTTAAACTCAAAGAGCTATTAGAAAGCATCTGATTTTGATTGAATATAATGATTTAAAAGAAAGATAAGATTAAAATACTTCATCTCAATTCTACCAATCTTGAAACACTTGCATTTTAATTAGTACATATACATTTGATTTGATTGACTCATTTATAAGAGTTTTCTTAATTTGTCAAACAAATAATAAAGGTGGATTTGAGTTTCTTTAGCTTTTAATGATAGAGTTTTATTTAGAGTTTTTAAATTGATATTTGATTTGAAAAATTGATTAATTTGAATATGTTTAGCTTTAGATCTATATCTGTTTATAAATTAGATCTCTTGTCACCATGATTCTCAATATTTCACTTATTTGAAATTTTTTTAATGTTTTTGGTTTTGTTAGGACCCAGTCTTCAAACAACATCTCAACACATGAATCTAAATATTACATAGTGTTGATCATGTATTTAAGACTTTTTGTTTCTTATATGATGATTTTAGATTTTCATTTAATTTCAACCAGCACAGCTTTTGAGCATAAAATTTGCAAAATCTCTATTAAAATGAGATTTATGGCTAATTTCATCTAATTAATGAAATCATTGATTTTAAAATCATATTATAATAAAATTCTTAATTTTAATTATGTAGTCTATAATTTTTATAGATTTTAATTTTCGCATTTTTGTTTTTGTTTGATCGTATGATTTCAATTTCATATTTTAAATTTAGATACTTTTCACTTATTTTTTCAATTTAACTTATTAAATGTAAGTTGTTGAATTCACATGAGCATTTTATTTGAATCTTTCTATCATCACTTAATATATGTGTCTTGTGATCTTGATTATAAATATTTAGATTTCTTGATCATTCAATGTAACTATCATAAAATTATATTCATGGTTATTCACTATGATCAAAATTTTTATATATCTCACAAACTTTCACATTTTCTAACTTTTTTATGATTAAACCATAATTCATTTGTTAATCAAGCACTTTTGCTATGTTTATTCTTGTTCCAGAATATTTGGAATTATAATTGGTAAATGTTATTTATGTTAGTTGGTGAAATAAAATATTTTGCTTTAATTCGATAAATGATTATGTTCAATTTAATCATTTTTTAATTCACTTGGAATAAGTTATAATCTTAAATTTTGTGTGAGCCATTTAATTATTTTGCAAATTATCAATCCTTTTTTTAATTATTTCAATACTTGAATGTTCATTGAAAGATTGTATGGTTGAGTTTTTAAGCAAACTTCAGACTCCCTATAAGTGTTTGTATTTATTTTATACATTTGTAACTTCATATTTGTTATGCTCAAAATTTTGATTTAAGTCTTTCATTTTAATTCCATTTAGACTCTTTGATTATCTATTTTTCATTTTATTTTCTAAATAAAATCAAATTTTTCATCTACATCCTCGTGTGGAGGTTGCATAGAATTTACTTTCATATGCCTTTATGCGAGTATGTCTTGTGACATTGACTATTTTTATCTCAAAATTTGTAATCAGAATTCAATTGAAATAGACTTTGATATATACATTCTCAGTCAAAATTAATTCTGACATTTGATCAGCGACATAATTGATGTTGGCTTCTTTATAATATGGCGTGATGGTGTTTATGACATGTAGATTTTCATCTTAGCGCCTTTTGACACGATGAGGTCTTAATGTAGAAATACAAGCATGTATATATACATTCACACATCTCACATGTTTTGTGGTTTTCATGTGTTTCTGATGATCGTAAAGCGAGATTGGGTGCTAACTAAGAAGAACTTCGCCTCATTTCTCTCAATTCGAAATGAAAGAGACAAAAAATAGGAAATGGCGTCAAAGAAAGAAGATCTCATGATGGTGTTCTTCCCGATTCTGATCTTTTGAAGAGGTAATAAAGAGTGTGATCACAAACTAAGAAGAAATTTGTCCTTTTACAATGGATTTGAAGATAACGTAAGTGCGATCAAACCAAAGAAGACACATCTGTCCTTTATTCTGTGCATTTGAAGAAGTATCTGAGAATCAAAAAAGGAAGAACTCTTAATGATTTTTCCTTCTTGTGAAAGCTTGAAGAGGTAATGCAAGTCAATGTGGAAACAAAGAAGAACTTCGCTTTGTCCTTCATTCTAAAGCATTGAAATATCTAAGGAAGCGATAAACCAAAGAAGAAATGATATTTTCCTTCTTCTTTAAATTAATTTGGAAAATTGATTTTATTTTGGAGAAAATGAGAATTAAAGAAATGTCAACAAGAAAACGAGGAAGGAGGAGAAAATGAAAAGTGATTTTAGTTTTGGAAAAGGAAAAGTGGATTTCAATTTGTGGAAAAATAGGAAATAAGAAATAGGAAATTGAAGGAAGGAGGATGATTCAAAGGTAAATCAAATTGGTGGTGAGAAAATAAATAGACAAGGAAGAAAGCAAAAAATGAAGGAAAGAAGGAAGAAATACATGCTTCGGATGAAAAATGAAGAACTCTTTGTTGGATGAGAGGAGGAAATTCTCTTGCAGGAGGAGCCGTTGGTTTAGAAAAGAGGAACATTAATTTCTTAATATCTGAAAATTTCTTTAAATCGGTGAAACACATCGTGAGGAGGCTCGTGTGGTTTATTTTTGCTTAATCAGATTTAGATGATTGGATCATTTTAAATTAAAAATTTAGGAGTTAGGTTTTCAAATTAATTTTAAATTATTAATTGATTTTAATTGAATATGATTGAATATCATATATATATATATATATATATATATATATATATTATATATCTCTCTCTCTCTATGATCGTCGCCGAAAAGTGTCAGTCGAGTCTGCGAGATCTCCAAGGAATTTTGAGAAATGCTGTCGTCAATGGTTTATTACACAGATCAATGGCCCGGCGAATGCCGGTGAGCGATAACATCAAGCATAGTCACGTCCGAACTTCGAATCGACGGATCAACTATCGAACATGAAAATGGATCGATCCCAAATGGTCACCAAAAGCGACATATTTATAGTCGGTCGGCGGCTCGTCAAGGCGAATCCAGCGAATCCGATCACCCAATTCAGACATCATTAAGGCACCCGGATCATCAAAATACACCGTCGATCGGGGATGCCTTTGGCCGTCGATGGGAGTGGTTGGAGTTTTCCGCAATTTACAAGGGCCACTCCCAAAATCTATAAATAGAGCTTCATTCTCACCTTAGGGGAATCGATTGGAAGACGAGAAACCACCGGTCGACCTTGGCGATCTATCACCAGTGCCACCAGGTAGTGCACGAAGATCGAGGGCTAGGAGATGCCCAGGAGGACTAGAAAAGACCAGGTTCCGCTCTTTCTCACGAAGATCAGGTTGCTCCCAGGAAGATCAGTTCTGCCGCTTTTGGAAACTTCTCCCTTGGGTTGGAGTTGAGATGTATTATTTTTCTACACTGAATATTGTTTCCTTGTAAACACCTTCTTCTAACTAACGAAAGCGAGGACGTATCTTTTGAACACATAGTGAAAGTTCTGGTGGGCAGTGGTTTTCCTTAGCGGGTTTTCCATTATAACCCTGTGTTCATATCCCACTTGTGTGTTGGATAATTTTTTTGCTCTGACGAAGATCTGCATCTCTAGGAATAAAATTCTCTAGCATAGCGGTTTGGCGTCTGGGAACAGTTCCCCATTATATACTATGGTTGGTAAGCGGGGTTTGCTCCAGCGCTCCTCATTCTCATCGGGGCCTTCCAACACTTCTCTACATAGAGACTTCGTCCCCGGTGAGGTCATTCCCCTCTTTGGAAAATCGCGTTCAAGGATGGAGGATTCCCGAGCGAAATTCTTGACTCTGCGAGAGGCCGGCAAAAGCGTTCCAACCGCTGGAAGAGCCACGGGTTCCGCACGGCCTCGGCATAATCCAGTTTTCTTCACGAGAATGATTGCAGGGAATGCGGATCAACAAGTAGAGAACCCCTTGGCACCACATCCGGATCTTTGAACTTACGGATGCATTCTACTCACCCCACCGAATGGCTCGACCTGGTATCGGTGAAACTCCGTCACCTTATCTGCGATGAACTACGGCGGCGGGGAAAAAACTTCGTCCAGCTTCGGCGAGATCATCTCGCAATACCGATTCGCGAGATTCAAGCTTCCCGGCATGGACCCTTACGATGGCACAACCGATCCGTGCGAGCATATCGATCACTTTGAGCGATCATGCACATTCGGCGTGCAAATGACTATCTTGTGTCGGTATTCCGACTCTCAAAGGGCGGGCTCGTGGTTCTATTCACTTTCGCTAAGGGTCCGTCAGATCATTTGGAGAGCTTCGATTTTTTGTAGAGCAGTTCTGGCGAACAAGAGAATCATCGGATTCATCACATCTCTCCGAATCGGAGCGATGGAGAGTCCCTCGAAAGAATACTTCCAGGTTCTCCTCACGGCAGAATCGAGTAGATCCGAACTTTTGAGGCGTGCTTCTCGGAGGACTCGAGGATACTTATTCATCATTAATGCGGAGCGGTCCATTCCTATGCTAACTGGTCCACCGAATAGAGCACAAATCTCGTGACGAAGCTATCGGTGCTCATCGGCAAGTTTGAACCACTGGCGGAAGCGGAAGAAGGTTCCCAAAGGTGATGTTCAAACATCTCGAGAGAAAAGAAGAAGCGACAACCTCCCCAAAACCTCCTCGTGGCGACCTCGGATGACTCGACGGAGAGGAAATATCTGACTCTCAACCGTCATGCCTTGAACATCCTCGGCTATTCGGAAGAGGATGGCGTCAGTGTGACCTTTAAAACGGAATTGGAAATCAAGAGAAATTACGCCACTTTCACCGGTAGAGCACACCGAAGAGTGCCACCAAGCGAAGGAGGAGATTGAAAGAATATCGTCGGGGTATCTAGGCCATTTTATACAAAACCAACCTCGTCAAACCAAATCTTTGGGGCAACTCGAGGAAAGCGGTCGGAGATAAAACAATTGCGGAGGAGGCGGTGTTATCAGCCAAATATTCATTGCCGCCCTTCAGGAGCCCGAGCCGAAGAAGTCTCGGGTTGACCATTCTATCACCTTTGATGATTTAGATTTAGAGGGCTTAGCATCCCACATCAAGATCCCCTTGTCATCGCGGGGGGTGATCCATGCTTCAATATTAAGGATATTGATCGACAATGGGAGTTCGGTTGATGTTCTTTTTTACTCCACTTTCAGCATGGGTATAGAAGAGAGAAGCTTCAACCGGTCCTGTATGGATTTGATAATCGGCCGGTATTAGTGGAAGGGACAATCGTCTTCCGTAACTCTTGGAGAATTTCCCGACGCAACCCACTTGATACAATTTATTGTAGTCAAGTCGAGTCGCGTACAATGCAATATTTGGGAGACCTCTCCGGTCTATATTGGCGTCTACGTGCCTCACCTCAAGATGAAATTCCGACACCGGTGGCATCGGCGTGGTAAGTGGGAATCAACAGATAACAAGCGTGCTATATCAAGCAAGCCCATCCATTTACGTCAGTAACCCTCAACATCGAGAACTTGACCTACGAGATGAGGATGCCTCGAAAGGGCTTCTCCGGTTGAAGATGTAATTTGTCTTCCTATCTCGAAGTTGATCCATCGCGAAGGTGAAGGTGGGATCGTTGCGTCTGCGATCAATCGAATCGTAGATTTTACGCGTAAAATCAAGATATCTTTGCACGAGCGCTCGATACGGGCATTGACCGGAAGTCATTACGCACTCCCTCAAAGTTGACTCAACTACTGGCCGGTGTCTGAGAAGAAAAGAACCTTGCCCACGAGCGATTGCATCATAGAACAAGAAATCACCAAACTTACGGAAGTCAAGTTCATTCGAGAAGTCTACTACCCCACGGTTGGCTACGTAGTGTTAGTCAAGAAGGCCAGCGGTTCTGGAGAATGTGCATCGACTACTTTCATGCTGCCCAAAAGATAGCTTCCCCTTCCTCGTGTCGACCAACTAGTTGATGCGACATCGGACATCGGATCTTTGAGCTTCATGGATGCCTATTCGGCTACAATCAAATCGGGATGAACAAAAGCAGATGAGGAAGCAACATCCTTCCAAGCAGATAAGGGACTATCTTGCTATCGGTCATGCCATTCGGACTAAAAATCTTTGGAGCAACATATCAACGCCTTATGAATAAGATCTTCAAGGATCTTATAGGGCACAATATGGAGGTGTATGTTGATGATATCTTTGGTGAAGAGCTTGGAAATATCACGCATATTTACGATCTGTGATGACATTCTTCGACACTACAAGATGCGGCTCAACCCAAGCAAGTGCATTTTGGAGTTTCCTCGAAATTCCTAGGCTTCATGGTCACTCGGCGGGATAGAGGCCAACCGAGAAGATAAAAGCACTCAAGGACATGTCACCTCCAAGAACGATCAAGGAAGTCCAACGTTTGGTGGAAGGATTGCGACTTTATCACGATTCTTGGCGCTCGGAGATAAGTATCTACCATTCTTCAAAATCTTAAGGGGTGCACGAGGAAATGGATTCGTGACGGGCGAATGTCGACTTTTGAGCAACTTGAGTCTATTTAGCTTCCCCTCTTATCAAAGCCTATCCAAGGAGAGAAGGCGTACATCTATCTTTCTTTTTCTTCTCATGCCGTAAGCTCGTCGTCTGGCGAGAATTCATTACAACGACCCATTTATTATGTCGGCAAAATCCTTTTCGATCGAAGGGCGCTATCCACTAGCAGATAAGGCGGCGTTGGCCTAGTGCATTACGAAAATTGCACCCGTACTTTGCCCACACCATCGTCTACACTCATCTTCCATTAAGAACTATTACGCAAAAGCGATGTATCCGGAAGGTTGATGAAGTGGTGGTCGAGCTTGAGTTTGACATCCATTTTCTTCCGCGTCGATATAAAGTCACAAGTGCTTTGACCGTTGTAGAATGTACCATCCCATCACCACGAGCAGATCATTCATCACTCCATGACAAATCAATGGACATTATATGTTGATGGAGCTTAAAGTGCGAGGCGAATTTTGCTTATCTCCCAAGTAAAATAACTTTAGAGTGCAGACTTAAAGTTCCGACCACCAATAATGTCACGATGAGGCCCTCGTAGCGGACTAAGGCTCTTCATTATTTGTGAGGTCAGAACTTAGCCATCTACAGACTCACAGCTTGTGGCCTCACAAGTTGAAGGAGACTTCGATACCATCCGCAACTTGCTCAGTACAGTCTTTTGGCAAAGTCACTTCTTGCGACCCATCGGATAACTCATATTCTAAGGGCGGGGCGCGGCGGATGCCCTCTCCAAGTTAGCCACAACAACGAGGAGATCTTTTCAAGAGAAAATACATAGAGGACATCCACTTTCCCGGTATTGAGGCCCTTGGGTGATACAATCTGATCACGGAGGACCCAAAAGAATCTTCATGGATTGACCCGATCATGTCCTTTCTTCAAAGCCTTGCCAAGACCCACCGATGCTATCCGTCTCCCGGCGTAGAGCGAACTTCACCATAATCGGTGATGAACAAGCGGTCCTTCTGGGCCTAAAAGTGTCTACCACCTTGAGGCTTATGCAATGCGAGAGGTTCATTCAGGAATTTGTGGTGAACATTTGGGAGGAAAAGCTCTCGCCCTCAAAATCATGAGGCAAGGTTTTTACTGGCCTACAATGAAGAAAGACGCATTGGAGTTTGTAAAGAAGTGTAACAAGTGTCAGTTACATTCCAATCTCACTCATACACCATCTGTAGAACTCACCACAATCAGGCGTGGCCTTTGCTCAATGGGGATCGATATAATGGGACCCTTTCCCATTGCCACGGGCAACGAAAATTCATAATCTTGGCCGTTGATTACTTCAAGTGGGTGGAAATGAGCCGCCAAAATCACGAAACAAATGCCAAGCAATTTGTGCGGAAAAATATTATTTGTTGACATTCCAAAATCATCACCGATAATGGGACGCGGTTCACGGGAAAGACATTCACATCTTTCGCCGAGGGGCGCATATCCGTTAATCCACAGTGTATCCCATCCACAGGCAAATGGGCGGAGAAGTCACCAATAGGACAATACTAAAATAAAGACACGAGAACCACGGGGGCAATGGGCCGAAGAACTATCTAATGTTCTTTGGGCTACCGCACTACATCAAGGACCCTCTGGAGAAAGCGCCATACAATCGTGTTTGGGCGGTATTATTCGGTCGACATGGTCGAGCCCCAGAACCCACTTTAACTTTGCGACAGCGACGATAAGCCGATTCCATCCGGATCTCTGCGAGACCCGCGACATGTCGGCGAGAATGGCTTCTATCGAAAGGATTGCTCGAGGTTTCAACCGAAGGGTAAAGCCGACCAATATCTGTTGGGGACCTCCTCAGTCTCGACTTCGGCGGAAAAGGCCCACAGAACAAACTCTCACCAGTTTGGGAAGGCGTATGTGGTGGTGTCTAAAATCAAGCGCACGTTGCTTAAGGATAGTATGGGGAAGACTCTCCCACACGGAATGCTACAAACCTCCAAGTACTACCGGTGATCGCTTTTTTATTCTAGTGAATGCGGAAAACATTATCATCGTGTATGTTTGTATTGCAATGTTGTTATCGAATTAAACATTTATCGATACTACGTTTGTCATACTTATTGTCCAACCTTGGCATCAAGGTGTTTGGATTTATGTTTTATCATGTTAAAGTTCTCATACTTATTGTGACTTTTTCTTGCTTATGCTTGCATTTTAAAACACGACTCAAGAGATACGCTATTGTTGTATCTCATTCGAGTAAGATCGATCCCAGAATTGATCGATCTTCCTCTGAGTTAACATCGTCAGTAACGCTCGATAAACAACCTTGGATAAGTTGGCAATCCTCTATGCTTACAACTTCTCCATAACAGTTAACATCATCGAGTAACGCCCGATACACAACCGGATAGGTCAAAATCCCGGATTCAATTGAATCTTCTCTGGTTAACATCGAGTAGCATCGATAAATAACCTTGATAAGTTGGCAATCCTCATAGGCACAACTTTCTCCATAACAGTTAACATCATCGATCTCGATACACAACCTAGGATAGATCGAGAGGTCCTTAGTCTTCGACCTCTTCCATCGAGTTAATATGACACACGACAAACAACCTCGGATAGGTCAAAATCCTGTGGATTCAATTAATCTTCTCTGAGTTAACATTTTACATCGATAAACAACCGGATAAGTTGGCAATCCTCATAATGCAACTTTCTCCATAACGGTTAACATCATCAGTAAGCTTGATACACACTAGATAGATGATATGAGAGAACCTCTATAAATATATTATGCAAGTTTGTCATCTAGCCGGTAATGATCTTAGAATAGATGAATTACCCAAAGGATTCAGATGATCTCTTCTGAATCTTTATCGCCGAGCGGCTTTGACACCACTCGATATTCAAATAATGTATATTATTACTTCAACATACAAGTACTCAATAATATACAACACTAGCTCATAAAGGAACTACAACTACGGTCTTGATGGTCTCATGTAGATGATGAAGAACTATGAGTTATCCGTAGAATAGCAGGAGAAAGGACCTCAACACCGCTCCAGCTTGCGATATGCGTGTCCCCTTGAAACCTCGGATGAAGCCTTCATCAACCTGCGCTCAAAGCCTTCACCTCTACATCATACATGGTCTCGGCCTCACGGCGTGATCACGTATGATACTCTTGAGGTCGAGTTCTTGAAGTCCTCCACGGACGTGATCCGGCTCGCTTCTACCAGATAAGCGCCTCTTTCTAAGAGCGTAACTCTCGGTTCTTTACCTCAGACGAAACCTTCTAAAAGATCTTGGATCCCAGCAACCAACCTCGTTAGCCTCCACTCATCCAGTCGACTTCAAAGAAAGAGAGTCGCAGTCGCCAACTCGGTCTACTCATCAAGTTGATTCTCCAACGGACATCTCTTTTACTTTCTCCACATACCGCTTCTTATATTCACCATGGAGAAACTTGACCTTCGAACTCAATTCGGTCATTATTGACAATGTTCATTTTGAAGTCAAGTTCTTGCTTCTTCGATATCAAATAAGAAAAATTACGTTAAGCACCGAAATGGGAAATAAAAGATGATGAAGCATAAGAAGGATTGTTAGCCTTGACATCGGCGACCTGAGGAATGATTCAACACGTCCTCAGGAATGAAGATCCTTGGGGGATGACTACTCGAAGGGCCCGGCTCTTTTTGGGTATCTGATATCACCATCACCTCTTCGCTCCTTTTCCTCTTCTCGGAGGCGGGTCCTTCGGGAAGAAGCCGAGGACGCTTGGATCGGTGAAACCTCTTTGTTGGGCTTTCTCAACGCAACTGCATAAGACCGCCCGGGATGAATAGAAAGCCACCGAACAAAGATTCCTCCCGCAAATCGTGATATATCGAATCTCAAATCGAAGATCTTCAATATTACGGAATTTCCGTCGCGGATATCTTCATCACAACGGGAATGGGTAAATCTCTCGCTTTCCCCATTTCTCGAGAAGACATTCTTCAAACAAAAGAATGCGCTTGCCCTCTTGGGAGAATCGCCGTCAGGTCAAGTAGCCGACTCCTGCAGGTGATACGACCATGTGCATCGCAAGTAAACTTGCACATCCGTGCGAGGTAATCAGTAGTCAAGGTCGCGCCCCCGAAAAAGACTATAAGTCCCATCACGATCGTCATTGCCGCTCGGCGGGAAATGCAAACCTCATCGACAAAATGGCGATCATCTCGGGATGGGAAACCGCAATCCGCCCAAACTCATCTCGTAAGTGGTGAAATACCCGGCGGAGGTGGGCTCTATCGACTTCTTGGACACTTAAGAACCAAATCATTGAAAATAATATTTTTCCAAGCACGATCAATGTGTCTCCGTGATCGGCGACTCCCGAATCTTTATCCTCCCATTTTAGAAGGTTCCTGGTCATGCCTGGTTCTGAGGGTGGTGTCTCTTTCAAAAGATTCTCACCCATCTACAAACTCCCAAGCAACTCAGCGTGGAGATGAAAATTATTCCAAGAGTGCCCAAACTCCCACGGGAGGCTATGCACTCTGAGGAGGAAAGGTGGATCAATGTGCCCAAACTCCCACCGGGGGAGGCATGCACTCTGAGGAGGAGAGGTTGATCCAGAGTGCACTCCCACCAGGGAGGCTATGCACTCTAAGAGGAGGTGAGGTGGATCCAAAGAGTGCCAAACTCCCACCGGGGAGGCTAACACTCTGAGGAGGAGAAAGGTGGATCAAAAGAGTGCAAACTCTGGGAGGATGCACACAAGAGGGAGGAGAGGTGGATCAAAAGAGTGTAAACTCCCGGAGGTATGCACTCTGAGGAGAAGAGGAGATGAGAAAGGTGTGCCTTCTCCTTAGCCCAGGGGTTTTATAGACCCTTATAGGCAAAAGCGTAAAAGCCCAAAACCGCTCAAAACCCTCAAAACCGTCATTGACCCGTGGGCGCCGACCGCATGTCCGCTGGCCTTCGTCAGCCATAGCAACCCGTCCACATGTTCCGCCGCGGCATCAGCGCATCGGCCACGCCGGCCAGCCGGTCACATGACCGCTGTCCGCCAGTTACCCGGCCGAGCGCAGCCATGACGGTCATCCTTCGCGCAGCCCGCCCAGCGACGCCGACCCGCAGCCGCGTCGCGCCTCATTCGCCATGGCCCGTTCGACCCGTTGCCAGCGTCAGATCCCGCACGCCAGCGCTGCGTTACTAGCCGCCTTGCCGCGCAAGCATGGCCGCGGCGCCAGCTCTGTTCGCTCGGATCGATCGTAATCTCAAAATCCACATACTTACGCATTTGCGACCGCATCGACTTCCCGGTTATAATATTGTCTCATGAAGATGTTCTCAAAATCGCGGTTGATGGACTCTCAAATTTCATTGAAGAATTTGCTATTTTAAGTATTTGACATATATTTTGGATGGCGAGATAATGTCACCCAAAATAGCAATGATCATCCTGTCGATCAAGCCGCGAATCTCAAGGCATTTTTAATGCTTGATCTAATCACCCGATTTTGAAACGGTCAATAGTCTCGATGAGACGAACATAAGCAACATCAAGCATAGTCGATCCGAACTCGAATCGACGATCGGCTATCGAGCATGAAAATGGATCCGATCCGATGGTCACCCGACATATTTATAGTCGGTCGGCGGCCAAGGCAGATCCAACGAATCCAAGATCACCCAATTACATCATTAAGGCACCCGGATCATCAAAATACACCGTCGATCGAGGGATCGCCTGGGCGTCGTCATGGGAGTGGTTGGAGTTTTCCATGAATTTACAAGGCACTCCCAAAATCTATAAATAGATTTCATTCTCACCTTAAAGGACCTAACATTGGAAGACCGTGAGAGCTCGAGAACCACCGACTCGACGCCATCTATCACTCACCGCTACCACCAAGAAGTACGTCGAGTCGCCTCTAGAGATCGCAGGACTAGAAAAGACACTGCCATTTTTTCTCCCCAAGATCAAGAGGTTGCTCCTGTAAGATCCGCTCGCCGCTTTTGGGAAACTTCTCCCTTGGGTTGGAGCCGACCGATATTGTATTTTTTCACACTCTAATATTTCCGCTTCAGAAACACCTCTTCTCCGCAACCAACGGTAGCACTCAGTATTCTTTGAAACACAGCTAAAGTTCTATGATTCTGCAAGTGCCCCGTATTTTTCCCCTTAACGTTTTTTCACGTAACCCCCTCTGTTCATATCCCCTGCTTGTGTGTTGATAATTTTGCTACGAATTAAGATCTCTACCTACCGGAATAAAATTCTCTAGCACGCACAATATATATATTAATTTGAAGGTTATTCTGATATTACGAACGCAACGACGAAACAATCGGAGGCCGCTTTGTCTAAGTCGGTGTCGATTAATACTCACTAAAATGGCCGCCGCTTTCGAATCGGCGACATTTGTGCAAACTCTTCTAAATTAAGTGCAAATAATCTTATTTGATAGATTTTGATGTTTCAAAATTACCGACGAATTATCATTCAACGAACGGTCATTTGACTTCATTGGCGCCTTCTCCGACCTCGATATGCGTGTGTAAGGCGAAGGAATGGACCTGATCGATTGACGGCTGATCATCAAGTCATGCAATATTTATATTCCTGACTAGTTTCGACGTTTCTAAAATGCAATGACAAAGTCCGCTCATCAATCGTATTGTGCGATTTTGGTGACATCCAAAGGTATTTCAAACTCAATTATGCGACATTGTCACTTCAAATCATTTGACCTCATCCTCAATCTAAGCGGGATAAATCTCATTTGATAGTTAGTTTTCAAAGCTAATAACATGATCAATTTTAAACGGAGGTCGTTGGACATCGCCGCAGCCTTCCATATGTGCACGACTTTTGATAGCTCGATCGCTTTTATCGGCCAATTCTTAGATTATACAATATTTATATTTTGATCAATTTTGACATTCTGAACATGATGACGAAGTTTGTTCATCGATCGGAGGTCGCTTTACCACTTTCAAGGACATTCGCATTTTGAGCTCCACTTGTGCACCGCTACTCCAAGTCTCAATTAATTTCATGACTCAAACTTATGACACATATGTGAAGGTCAACAACTAATCTCAAAAAAAAAAAGAATAAGCCCACCTCTAAAAATTGACTTCATGCTATAGTATGGCTCAATTCTTAATATTGACACTATATCTAATTTTATAGTAATATTCATCACAATACAATGTAATAAGTTTTATGACAACCTTTGAAAATATTCTATATAAGACATTAGCAATATTTTTTGTCAAAATAAACACTAAGTTCTTTATCAAACTTGATGACCCTCTTAATCTAATATGAAATACAATAATAAATTTTTTAAATCAACTATCATATATACAATTAGATAAATTTGTGCAACTATTATCAAATTACCTTCATATCTAGTATTAATATTTCATTGTAGTCATTAATTTTAGATGACATAAGTAGAGATAAATATATTTATAATGTTTTAAGCATCAAAATTTATAGTAATTATGTTGCTTGAATTTTTTTTTTTTTTATCAAGAAAAGATATGTTGGTAATTTTCAAAGATGGTTTATGGCCCTCTTTATGATAGTTTATTGTTGAAATTGTCATGCCTTCCTATGAGATAAATTAATCCTCTATATTATCAAATATTATTACCTTTAGCTTTAAATTTAGGTAAGATCTCATAAACTTCTTCTTAATTATTGTCTAATAAAATGAATGTGAGCAAAAATTCTCCACCACCTCCTGGTTTCATTAATTGAATTGAAGAGAGTATGAATTGAGTGTCAGTGTAATTTTCAGAAGGTAGTTGGAATAGTAGATAAGACACTATCTGGAGATTTCATTCTCATAATTGCGAGAACTTTATATCAAGTTTCAAGTTTCCTATGTGTAAAAAACCCCTATAGTCATCTCAATGCGTAGAGAACTTTGATTAAGGCTAGTCGTTAGCCAATGCGAGTGAGAAGTAAAGAAGATATGGAGTTTTAAGAATTTGCAAACAAATTCATTTCATTAAACCTGATGGTTGGGAAATGATGACATGCCCCATCTAGATCCCATGGTTCTCATTATCCTAATTTCTAGTCCCTAGTTTACTTAAAGGATAGGTACCCAATACGATCAAGGATCCTTGTCGATACATAAGGCTAAGAAACCTCCAAGAATTCAAGATCTTGTTTGTCATGAATGTTTTAAGTCTGCTTAGTCACAGAGGTTTTTTGCCCCATCAAAAAAGACGAGCTATTGAAACATAATGGACACCGGATCATAATATAATGGAGCCTTACCGGCCAAACCACTCGACGTGGACTCGGTTGTAATTACACCCATGGATGCTATGGACCTGCCACGTGCCAAAAGGACACTGCCCCTACTAGAGATTGATTGAGAGTGAATATAGTATAACATTTGATTTGACATTGGCTCCTTTGTGAGCTAGGGTTTTCTTAATTTATCACCCTCAATAAACAATTGTGGAAGGTGGATAGATTGAGTATTATTTTAAGTTTTTTTTAATGATTGAATTCCATTTAAGAAGTTTTAGATTGCTACTTAATTTGAGTTAACTTTATTTAAAAAATTGATTAATTTGAATATGTTTAAGAGCTTTAGATCTTGTCAACTCTATTTAGCTCCTAATAGAGGATCATATCCGCTGTCATATGACGAATTAACTTCTCAGATATTTCACTAATTTGAACTCATTATAATAGATTTTTAGGCTTTGTTAACCGGGACCCAGTCCTAAGACTAAATCGGAAAATAACCCGCACAGCATCCTCAAACACTTGAATCTAAACATTCAGCATAGTGTCGAGGCACATGCGGGTTTATTTAAGAATGCCTTAATTAATGACTTATGTTTATAGAAAGTTGCTAACTATGGCATTTGAAGGAAGCGTAAGTCAAAAGTTAAGGACGGCGAGGAGCTCTATCCACCACTATATTCACATCCTAATTTTGTAACTAGGTGTTACGAAGGTTCCATTTGAGTTCTACTCTTACTTGAAAGTAGACGTTCAGATATATTGTAGATCCCATATGCTACAACCTTAAATTCAATTGAAGCCTTCTTCAATCCATTTGAATCGAGATACTACAATATATACATTCAATAAGATAGCTTATTGGTGAGCTCCCCAATTAGCTAGGAGTCTTATTTATATTTCTTCAATTTGACTTCAAATTTATTCAATATGAATTAGAACACAATTCACTTGTTAATTGGAAATCCACCCTACTTAGGCTCATTGACTTGTTTAGCAAAAGATATAAAACAATCCAGTTATTCATTAACCAGCCTTAGCTATGCTTTCCAACAAGTTGCTTGTCTTCAACGAAAATCGTTTTGAAATTCATTTGATTTTCACATTTAACTTGAAAGTAGCATTCAACAAATTTTATATGTATCAATTTTATATTCAATTGGAACCTTCTTTAGTCCATTTTAAATTCGACCTTCTAGTGTATGGATTAAATAAGAACCTTTGTTCTTCTTTGTGAATATCACCCTAGAATTTAATTCGAACCCCATCTCATTTGAAAATTACTCTTCTATCTTCATTCAACATTCCTATAAATATAACATAAATTCGCATTGTATTTGTATTTCAAAACTAGATTTTAAATAAAATCAAATGATCGATTTTTAACTATGGTTTCCTCTTAGAACACTCAAACAAAATATTGCAAGGCTCATTCTCTCTTTTATAGATTGGAGTGCTAAGAAGGGAGAAAACTTCATTCCTAATGTTTGAGAGATTGGAATCTGAAATGAGAGAAAGTGTTTGATTGCATTCCGAGTAAGTGTTTCATTCTTTCAAAGTTCCTTTAAGTATTTCCTTTGATTTAGTGTTTGTCGTATGTTATTTTCCCTCCCTTTTTTTGTTTGGAGTTTTTTAATTTGAATTTTAGCTTTAGGTTTCTTCGCTTAACATTCTTAAGCCGATTATTTTATTTTCCATTTTTTTCTATGTGAAAAGATTTGAAGCAATTTTGGTAGTCTCCTGGCATCATCCTAGGGTCGATCGAGTATTTTGGCTTTCTCGACACAATGGCGTGAGTGTCTTACACACCAAATCGATTTCCATCTCATCACGACCAAATGAGCGTGACGAGGCCTTTAAACTTGAAAGAAGATAAATGCACAATAATATATATATATATATATATATATATTCATTTCTCTTTTTTTTCTAAGTCTAGAAATTTGATAAAATTTTGGCAGTATTTCGGCTAGGGGAGCGACATCTAACAGATGTTGGCTTACTGCATGCCCTAATGTAATAATGAATGGTGTCTCATGACACTACAAATGATTTTTCATCTCGCTCAATGAGCACGATGAGGCCTTCAAACATACAAAACAACACAAGCATATATATATATATATATATATATATATATATATATATATATATATACAACAACAACAACAACAACAAGCCTTAATCCCACTGTGGGTCGGCTACATGAATCCTTCGCTCCATTGTGTCCTATTATGTGTCAAATTCTCATTTAATTGAGTATACTAAGATCATTTTTTATACATCTTAACCAAGTCATTTTAGGTCTACCTCTACCTTTCTTAACATAAGGCAAATCTAATGCATGTGCTCTCCTAATGTCATCTGACTACCGACGCTTTATGTGGCCAAACCATCTAAGGCAACTCTCCTAATCTTATCTACCACCTGAGCTACTCCAACTTTTTCCCGAACATACTCATTTTGCATTCTATCTCTAAGGGTAAAGCCACTCATCCACCTGAGCATCCTCATCTCTGTAACACTTTATAACCATGTTCACACATTGATCCACATGTTCTGGCTCATTTTTTTACGCGTTGCATTGATCTGCAAAGAAACGAGATTGGATATGCCGGAAACCAAGAGAGGAACTCGCCTAATGATGATGTTCCTCTTTGGCTATGGCATGAGAAAAGATCGAAAGGGGACAAAAATGGCGATGCCGGAAATCAAGAGAAGAACCCGCCTAATGACGGTGTTCTTCTCCGGTTGCGGCGAAGAGAAAGGTCGGAAAGGGGCGATGCCGGAAATTGGAAGAAAAACCCGCCTAATGACAGTGTTCTTCACCGATTGCGGCAAAACAGAATTGGAAAGGGCGGTGGAAAGGGGCGATGCCGAAAACTAGGAGAAAAATCCATCTAATAATGGTATTCTTTTCTAGTTCGCGGAAGAAGGCCTGAAGGAGATACCTGAAAATTCAACAAGGTAAAACAAATTTTGACGAGGAAAGAAACAGAAAAGAGAGGGAAGAAAAGAAAAAAAAGAAAGAAAAAGGAGAAGAAAAGGAAGGAAAGTGAGGGATTTTCGGATTGGTGGAAAAGAGAGGAAATGGAAGATGAAATTTCAGTTTATTAATAAATGAGAAGAAGAAGAAGAAAGGAGAAGAAGAAAAGAAAGAAAAGAGGAAAGAGGAGTTCAGTTGGAGGAGGACATAAAGGATTTTGGATGAGGAGAAACTATTCGGTTGGAATGAGAGAGAAAGTCAGTTTCCACCCTTCTCTTGTAGTTGAGAAGAAGAAGGAACGGCTGCCACACGTGGAGGAGAGGGGAGACAGAGCTCGTGTAGTGGATTTCCTTCAGTCGAGAGGAGAAATGCGTGAGAGAGGTGTTTCGTGCGGCGTCGGATCGTGCGTGAAGGAGGAAGGTTCAACTCTGGTGTGGTCACATCAGGGAGGAGAAAATATTACGTCCGGAGTTCGCATGTAGCTTTATGTGCGGACTCCAATCCATGGCCGACGCATGTTCAATGTTTTTTTCCTCATTTTAGCAACGATCGGATGGAAGTAAAGGGATGCGTATTCACGATGCGTTTATGCTTCCCAACCCAGCATCTCGTTCAAATAGCGTGAGAAGAAGTGTCGTTGGAATGCGCGGGGGGAATTTAAAAATATATATATATACATATTTAAGGTTTAGGGTGTATTTTTTCAGGCAAACTGAGGTCAGAAGAGAAATAGAAAATCTCATTTCCTTTTTACAAAAGAACCATGAAGATGGAGAACGTTGAGGAAATAACGATCAATTTAGCTGAGGATGTATTAAATAAAAATTCATCGGTAATATTTCTCGTATAATTTTTCTACGATTTGTCAGTGATATTTTGTGCATCGAAGAGAATATGTTCATTACATTCCATTAGAAGTAATTTGGATACTGTTTGGTTGAATTTTTACTTTTTAGTGTTATTTTGTATATGTACTCTCTGTACCTCTTTGGAGAATTCTGAGCATTTATGACTTCTTTTCGGTTTATTTTGCCTTTCTTGAGATTATATTTAGGGCATTCCAATGGAAGCAATTTGATGGCTGCTTTGATGATTTTTGGGTATTTTTTTGTATCTGTACTCTCTGTATCTCTCTAGAGGGTACAGAGCATTTAGAGATTTCTTTTTCCAGTTAATTTTGCCTACTTCTTTTGATTATGTTCATTATATTCCAATGAAAGCAATTTGATGGCTGTTTGGATGATTTCTGAGTATTTTTTTTTGCATCTGTACTCTCTGTACCTCTCTGGAGGGTACAGAGAATTTAAGGACTTCTTTTTCCAGTTTATTTTGCCTGCTTCTTTAGATTATGTTCATTACATTCTAATGGAAATAATTTGGAGGCTGTTAGGATAGTGTCTGAGGATTTTTTTTGACATCTGTATTCTCTGTACCTCTCATGAGGGTACAGATCATTTAGGGCCTACTTTCTTTAGGTTATCTTACCTTCTTCTTGAGATTATATTTAGGGCATTTCAATGGAAGCAATCTGGAGGCTGTTTGGATGATTTCTGGGGAGTATTTGTATCTGTACTCTCTGTACCTCTCTTGAGTATATCATTTAGAGACTTTTTTAGTTTATTTTGCCGGTTCTTGAGATTATGTTCATTACATTTCAATGGAAGCATTTGGAAAGTTTGGATGATTTATGGGTTTTTTTTTGCATCATACTCTGTGTCTCTCTTGAGTCTGATCATTTATGACATTTTTTTATAGTTTCTTTGACTTGGTTCCTAAGTTTATGGTTAGGGCATTCCAATGGAAGCAATTTGAAGGCTGTTTGGATGGTTTCTGGGAGATATTTTGCATCTATACTCTCTG
The DNA here is from genome assembly GCA_021442155.1 of Cymbidium sinense. Classification (NCBI taxonomy): domain Eukaryota; kingdom Viridiplantae; phylum Streptophyta; class Magnoliopsida; order Asparagales; family Orchidaceae; genus Cymbidium; species Cymbidium sinense. Next base: position 147,881,694 of record CM038217.1, read on the forward strand.
CACCTCTCTTGAGGGTACAGATCATTTATGATCTTTTTCTAGTTTATTTTGGCATTCTTGGAGTAAATATGTTCATTACATTACATCATAAGCAGTTTGGAGGATGACTGGTTATTTTTTATAAGTTTTTACATCTGTACTCTCTGTACCTCTCTTGAGGGTACAGAACATTTAAGGCCTTTTTTTCAGTTTATTTTGCCTGTTTATTGAGTTTATGTTTAGGACATTCCAATGGAAGCAATTTGAAAGCCGCTTGGATGATTTCTGGGGAGTTATTGGCATCTGTACTCTTTGTATCTCTCTTGAGGGTACAGATCTTTTATAACCTTTTCGATTTATTTTTCCTATTTCTTGAGATTATGTTCATTACATTCCAATGGCAATTTGATGGTCTTGGATGATTTGGGTGATATTTTACATTTGTATTACATCATATATTTTGGACTGTTTGGCGGATGAATCACATCAATGGCGATGCGATGATGAAGTTATGATATTTGGAGAAACTCCTTGGCACCACTATTGAGAATGAAAGCAGTATGCATCGTGATCTATCATCAAATTGGTGTTGGAAGGACCATACTAGTGGCCAAACTCAAGAAATTGAAATCAAAAGATTTTCTATGTGCAAAGGTGTTTGAAGAAGTCGCGTCTAAATGGCTTAACAAAATTCAGAAAGTTGATACAAGAAGCGGTTGTTCCATGATTAGATTCTCTGTTGATTTGGAGGAATTGGATGATTAAAAATATCTGAAAGTCATAATCATTCTTTTGAGCCTGACTACATCTTCTCGGATCCAGATGCATTAGCGATGAGAAGGCGTCCGTGTTGAAGACAATGATAGAATGGAATTAGAGCCGATGCATTCAAATATCTAGCGAGGAAGTTGGCGTAGAGAATATTGGGTTCAAAAGAGATGCTTTCAATTTTATTGAAGAAAAGATCGAAGATTGCGAATGGTGAATGATAATACATTAATCTGATTGTTTAAGGAAAGAAAGGATGGAGATGTTTGTATGGGATGTACAAGTTGATGAGTCGGATTGCTTAGTAAGCTTTTTTTGGAGCAATGACATGTCTAGGATAGAATATGATTATTTTGGGGATGTGATAATTTTTGATACAAGTTATTGACTCAATAAATATAATCTTGTTTGTGCCCCTCATGTTGGAGTGAATCATCACTGGCAAAATATATTATTTGAAGTAGCCTTTTTATCAGAAGAGACAATTGAGTCATTCTCATGGCTATTCCAAACATTTCTTCGGTTGATGAGTGACAGACATCCTATAACAATATTCCTTAATCAAATCGGTATGGAGAGCTATCGAAATTGTATTGCGCATACTCTTCATAGGTTGTGCAATGGCATATTTCAAAAGCTCCTTCCAAGGTTCATTGCTTTAATAGTAATAAGAGTACAAGGCTATTTTATACATGCATGAGTAAGTGTGACTCGGAGGAAGAGTTTGAAGAAGCTTGATGCCATGCTAGAAGAAGGCAATTTGCATGATCATGCTTGTTTGAGCTTTATAAGATTAGATCAAGTGGTCCCTGCATTCACAGGACTCATTCTGCATGGGCATCTTGTCAACACACGTAGTGAGTCCATGAATAACATATGTCAGGAATATCTAAACCAACAAGTTACTCAGATTATTTCTTGGGGTTGGAAAATGTTATGGAGACATGACAGGAATGAACATGATGAAGACTTCAAGTGTAGGTCATTGATTGTTCTGTTGTTAAGACGGTCAATTCAAACAAGGCTGTATGTTTTATACAAGAAATATTTATCTATATTTGAGGAGGAATTTTTGCATGGAGTTGGAGGCTATCGATAACTAAGTCGGATGGCACCATGGAGTATTTGGTGAGAAACTTAGAGAATAAAAATGCATCAAAACATGGGTAGTGCATTTCGATGGGACTACAGATGTAACTTGTACTTGTAAAAATTTGAAATGATGGGATTACTTTGTGCACTTGTATCGAGTTCTTAGTCGGAAGATGTTGTGCATTTAGGACAAGTATCTTCTCATGCGATGGTCTACGAGCAAGAGGATATTTACATTGATAGTGCATTAATTAAGAGATGTGGAAAACACGGATGGAAATGCTACCGCATTATTTTAACCACATAAGTCGATATGCATATCAAAAGCGTCGAGCAGGCGATAAGAGAGCTGAGGACTATATGCTTGGATCCTTAAAAAAACTATATGATGATGTCGACTCTATAATAAGTGGGAATTCTCCTCCAGCTGACAGAGCAGTTAAGAAGAAGAAGTTAACCACAACAGACAAGGGAAAAGACATCTTAAATGATCCAGTTAAGCAACGTCCAAAGGATGTTTCCAACTCAAGGCTTAAGGGATATTGAGAGAGATCTAAGAAAGCCAAGAGTGATTTGGGTTGATTTTGGCGACATCCAGTGCATTTCATCCTCGATTTGTACGCTATCACTTCAAATCATTCGACATTTGCACAGACTCGTCCAAATTAAGCGCAAACCATCTCATTTTATAGTTTTCGATGTTTTGAAGCTAAGGTCGTAATCAATTTCATGAATAGAGGTCGTTCGGATATCGTCGCAGCTTCCCTTCCCCGATATGCGCGTCGATATATTGATAGCTCGATCGCTTGGTCGGTTGATGTTTAGATTATGCAATATTCATATTCTAATTAGTTTCAACATTCTGAGCGCGACGGAGAAATCCATTTGTCAATCGGAGGTCGTTTCAACTATTTTCGGTGATGTCCAGTGCATTTTGAGCCCCGTTGTGCTTCGAAGTCCGTCTGACTTGTACTTAACTTATGACACATATATGGAGGTCAACAGAGTGTCGATCGTCTTTACCTATAACGTATAGAGAATAAATGTGTTATAACACATGAATTTGAAGCTAAAAGAATAAACGATTATTGCAACTTTCTTACTCGGCTACTCCATTTATATTTTTGAGAGGTATGATAAATGCACAAAATGTTTATTGCAAAATTTTCTATATACAGATGTAAATTCTCAGTCGTATCAGTTTTGCTCACAAGTATTTGCTCAACTTCTATATACATTGAGTTCTTATACATGATGTCCATATATCAAAAGCTATTGATTTGAAAGTATTTTAGGTATTAGTCATTATAAGACAGAAGCCATCCATGTGTTCTCTACTTATAAATAGCATATTTGAACTTAATTTAAAACTTAATACAGTTGGTTTTAAACATGATTAAAATAAGATTTGAATCAGTTTTGAATCTTCGAACAATTCAAAAAGAATTTCAAATTTGTTTCAGATAAATTTGAGTAAGGTTCAAACTTTTTTTATTGGTGTTTGAACTTTACTCAAATCCATTTCTTGAAATCCTCCATCTAGTTCCATGTTTAATAAAATGAATTTTAATCTTCACAGATACCTTTTTACATAACAAATATAACTCATTTCAATAATCTAAGAATTGCCCTAATTATATGCCATAATAGTATTTAAATATTTTAAAAACTATCTCATAGAATTTGATGTTAAATTGAACAACTTCAAGCAGCTATACTATCACTATCCTCTTCCAATGTTCTAAGAGAAAATTCATCGAGAAAACAGCAATGCCTATGGGAGGAGATATAAGGTTGTGTATGAAATATGAATGAATGAATGACGTTTCTCTGAATCTGAAACAATCTAATGGCAATGTTTCAAGCAAGATATGGGTGCTTTAATGGTGTTTTCGTCACAAATGAACTTTATAAGGAATTATGAGACAAAGTCATATGCATGTAATATATTGTGTACAGCGAAATGATACGCCTCACTGTGTAGTTAAGATTATGAAATATCACTCTCTTGCTCGGTTGGTGGTACTGAACACTGGGCCGTGTTTGATTCCTCTCAGGAGGCGCTTCTTCGAGGGGATATCAATTCTGCGTGGGTGATGAATGTACTTGTAGGCGAGGATTAATTGATATCTGTTGAGATGGGTGAGGTGTTATACCTTAAAAGATTATGAAATATGAATTATATTATATTAATCGTGTGTTATTTTGTGGAATTTGATTGTGTCAATCATGAATTGAAGATGTATAATTTTTTTTTTCTAGTGTATGACGCTTGAACATTGTGAAATGAATGAATGATTTGCTTTGGAGGCCGAGAAGTCAACACCTTGGTATTAGGAGCTCAACGATTTGGTGCTAAGATTCATGGGATTTTGTCAGAAAGATAGAAGTATTACGTTTGTATAAATGTATATATAATTATTGATATTGTGTTAATATATACAGGTTTTCCCTTTCCTGGGTTGTAATAGTTTTTTCTCTTGCTTTCGGCTATATAGCCATCTCTATACTCCTTGCAACGAGTGAACAAGATTTCAAGATTTGGATTTACCGTAACATGGTCTCAGAGAGATTCCTCTACCAATCTTGCATCCCTTCTTGCTGCAAGCTCCGATACATTTTCACCCCTTTCAAGTTTATCTTTCCTTCATTATATCTGCTCCGTCTCTATCACTAATATTCAACCATGGAGACGTCAAATGGCAATAACTCCATTGATGATCCGTCAAGTCCCTACTACCTCCACCATTCACATACACCGGGCATATCTCTCGTATCTCAACCTCTAACAAAAAAGAATTATGTTTCGTGGAGTAGAGCCATGATCATTGCTCTATCAGCCAAAAACAAATTGGGTTTCATTGACGGATCGATTGCTAAACCTGAAAATTCCAACTCAAATCTTGCAAGTTCTTGGACAAGAAACAACAACATTGTCATCACTTGGATCCTAAATTCCGTATCCAAGGAAATTGCAGCTAGTTTATTATATTCCGATACAGCTTACAAAATCTGGCAAGACCTCAAAGACAGATTTCGACAAACCAACGGGCGGAAAATATTCCAATTACAGCTCGAGTTGGTCAAAACTCGCCAAGACCAACTAACTATCAGCCAATACTTTACCAAATTGAAAACTATTTGGGAGGAATTGAACAATTTTCGACCTATCTGCACCTGCGGAAAGTGTTCTTGTGGAGGAGTAAAGCAACTCATTGCCCATCACCAAATGGAATACGTGATGTTCTTTCTCATGGGCCTTAACGACTCCTTCACACACACGCGAGGACAAATTCTTCTCATGGACCCCTTGCCTGCCATTAGTCGTATCTTCGCCCTTGCATCTCAGGAAGAATGCCAAAGAAATATCAGGCATCAAGAAACCAATATTAACGTATCAAACGAAGCTGCCTTCATAACCTAGAACAATAATAATAAGAATCAGCCCACCAACAACAGAATCCGCAAGAAGAATCGGCCTCTTTGTACTTATTGCAACATTCTTGGTCATACGAGAGATTAGTGCTATAAACTCCACGATTTTCCGCCTGGATATTTACACAAATCACTCACTCGATATCAACCCTCCTCTGCCTCCACTAATTAGGTCATTGCTGAACACTCTAAAGGAACTAATTCTGGTGAAAAGTATTTTAGTAGTCTGGATAGAAATCAGTACACTCAGCTCATGCAAATGTTTACACAACATTTGCAAACTGCAACAGACGGTAGCAACTCCTCTGCTAACGTGGCAGGTACATGTTTTTCAACTTCTTCTTTAACATCTCTATCTTCATACAAGCATTGGGTTGTAGATTCAGGGGCCTCAAGACACATCTGTTCTAACCCCACCTTATTTACTCAACTAAAACCCATTTATAACACTACTGTTACCTTGCCCAATCAAACTCAAGTTCAGGTTAATCACTATGGAGACATTCACCTTAGCCAACACCTTGTTTTACAAAACGTTTTATTCATACCAGAATTTGGATTTAATCTTATTGCGTGCTAGAAAATCAATTGCAGTAGAGTAAAAGTTTATGTCTTAACCTTGTTGTGAAATCAGACATGGATTTAAGAGTGAAAGAAAACTCAGGATGTTTTTTTAAAACTCGAAAGAGGGAAAAAAAATCACTGTGAGCTTCCACTATGTACTTTGAGTACAAAATCTTTTAACATGGATTCAATGTATATGAAAAGCAACTATGTAGTCGCGTTGTGGTAAAATTGCAGTAGCGGATGATGGCGAACAACGGCATCGATGAAAGTCGTCATGATGGAGACCGGCAGAGGTTGACGACGGTGAGGATCAACGGCGGCGACTGACGGCGGCGACTGACGACGGCGACCGGCGGCGGTGATTGACGACCGTCGAGTGTTGACACGATTGTGCTTGGAGGATCTTCAAGTTTTAGGGCTCTCTCCTCTCTCTGCTTGGGCTCCTCTATGAGGAATGAAATTTATATAGATTGGAGGAGTGTCGTCTCTAAATCACAAAACCCGTCTACTCATGGACGACTCAAAATGATCTCTTTGATCATTTCATGTATTTTAAATATTTGAATGCTCAAATGAAGTTGGAATTTAGAGATTTTGGCTTGTTAGATCCGGCCGTCGAGGCATTTCGATTGTTATAAACACTCCGTGTTTGAGAGCTTTTAGGGGTTTAACTGATATCCCAAAGTTTCGATATTTTAAGTTTTGATTTACCTTAACTTGGATCAGTTTGCTTTTAACGTCAAGATTCGTGTTTCGACTAGTAGAATTTTCAGTGCCATATCAAATCTATTTTCAATAAGTGATCACTTTGTTATGCAGAAGACCAACAGCCAGATCACGATTGGCAAGGGTGATAAAAGAAATAGACTCTACATTCTTGATTCAAAGAACTTGAACCATAATAACTATGCCAACAACGCCTCTGTTGATATCTGGCACAGTAGACTTGGACATTCTTCCATGAAGAAAATGGATCTGCTCAAACATCATATTTCATGTGATGATTCCAATTTTAATAAATTGTCTCCTTGCAACATATGTCATTTGGCAAAACAACATAGATTACCCTTTATTTCACATAATAACATGTCGAAATCTGCTTTTGATTTGATTCATTGTGATATTTGGGGACCATTTCATACTATTTCTCATCATGGACATCATTATTTTCTTACTCTTGTTGATGATTGCACTCATTTTACCTGGGTTTTTTTATTAAAACAAAAATCTGATGCTGAAATTAAAATTCGAAACTTCTTTAACATGGTTTCAAATCAGTTTAATGTCAACATAAAGGCTTTTCGTTGAGACAATGCTAAAGAACTCCACCTTACAAGTTATTTTAATGAGAAAGGGGTCTTACACCAATTTTCTTGTGTCGAACGGCCTCAACAAAATGCCGTTGTTGAGCGTAAACACCAACATTTATTAAACATGGCTAGAGCACTTTATTTTCAATCTCATACACCCATGGAGTTATGGTCTGAATGCATCCTCACTGCTTCCTTTCTTATCAACAGAACTCCTTCACCTGTCATTCAACATAAAACGTCATATGAATTTATACAACTCCGCCATTGATTACTCTAGCTTTCATGTTTTGGTTGTCTCGCATTCGCCTCCACTCTTTTATCTCAACAAACTAAATTTTCACCATGTTCTAGACCTTGTGTCTATATAGGTTATCCTCCCGACATAAAAGGTTACAAGTTATATGACTTATTTACTAAATAAATTTTCATATCTAGAGACGTTGTTTTCCATGAAAATGAAATTCCTTTTTATAACAATAAACTAGAAAACTTTACTGTTGATCCCTTCCCTGACATCGTTCTCCCTAAGGCCACTGTTGACAATGTCCAACAAATTCCCTCCAAGTCAATCCAGAATCAAATAGAGCAACCTCACATAGAAACCAACATCGCACGAAGATTCACTAGACTTCACAAACCGCCTTCAAATTTGCAAGATTTTCACTGTAATCTTCTGAAAGGATCTAAGATTGAATCGGGTTCTTACATTACCAACCATCCAATTTCAAACTTTATTTCTTATGAGTCTCTGCCGGCTTCACAAAGAGAATTTTCCCTCAGCATATCCAGCCTCCGGGAACCTGAATACTTCCACCAAGCTATCCAGTTTCTTGAATGGAAGCTATGGAAATCGAGCTTAAAGCGCTTGAACAAAACAACGCTTGGTCGGTTGTGCCTCTCCCTCCTGGTAAGCGTTCCTTTGGGTGTAAATGGACCTACAGAATTAAAACCATCAAGATGGTAGCATTCACCGCCACAAAGCGGGACTTGTAGCAAAGGGCTTCACACAACAAGAAGGCATAGACTACATCGACACCTTTTCCCCAGCAGCGAAAATGGCCACAGTTAAAATGCTTATGGCTATTACATCAAGCAAAAGTTGGATTCTAAATCAATTGGATGTGAACAATGCCTTTTTACATGGTGACCTCTTTGAAGTAGTCTACATGGAACTACCTCCTGTATATAAAATTGAAGAAAACAATACTTACTCCAACAATAACTTGTCTGCAGACTTCACAAGTCAATCTATGGTCTCAAACAGGGTTCTCGGCAATAGCACTCCAAACTATCCCTTTCTCTTATTAAACATGGGTTTGTTTAATCTAAGAATGATTATTCTTTATTTACTAAAGGCAAAGGCGCTAATTTCATTACTTTATTGGTCTATGTAGATGACATCATCATAACTAGACCAAATCAGTCTCTCATTAATTCTTTAAAATCATCTCTTCACACTGATTTTCATCTCAGAGACATAGGACAATTACGATATTTTCTTGGACTCGAAGTGACTCAATCTACTAATGGAATTATCTTATCTCAAAGGAATTATGCTCTGCAACTTATTGAGGATGCTGGATTCCTCCGTTGTAAACCATACCACATTCCCATGGATCCCAAAGTTCATCATAACAACAAGGATGAAGAACCTCTTGCTGATCATACTCAGTACCGCCGCTTAATTGGATGTTTGGTTTATTTAACGCTCACACGTCCCGATATTTCATTCGCTGTACACAAATTGAGTCAGTTTGTTGCTAATCCCAGGACGCCTCATTTAACAGCAGCTCACCATCTTCTTCGCTATGTAAAATCGACACCAGTACAAGGAATTTTATTTCCTTCAACCTCAATGACTCATTTTAAGGCCTTCTCCGATTCAGATTGGGGATCTTGCCAGGATACATGAAGATCTGTCACTGGTTTTTTTATCTTTCTCTGTGATTCTCCTATTACTTGGAAAGAAAAAAAAGCAAACAGTTGTTTCTCGTTCGTCAGCTGAAGCTGAATATCGAGCCTTGGCAGCCACTGTTAGTGAAGTTACATGTCTATCATAACTTCTCAAGGATTTTGATATCCATTCAAATGCTCCGCCGTCATTTTTTGCGACAACCAAGCAGCCATACACATTGCCAACAATCCAACCTTTCACGAGCCAACCAAGCACATCGAAATAGATTGCCATTTCGTTCGAGATAAAGTGCGGTCGGGAACCATCAAGCTCATACCCATTCAGACTGAACACCAATTGGCTGACATTCTTATGAAGCCGCTACCACATAAAATTTTATCCGCTCTACTTTCCAAGATGGCTGTAACCAACATTTTCAGATGTATATATAATTATTGATATTGTGGTAATATATACAGGCTTTTCCTTTCCTGGGTTGTAATAGTTTTTTCTCTTGCTTTCGGCTATATATAGCCATCTCTATACTCCTTGCAAAGTATGAATAAGATTTCAAGATTTGGATTTCCTGTAACATTGTGAAATGAATGATTGATTTGCTTTAGAGGTGGAGAAGCCAACACCTTGGTACTAGGAGCTCAACGATTTGGTGCCAAGATTCATGAGATTTCGTCAGAAAGATAAAAGAGCTAGCACCCTGATGCTGTAGTAGTAGTGTCATGATGTTAGAACCTGCGTAAAAGTCCCAAGGCCAGGCACTACGAGGCAACAAAGTCAGTTTTAAAGCAATTTTTTGCAGTTTTAAATGTAGTTTTCTTCATTGTCCCTTTATTTGTAAGTGAAGTGAAAGTGCTCTAGCGTGAATAAAGCATTGATATTGTTAGAAATGCTTAAGTGAACAGTGATTTATACAATTCTCTTAATTTTATATTTATAGTGGATTTCTCAGTATGATGTAGCTCCATGATTTTTAACATTTTCGAATTTTCAATATAAATTCTGATGATCTTCCTGCTCTTTTATTTTATTTTTTATTTGTTTTGTTGAATTTGCTCTTCACGATTCTTCCCCAACAACTTGATGCTTAATGGACCTTTTAGTTTCAACAATAAACAGTGTGTAAACACTTACAGAGGACGCATTTGCTTCTAAAAAAATAAGGCATTTCTTGCTCGTTCTTATCACCATTTTCATACAAATATAACATAAATATAGAAATGATCGAAAAGAAAATTCTGTATCCACAAAAACAGAAAAAATACTGAAGCCATGAGAATTAGTGATGCGCAGGGCGGCATTGATACTAAAATTAACAAATATTACAAAAAAAGTTGAGGCGAAGTGTGTTAATACGCAGCTCTGGTGCTATTTTCAGTATGAAGCATGAACAAATCTCCATAGAACTTCTACACCAAGGCTACTACAATCGATTATGTTCTCCGGTCATAACAGACTAATGTAAATCGTAGAAATATTTCAAATATTAATAAAATCTTTTTAGATGCTGATTAAAAGGCACATAAGTGTAAATTAATCATTAACTTTAAACTAGCCATCCTGTAGGGATTTCCTTGGTAATATAAATAGTAATAGAGATCAACACAAACAGGATCAACGTAACGAGAAATTGCTTATCTGAGTTCTCATCCATTCCTTGGCGAATTATAACAAAGAAGCAAAATCAATTTTTCCTCACAAACTATATACTGAAGCTGTGAAGCATGAAGAAGAACTTTGATCAGCTGAAGGAACTGCAGGTGAAAGCTCGCTCTTTTCTTAAACAGAACTACCAGAACTTAGAAGGGGAAGGCCGAAATTTTAAATTGTTTGCTATATCATGAAAGACTTGGCAAAATATAAAACTGCACGAATATCATACTTTCTTGAAATGGCCCAATAATTGACTGAACGGGCTGAGAGGGAAAGCTAGCACAACTACTAGCCCATAACTTTATCTTGAGACGTAAGATTAGTGCATGCATAGGAGAATCTGAAGCCCCCTTAACCAGGAGAAAATACTGGAAGATCGTCGAGGTTGTATATAAACCAATGCGTTTGATGAACAATTTGAAATCGATTCAATTAATACTTATTTAAGTTCATTCAAATTAGTAATTAAATAAATTTGAATATTTTTAAAAAACTCAAAGAGTAAATGAAATAAGTTTGAGAAAAATCCAACATATTTTTTTTTATACTTACGAATTAGCTTGTTTGTTATGCAATAAATAAATTGTTAAAGCTTGAAATTCATTGATAACTTATATATTAGCTCAATATAACTTATTTAATTTCTTATTATAAATAAAATATCATAATTTAATATCAATAATATTTTGGGATTAATTATCAATAACATTTATATTTTTTAATATATATATTTTTGTCATATTTTAATTATTTAAATATTATAATTATATTTGTTAATTTAAGTGTATATCCTTTTTAAAAAAAAATTATTTATTAATATTAATATTTTCTTGAGATTGTTGAAGTACAAATTTGTATCAGTAGGATTGCTTCTTTTCTATTTAAGTATTTTTTTTTTGATTTTTCTATATTTTCAAATTAATTATTCAATTATTAGTGAACCTCATATTGATTCGATCTCATAATATATTATGTATATAATAATAATTGATTTTATTTCATAATTACAAATGAGTGCAAATATGAATAACTAATGGGCAACTCTGCCAGTAAGAGCAATGATCTCACTCTATTGGAATCATATCCTTCATAAAAATAAATAAGTATAATATGGTGAGCCAATAACTATATATTATACGAGATCTATGATTATAATTAATATATAAAAAAAATAAAAAGTATGCTTATAATTAATTATTATATTAGGAATAGTAAATATATGTTGATTAAATAATTTTTATGCTAGTACTCATGTGAAATCATTATGCGTAGGATGCAAATCATGACTAACGTATATCATTTTACTGTCATGTCATATTATAAGTATTCAATGTAATTCATAATTTTATATAATAATATAAGTGGTATCTATTATCACATATATATTATATAAGTCAAATATTTTAGTTAATCATTTCAGATTATGTGATATTTTATATATCAATCATAATAAGGAATATTATTATGTTATATCATATAAATAAGAATAATTAGCGGCATATTATAATATAATCATCATCCTTAGCCAAGTGGCACTCAAGTAAAATCATATTTTACGTGATGCCTCTTATAATGTATTATATTTATATAACTAATTCAAGTTTATAGAAAAGCACATCAATCTATTCTCATGTATAGAATATCATATCCCCATCAATGAGAAGCAAAATAGTAAATATTTGTGAAAAGTTAAAAGCATGTGGAGATTTCTTAACAAATCCCCTCTGTTTGTTATTTGGTGCCAGAGTAAGTATGAGTCTCTATAGAATAAACACCCTGTTCGTTATTACTCTCTTTGGAGGGAGCTTAAATTGTGTGCTACTCGTTTTAGAGAGAAAATCTCCTTCCACTTAGGGTATGGTTCTACTTTCTCATTTTATTATGTTTCTTGGTGCAAAAGTTACTCTTTATTTGAATCTTTTGGAGGTGAGTGTTTCTCTTTATTTGGCAAACCTCTGAATGCCACTTTAGGTTCTATTATTCTAAATGATTCATTGTGCATCCCTATTAGCTTACGATCGAGGTCTCCTAATTGTTTTAGTGGAATTTCTAGCCTTATGCCTAACAATGCTTTTGATGCAGTTCACTGGAATAAATCTCACAAGCTTTCATCTAAGCTTATTCTCAAATCTATTTTCGAGCATAATCTCAAAGTTGATTAGCACGAGAAAATTTGGTTTAAAAGATTTTCCATTAATTATGCTATTTTTTATGGATGGCCTACTTAAAAGGCCTAAAAACATCAGATCAATTCCATGTTAGAGGATCGAGTTCTACTTTACAGTGCTTTTTTTGTAAAAAAGTGCAGAAGTCTCATTCTCATCTCTTTTTTGAGTGTCCTGATTCTATGAGGCTTATTAGATGCATCCTGCCTAATGGGAACTTCTTGTTGATGCATGCTACTCTTCCTCATATGCTTAGTGAAGTGAGTAATTTTAACTACAAAATTATGACTAGGCTTTGTTATTTAATTATCTTTGACTATGTATACGTCATCTGGAAGGAGAGTGATGGAGGTGGGCGTTCTTTCTTTTGATGAAATTGAGAGAATTTGGGTATTAGAGGTGAGGGAAGAAGATGTGTTGGATAACTAGTATTCCCACCAAGGATTGCCAAGGTTTGGCTACCAAGCTCTCAAACTACAAGAATAACTCAATAATTTGTAATTGCCAAAAAGATCACTTTCATTCTAGTGAGAGGGGATATTTATAGCCATTACAAGCATCTTTCAAAAGAAAAGAATTCAAAATATGGAGAGAAAGGTGGGCGGCCACATTAATGTGAAGCATTAAATTACCTCTTTATTTTATGCCATACACCCATTTCACATGCTATTATTTTATGTGGATTCAACCACCTCATATATCATGCTTTGAATTTTTAAATGCAAAATTTTAAACATGGAGTTTCTAGAAGAACATTAAAAATTACATAAATAAAAAAAGATGAAATCATAAAATGGGCTTTAGTAGGCTAATGGGCTGCCTTCTTCTTTCTTGAATTTTCTTTTAGCTTGAGATCTTATAAATGGACCTTGAACTATAATTTTGGATCCTCATGATGTTCTACATCAACTCCCATGCTTAATTGAACTCCCATAAGTTGAAATTTAAAAGTCGCCTACAAATTAAAAAGTCACCAAGACGTCAACCATGTGTTGAGCTTATTCTTCCAATTAACTATAAAATGATATTGAAGTTGGATTAATGGGTGCTTCCTCGGTGATAATATAGTCAACTTCAAAGGAAGAGGGCCGCAAAGTACTGCTATATCTGCTAAAGAGTTAGGCGAACAAGTGAAGGTTTTTTTAATTCCTTCATATGATAGAATCTTCAAGATAATAATGGATGATTGAGCATATCAGCAGACAAATCAATGTGATAAGCATTAGTTTCAATTATCTTGAGAATTTTAAATGGACCACAAAGCTGCATGTAATTTCTTATATCTAGTAGTTTGATAACGCCACCGAATGCAATCAATACATAATCACCTTCTTTATATTCTTGTTGAACGATTATGATTTGCCTTAGAAGCATAGTTATCATTATTTAGTAATTTACTTTCTTATATCTTCATGGAGGCTTTGAAAATCTTTAGAAATGTGCACAGAAAAATATATTAGATGATAGGTTTGCTACATCTATTGGTCGTCGTGAGTTTTGACCATAGACTATCTCAAATGGTGATTTTTTTGTAGTTCTAAATATAACACTATTATAGGCAAATTCTGAGGTTGGTAAATGTAAATCCTAATTTCCTAAACTTTTACTTGCCAAACATCTAAGCAAATTTTCTAAGGTACGATTAACTACTTCAGTTTGTCCATCATGGGTGAAAGGAAGAAGAAGAAAATTTTAATTTGGTACCTAATAATTTCATAATATTTTCCAAAAATATGAGACAAACTTAACATCTCTATCGAAACAATGGTTAAAGGAGACCATGGAGTCACACTATTTCCTCAAAAAAATAATTTGACTATATAAGAAGCATCATTTATTTTGAACAAGGTAAGAAATGAGCCATTTTGAGAACCTATCCACTACAACAAAAAATACTATCATGTCCTCAAGCTATCTAGGTAATCTTAGAATAAAATCCATTGAAGTCTTCCTGGCCTATAAGAACAGTAAGGCGAAAATGATGCACATTTGTTTGATAGTTTTAGCTGTTACAAATTAAACATTGAGCCACTAATTTTTGAACATCTGTTTAATGAAGCCAATAAAATCTATTTTCTAATAAACATACTTATCCTTTCCAAAATGACCATACACAAAGATGTAGCTCAATGATAAGGAATTCTAAGAGAAGATTGAGGAAAGCATAATTGTTTTCCTTTATATAAATATCCATTTGTTATCAAGAATGTCCCTTGTAAAGTTATTTGTTTATCTAGGCGTTCAAGATACATTAGGTGAATGTCAGGGCACACAATATAATCATCTTTAATTCTATCAAATCTGAATTCTCAATTCAAAAGAAGAAGAAATCATTAGGTTTACCACGGATAAAGCATCAGACTTATTCTCAAGGCTTATGTTTTTTAAAAAAGAGTAGTCTTGTAAAAATTCAACCCATTTTGTATGCCTGACTTAATTTTGTTGAGTATTAATGAATTTTAAGGCATGATGATCAGAATTAAGTATAAATTCTCTATGTAAGAGATAGTGTCTCCAATGCCTTAAGGATTGAATTAAAACATAAAACTCTATCATAAGTGGAATATCTTGTTTAGCTTCATTTAACTTTTCATTAAAGAATGCTATGGATGATTCTCTTGACTTAAAATTTCACCTATCCCAATTCCTGAAGCATCACATGTCACTTCAAAGGCTTTAGAAAAATCAGGAAGCCTAAAGATTGGTGCAAAAGTGATAAGAACTTTAATTTGCTCTAGGCTTTTGTGCATTAAGTCCAACATTTATCTAATTTTAGTATATTAGTTATCAACAACAATGGTACTAAAATTCTTAATAAATCTCGATAAAAGTGGCTAAACCATGGAAGCTTCTAACTTCAAAACTTTTAGGTGATGGCCAATCTTAGATTGCTTTCACTTTGGAAGGATCGTTTAAGTCCAAGAGTGGATATAATAAAGCCTAAAAGATTACCTCTTGCAAAATAAACACTTTTTAAATTAATGTATAATTTCTCTTATTAAGTAGTTCAAAGACTTTTGTAGGTGTTGTAGATGTTCATTTTCACTTGGACTAAAAATCATAATATCATCAATACACCACCAAAATTTACCTATATATGGTTTAAGAACAATATTCATTAATCTCATGTGGAGCAGGTGTTTATATTTGGGGTGTGGGACACCACAGATCTTAGGGGTACTTATTAAATGATGGATGACATTAAGGAATGATGTACTATCTCGAAAGATAGAAATCACCACCCCATAATGGACCTAATCACCTAATAAGGACTCTAAGGCATGATGGGTCTTGAATATACTGAGATCTTTCCCTACTTTACATGGAAAAGCAAAGTAGGGTTTATTTGGGTTAAGTTTATGGAGGCAAGCCCCCATAGTTAATTACATCCTAAGAAATGAGAATTTCTTAAGAATACTCGATTAAAGTAGATAATTAGAGTCTCCAAAGATTTCAAGGTTAAGACTATCAAAGGATTGGCTATTTTAGAAAATCAAATGGGATAGATCAAGGAGAAGACTTATTTTTGGAATCCAAAGGAGAAAGTAGAAATGCTCATGATACTGGGAGGCCTAGTGAGCATTCCAATCTACCCTATAGAGCTTTATATTTTGAAATTGAAGAGAGTTAATTATTTGAGTTGACATTTTATTAGCTTGTGGCTTATAATTCCACAACATAAGATTGTGGAAATGCCTAAGAGGTGAGGATTTATGCTTGTAGCCCAAAGGAAACAAATACCTCGATTCCTAAACTAAGGAGCCTTGGTACAAAACAAAGGCACAACCTAAATCTAAGTAAAAAAGGGTATATGGTTTTCATCCACAAGAGAGAATAAACCACCCTGGACTTATTACCGCCTCAGTGGCACACTAACTCCTCCTATGCTTTAAATCCATGTCAGAAAGTCTTGTACTTTGCAATATGGCTAGGTTGATGTTCATTTAGAATGGAAACTAAGTCCTTTGACTCACTCCCTAAGAGACTAGAGCATGAGTAGTATAAATTCATGACTTAATCTAATTCAAATTTTATCAAATTTATTTGATTCTTTTAGACATTTTATTTTAACATGGGCTATAGGATTTAGTATGCCTAAATGCATGAGAATTTGATTATGGGCCAAATCAAGAGAGAAAGGGGTGTCTTCCACCAAAGGCTCTCATAGGTTAAGCCTTGATTCGCAAGATGGAAGCTCCCTCTTAACAAGAGTGAAAGAACATGATATGCATGATATTATACATTCATCCATCCATAAGGGGTTACTAAAAATTTTATTATCTTGATTTAATCTAGGCTTTTATGTGAGGTTATGAGTTGTTTTAAAATTTTAGTTATGAGTTATTAATTGGGGTAGAAAAATTAATTTTATCCTAAGAGCCTCGCATCCAGCCACACATTCAAGCATCAATCATAAACAAACTATGAAAAGCATGTTATTCTAATGCAATCTAAACACAACATCAAATAATTTTATAGACTACCGTAAAAGAATAAAAGGTCTTGGGTTCATGACACTAAAAGAGAAAAGAAAAGATGGGTAGTGAGCTCACCCTTATACAACCGGATTACAAAAAATAATATATATGCTATGGGGTCTTCTTCATTTCTTCATTTCTTCATTTCTTCATTTCTTTCTTTTGATTTGATTTACTCCAAAGGCATCTGGCACCCTGTGGACTAAGCCTTCTAGCCATCGCTCATCCTAATCCCCATAGCACTAACCCCTAATTTCTAATGCAAAATTACATCAAAATAGGAAAAGTAAATCTAGCTACACAAAACAAATGTTAGCTAAACATACCATACAAGCAAGAGAATAATTTGGACTTAGCACTCACATGGGTAACAAGTCCACTGTCCTAACATGGGTTACACTTGGGCTAAGCAACTAGCAAGAAAAGCATGTATATTTTTTATTACGCTTTAAGTATAACCCCCTGCAGAAAATATGATTAGGCTAATAACGTCCTAACATCCAATCAACGAGGCATACACCCTAACATACAGTCTAAAGCATTATATCACAAAACAAAACACAACATCATACATACAACGCCCTAACTTAGCACTGGAAGTGGTGACTTAGTATTCTAATGTGTGTGCTTAAGGCAGGTGTAGCAAGACTTTACTAGCTTTTATTAAGTTCCAATTTGAAGTTTGAATTTAAATTTTACCTTTTGGGTGATTTCAATCTAAATGATTTAATGATTTGCTTTTCATTTTTATTTCAATTTTATTTGGTTTAAAATGATATTTAGGTTCTCAAGAATGAAGTAGGATGAATTCCATCTGAGACTCACCTATTCACATCCCAATTCTAAGGAATCTAACGGTCCTTATGTATCTTGATTAGCCCATTTGAACTTGTGTAATTCCTTCAATTTAGAATTTAGAATTTGAGTTTATTTAAGTATTTGATTAATTGATTTTATTAGATATTTTAGTTTAATTGCATCTTGATAATTCAATATCCTTTTAAATATTTAATTCTTTTCTTTGATCATGGTTATGTGATTTAACTTTATGTTTATTTAATTGATTGTGGTTCATTTATTTGTAGTTTGATTGGATTAGATTAATTGAGATTATATTTTTTTGATTCTAATAATTCTTTGTAATTGGGATCATATTTTTAATCACATCCATTTGTCATGTTCATCAAGTTTGGTTTGCATTTTTGATTTCATATATTGGATAGTTAATTAGTTCATTTTATTTAAGTAGGTTGAATGAGATTTGATTTGATTCTATATTAAATTGATGAGAATCTTTCTTGATTTAGCTTAATTTGATTCAATTTGATTTTCTTAGCTTTATTGGTCTTATGGATTTGCTTAGGTTCAATGTGATTATGTGATTTAATTAATAAGTGTATTTATGTTAATTATAAAGGTTTGTTTAATCTTATATTTGTTGACAAATGATGCAAATTGATGACTTAATGGTTTTGGTTTGATTTATGTTTTGATTAGTATTTAATTTTTTTGATTAATTAAGTTTAATGTATTAATTGATAAACTTAATTAGTTTGTTTAAGAGGTATGATTAAATTAAATAAAGATTTGTTTAACTTTTGATTTAATTTCATGTTTATTTGAGTTAATGATGTAAGATGAATTAATGATTGAAGTTTAAATTAGGTTTGATTATCATTTAATTATATTTTTTATGTTTGATTAAGCTTAAGTTTAATGTGATTAATGTAATTTATTTATTTAATTTATTTAATAAATGATTAAATTAATTAGTAGATTAGTTAAGTATTTAATTTTATTTTAACTTTAATGATTTATAAAGTTAAACTTGGTTTATTAAGATAATGGATTAATTTATTAAGTTTGCATTAATTAGATGTTTGATTAATTAAATTTGATTAATGGGTTAATTAAAATTATTAGATTAATTAAAGGTTTATGAGAGATTAATGACTTAATGATTTTGGTTTAATTTAAGTTTTGATTAGTTTAAATCAATTATGTTTAAAGTTTAGGTTTCATATGATTAATTTAATTAACTTAAATTTTATTAAAGGGTATGATTATTTAATTATGGGTTTGATTTAAGCTTAATTTTAGCTTTAATGTCACTTATTTAAATTAATTTGATTAATTAAAATGGTGGGTTAATTCATTAAATTTTTATTAATTAAATGTTTGATTAATTAAGTTTGATTAAGGGTAATTAGATTAATTAAAGTTTATTTTAATTAAAGATTAATGAATTAATAATTTAGGTTTAATTTATGTTAATGTTTAATTGCATCTTAATTATGTTTGATTAAGTTTAGGTTTAATATGATTAACTTAATTAGTTTATTCAAGAGTGTGATTATTAAGTTTAATTATGGGTTTGATTTAATTTTAGAGTTAACTTTAATGTGACTTATTTAAATTAATTTGATTAATTAAGATGATGGATTAATTTATTGAATTTTCATTAATTAAATGTTTGACTAATTGAGTTTGATTATTTATGATTAGGGTTTTACTTGATTTGATTTGTTATGTTTGTTTTATTTCATTAACATGATCAATTTAGTTATTAGGTTGAAATATTTAATGATTATTTAATTATCTCATTCCAAATGGATGTGATTTAATCATAGGTTAATTAAGTTTACTTTAATTTTATTTAGTTTAATTAATTAGTATCAAATTATTAAAGTTTTCTAAGTTTGTTGGATTTTGAGTTTGATTTAAGATTTAATCATTTAATTGAGTTTTATTAACTTAAATAGATTTAATCATATTTAATTTAATCTCCTTAAAGATGATATTTTGATTTAAAGTTTGATTTTGGTTAATGAATTTTATTCAATTTCTGATCATTTATTATTATTATTATTATTATTATTATTATTATTTTTTTATTTAATATTTTTTTTTTTTAGATTATATTTTAATTAACTTTTTAGTTTAAACTCTAATCAAGTGTTTATTTGGGTTTTAAGATTGAAGATAGAATCATTTTTTTTTAAGAGTCTTAGATGTCATTAAAGTGATTTAGGTTATCTTGAAGATTTTGTAAATTTCTGAATTTGTATTTAATTTATTTTATCAAAATTGATAATCTGAATTTAAAATTTTAATATCTACCAATACAAAAGTGATTTTAACTTAAATTTTACTGTATGTGTGTTATAACATTAAGTTCAATATCTAAAAATTTCAACTTAATATAACCTATATTTTTGGCTTAATTAATAAAATATGATTTTCACTAAAACTTAAATTACGCTCAGAATACTACATAACTTTTGAATATTTTAGGTTTGTTGGATTCCTCTCGGATAGACAAATCCAACGAGCCCTTGTTTATAATTTTGGTTAAGTATTTTATTTTTATGAATTTTGAAGTTTCGGATGATTTAAATTATTATTATTATTTATTTATTATTATTATTTTTTTTTTATACGCGCGGTTTGGGCGGGAAAGACAGCGACCCGCGGCTTTCTGGACCGTCCGATCACCGATCGGACGGTCCAGATCAGAT
Source organism: Cymbidium sinense (assembly GCA_021442155.1). Taxonomy (NCBI): domain Eukaryota; kingdom Viridiplantae; phylum Streptophyta; class Magnoliopsida; order Asparagales; family Orchidaceae; genus Cymbidium; species Cymbidium sinense. The sequence continues at coordinate 147,902,571 of CM038217.1, forward strand.
CGCGCGATCTAGAGGCCAGGATCGCGCGATCGGCGCGCGATCTGAGCCGTCCGATCGCGCAAACCACGCAATCGGACGGTCAGATCATTTCCGGTACCCGAAGCTCGGAAGCTGGCTCCGGCTCGATCATTGAGCCGTCCGATCGCGCAAACCGCAATCGGACGGTTTAGATCGCATCGCGCGATCGAAGGCGGATCGCGCGCGATCCACGCGCGATCGAGCCGTCCGATCCCGCGAACTGCGGGATCGGACGGTGGCTGTGAGCCGCCGGCGGTGAACAGTGTTTCAGGGGTATTTTTGGAAAAAATGAAAGTTTCTAAGCCAAAACTTGTCCAAATGGCCGCGTGATTCGACCAAAAAAAATTATTTCCTATTTGGGATGATTTAAAATAAAAGTGCTGGATTTTCTAAAGGAAATTCCTAGAATCGGAAATTTAATACAAATATGCAAAATCCTAAGGCAAACGTTTGATAGTTACCTCATGATTTCGTGGTGAAGATCGAGGGAGTTTATGTGTGTGAGGAAGCTTCAGTAAACTTTAGCCCTTTTCTTCAACGCCTCCTCCGATGTTTACCGTGCCAAGAGCAAATCTTTATGATTTGAGCTTAATAAAACAAGTGGGGAATGGGTTACTTTGGCTTTGGAGAGCTTTGGGGCTGAGTGATGATGGGAGCAAGAGAGCTCAAGTCTCATTTCCTCTCCTTTTATAATGGATAAAAAATAAAAAATTTGAATCATTTGGCTCCAAATTGAATGCCATCTTGTTGGGGTGGTTGGATAGGTCTAGATTGATTGAGGACTTTGGATTTTGCTCCAAAGTCCTCTCTGCTGCCACATGATGAAATTTGTTTAATTGGAATATTGGTGCCATGTGATGAGGGGTTAAGTGCATGTGGGGGAATTAAATGGGTTAGGTGGAATCCTATGTGGGGATTCATGAGGGATTTAAAATGGGTTGGGTTTATTTTGGGCTGATCCCAAATGAGTTTGGGTCGATTTGATCAGCCCCTAATGGGTTTTGGCTTGGTTTCAAGGATTTGGCCCAATTTAGGTCATATGGGTCATTTTAATTGACCCATTTGACCAAAATTGTCCAAATTAACTTGGTTTATGGGTTGATTCATGTTCAATAACTCATTGAAGATGAATGTGGTCTTGGTTTGAATTAATTTGGATTTAATTTTGATTTAGGCCAAATTGACCCTTTAAGCCAATTTAGGTTGGGTCAAGTTGACCGATTGGGCTCAATTGATCAAATTGAGTTCAATTATTTGGTCAAGTTCAATAATCAATTTAGAATGAGATTCCATTGGTTGCAATCAATTTGGGTTAGATCATGATTTGGCGATTTGGTTTTTAGGCCAATTTGGGTCTTTGGATCAAATGGCCAATTGGGCTTGGTTTGGCCCAATTGGTTGCAATTGATCATCCTAGAGTGATCAAAAATCATGGTGGAAGATTTTGGTGAGTTTGGTTCAATCCAATTTGGGTTGGATTAGAAGTTGGCTCGTGTGAGTCCCGTCATTTTAGTCAAGTGCACCTAAGTGGGTCAATTGGTTTAGTTTTGATTTGATTTGATAATTATAGGTTTCATTTATATTTGGGTAAATAATTGAATAAATGATTGATTCAAGAGAAAATTCATTGGTTTTGACTTAATGATAGAATTTGGCTAAGTCCAAAGAATTGGCTTAAAGGGTTTAAATTGAGTTTGGATTTGATTTTCAATATGGTTTTGGTCATTTGAATTTGAATTTTATTTATATTGTGAATATAAATGAAGGAATAATTCATTTATGAAGAGATCAATTGAGTTTGATTTGATTTAAGGAAATATTTGGCTAAGCTTATGAATATGGTTCATATGAGGGGAAGTAGGATTTGAATTTGATTTTGGGTTTCAATCATTTGGAGTCAAATTTTGAAATTAGATTTAGAATTTGAATTTGGATTTGAGGTTTGATTTGAGAATTGAGTCTGATTTAATTTGAGAAAGTGTATCTAGATTAGATTTGGGCTATGGATAGGTAATTTCTTAAACCCCAAGGCATAGCCTAATCTTATGATTAACACTTCTAAGTCTCTAAAGCTTAGGTTAGTGTTCATCTAATCACTATATGTGTCTTATGACTAAGAAAATCTTAGTGTCTAGAAGAGTCCTAAGTCTAAGAAGATGTTAAGAGCTCACTCCAAAAGTGAGGTCAACAAAAGGACCCCAATAGGTGTGAATGACAAGACACCAGTATTGGCGCTGACAAAAGATCAACAACATTTAAGTTGCAACAAACAACATGTGATCTATACAGACAAAGGTAGATAGAATCACGATCTTAGTAATGCCTCTCTTTATGCCAAGGGCATAAGAGAGCAAGAAGAATCCACTAGTGATTGAGTACATGAACCTTCCTCTGGAACGGTTCAAGTTCTGGGATATAGATATGAGCTTGATTTTGAATATAATTTGTTTGGGTGTGTATCCACTGGGATAAGAATTTAATTATATATATATTTTTTTTTTTTTTGATATTTGAATGCACTCACTAGGAGGTTGGTTTAATTTTATGGCTCCACCGAGGAGAAGGGTTCTAGATTGAGGGCATATCGGGGATGTACACTCGGTGAAATTTGTTTGATTTAGAACTAAGTTCCACTGGGAGGCCAATTTGATTTGCCGGAGAGAAACTTGGTTTATTTGATATGTTTAATTTGACGAGAGGTTGGTTTCAAATTTATTTTGTTATGGACCTGTTGGTGATGACTATACTAAGAAGGAGCCAGGGCCTTGGCCTGCCTTAGATTTATAAGTCTAAAGGGAGTCTACACCGCCATAAGGTAGACTATCCAACCTGGGGTTGCCTTTTTGTGTGCAATGACTATGCTAGGAAGAAAGCGTAGTAGACTTACATCTTCCAAAGCAAGAAAAGTCGCGGATGGACGGAGCAACACATCGAACCCTACCTAAGGACTACGAGCACCACTGGGTCTTACCTCAACTCAAGAGTAGTCATGATTAATTTGATTTGATTTGATTTACTTTAATTTTGTGTTATATTGTGGACCTGCGTATGGACCCACCGAGAGGAGCTATGTCGCCTTTGACCTCACATTTACAAGTCCAAAGGGGTAGTCTCCACAAGTAGGACTATCCAGCCTAAGGGTTGCCTTTCGGTGCAACGACATGAAAAGAGAAGACTTACATCTTCCAAAGTAGATCAACTGGGGTGATCTATTGATGGCAACGATCAATCGACGACTATTTGAGTGAATGCCACTGCGTGGACTCATATCGACTCAAGAATAGTCAATTACTTTAATTTTAGATGGACCTATTTCGATGAATCTACTAAGAAGGAGAGCTAATATCGCCTAGACCTATCTTAGATTTACAAATCCAAAGGGATAGTCTACCTGCTAGTAGAACTAACCAACCTAAGGGGTGCCTTCGGTTTGAATGGTCAAGTTTGGAAGAAGAAAGCACGGACTCACATCTTCCTAAACAAGAATCCACTGGGTGCTTGCAACAAGCCCACCTGGGGCCGCCTCGGTTGGTAACGATCGCCGGAAAGAATGCGTAATTTATATCTTTCAAAGCAAAGACGACCGCCGGGGTAACTCATTGGTGGCACAACAAGTTGAACCCGACCTAAGGGCTTACCACGGAGTGACACCGGGATTTATCTCAACTCGTAGTCGCAATTCCTATAGGAGTTTTGCCGACACCGCCTAAAGATAGGATGCCGCTTGGGAAAGGGGCCTAAATTCTAATCCACAAGCAAATATTTTGTTTGTTTGTTTAATTTGTTTTATCATGGACCGGTATGAGGGATCAAACGAGAAGGAGCTTATATCGCCTAGACCTCTCGATGACAAGGGAGAATCACGATCCACAATTCTCCAACCACGGGGTGGCTACCATGAAAGGGGGACTGTCCAATCCAAAAGTAACTGTCTAAATGGGGTCTCAAAGGACGCGTGATCCAAATAGAATGCCAGGGAAGGGGCCAATGGGGCTTCAATCCAACACTCAGAAAATGACATGGCTAGTCATATATCACATAGTATTTGGCCAACTCATGGAGAAAGCGCTGGGACTTACATCTTCCAAGAGTGGTGTACCCACCGTGAGTCACAGATAGCGAACATCAACCAACCTATGGTGCCCATCGGTTGCAACAATCGCCTAGAAAGAAAGCGGGTAGGCTTACATCTCTAAAGAACTAGGATAGTTTTCTGCGACAGTGCCATCCGCTGACTATTAATGGTGAATGCCACCGGGGCTTATATCGACTCAAACATAGTCAAGAGGAAAGGAGCCTGGGACTTACCCTAAACCTCAAATATATTTGACCTAGTTAGGTCATGATGATTAGTTCAAGAAGAAAGCACGAACTCACATCTTCAAACATGATCAATCATGAGGTAGCTTCTGCAAAGGAAGACTACTAAAACTAACAAGGCCATCGTTTGCAATGGTCATTAGAAGAAAGCACGGGACTTACATCCTCCAACAAATGACCAGGGTGATCGTTGCTTTGGACAACAAATCAAACCCACCTAGAGCAAGTAATGAGTGCCACAGGGGCTTCCTCACATCAAAGTAAAAAAAAGATATGTGTATTTGTGTTTGATATGAAGGAATAGGATGCCACTGAGGACTCTTACACCTAAACCTCAGGGAAACTCGACCTAGTTAGAGTATGGTGGCTAGTCAAGAAGAAAGTGGACTCACATCTTCTTAAATAAAGCAAAGACAAGGTAGTTCACAGCGGAAGCCTACCAAACTAACAAGGCCATTGGTTTGCAATGGTCAAATTAGGAAGAAAGCGGGACTTACATCCTCCAAAATGACCACTGATCGGGTTGCTTTGGACAACAAATCAACCGACCTAGAGCTAATGAGTGAGTGCCACAGGGGCTTGCTCCCACTTTAAAGTAAAAGAAAGATATGTATGTTTTGTGTTTGATATGAAGGAATAGGATACCACTGGGGGACCCTAAATATATCATGATGAATTCACAAGCAAAAGATATTTCTAACACGAGAAATAAAATTTGAGATGAAAAGAGATTTTATTGATAATTATTTTCAAACAAGATTTATGGATAATATTTCTTTAAGTAGAGCCCATTGATTGGAAGCATCTGCCTTTACAATTTATGAGTTGGTAAGACCCTCCTTGGTAGGCCTTCTATGGCATAAGGGCCTTCCCAAGTGGGTTCAAACTTTCCTCCCATCTTCGACGAGAAACAATTGGTCTCCTTAGAACTAAAACAAGCTCTCCTACTTGAAAAGCTCTAGACGGACCAACTTGTTATGAGCTTGAATCATCTTGGCTTTATATAACTCGAGGTTTTGGCATGCTCAGTCCTCTCCTCCAAACCTTGAGCTCTTCCAACCGTAACTTGCATTCTGCTCATGATTTTGCTTACTGCCATCCTTAGTGATGGGAGTTGGACTTCCAATGGTAGAAGGCTTGGACCCATACACTAAGGAGAAAGGGTAGATTGAGTTGGAGTTCTATGTGGCACGATAGGCCCATAAAGCTTCAACCAACTGCTCATGCCATCGTTTGTTGTCATCTAGTCTTCTTGATTTGAATGAGGGTTTTGTTGAAGGCTTCGCTAACCCATTTGCTCTTGGATAGTAGATGGTAGAATATCTCCAATCTATGTTGTGTCTCGAGCAAAGCTATTGATTTTAGTGCTCTTGAATGCGCTACCATTATCTGGATATAATTCATCGAGGCACCCCAACCTATATACGATATGGTTCTAAAATTGGAGCACATGTTGAGCGTGACCTCTAAGTGGGATTGCCTCACCCATTTGGAAAAGTAGTCGATGCCTAGAATGAACCGATGACCCTTGGAAGAAGGAGGGTCAATCGACCCACAATGTCGCACCCCAACACTAATGGCCATGAGGCCAACGTAGATGAATATTGGAGGTTGATGTAGACACACCATGTACCGACATTGATGGCATCTCCTAGCTACATCCATACAGTCTGTGATCATCGAAGGCCAGTAGTATCCTAGTCTCTTGATCTTGGCTTTCATCTTCGGACCAGATTGATGTGCCCCACATAACCCTGAGTGTACCTCCACAATTCTACGGGCTTCATGTTTGTCCATAACTAACCACATATGATCAAAGACTACAAGGTGCCTACAAGAGTATAGGAAAGGGCTCTCTCGCTTCACCGGTATGCCGTGATTTCTCTTGAGGTAGTTTGCCTACATTTAAATAATCTATGAATGGTTGCCTCAATCGCTCCTCATCCTAATGGCAACCTCCCCTTCAAGAGAGAATCTCAATGAGTTCAAAGATCAATAAGGGATAAGACTTGTCTATTTTGGACCCTTATTGGAATGGACTCATCTTCTGGACATGCCAACTCTTTGGCAAGCTTGGCTAATGCATCTGCTATTGCATTCTCTCCTCGAGGAATCTTGTAGATGGTAACCTCTGGGATTTGGGCCAACAACTCCATAGTGTACTTATGGTAATGATGGAGCTTAGGCTTTAGAACTTTATAGGACCCAACGATTTGGTTGATGACTAACTGAGAATCCCCAAAGATGTTGATACTCTGGACGCATAGTGTAATGACTAACTGCACGACAATCGAGCCTCATATTCGCTTCATTATTGGTGCATGGATTGGATGATGATAGAGAATCTCATCACATTGCGTTAGTTAGAGAACTATTCTACCCCGCCTTCCCCGGGATAATAAATTGTGGTTCTTCTCCTCTTTGAGAAGCACCATCAAAGTACATCTCCCAGCACCCCCTAAGTTCATGATTTGTTCATCGGGAGATCATCATTGAGAAGCCAGGGAGTGGATGTGCTAAGAAATCCAAGTGCTTGTCCTTTACGGAGGGGTACGAATGTTATATCAAACCAGACAAAAATCATGGACCAACGCCAACCTAGATAAAGTCCGTGTCATGAGATATTGTAGTGGATTTCTAGAGATCAAGTTCACCTTATGAAAGCATGTAATGCCGTAGCTTTTGGGATGCAAAGATTAAAGCTAGGCGCTTTTCAATAGGTGGATAGTTTGCCTCGAGGATTAGATGACGATGAGATAATAGAGAGTTCTCCTTCCCTTCATCATTGGTTTGAGCCAACAAAGCGGGAGTCATCTAATGCGCAAAGATATAATATAGCCCGGATATAGGACCGAGGTGTCATCGATATTGCTTGATGTCTTGAAAGCATGTCGACACTTATCATCCCATTTGAACTTGGCATCTTTTGATAAGTGTGAGAATGGTTGGCATCTTCGATAAGTTGGAAATGAAGCGTCTTAGATACGCCAACCGCCTTGGAATGACGAGTTGTGTTAGTTTTAGGGGTGGCATTTCTAATATCGCTTTGATCTTTCTCGATCGATTTCAATTCTGTGTCGGACAACAAACCCAAGAAATTTTCGAAGCTACTCAATGCACACTTCGGGTTCATTTTGAGGTTGTATTGTCTTAACCGCTCAAAAACTACTCAAGTCAAAGAGATGGTCTTCCTTTCTCTTACTTTTGACAACGAGATCATCGTAGCATTCAACTTGATGATGAATGAGTTCATCAAGATTCGAGTCATGGCACCGGTATGTGGCACCGCATTTTAAGGCCGAAAGGCATGACCTTATAACAATATATTCGATCGGGTTCAAAGGCGTGTTTCTTTCATCCTCTGGGCCATCTTAATTTGGTTGTAGCGATGACCCATCCATAAAGGAGAATACGCATGAGATGAAGCAATGTCCACCATTAATTCGGTATAGGAAGTGAATTCATCCTTAGGACATGCCTTATTTAGATCCCTAAAATCAACGCATGCAATTTGGCCATTCTTTTCTTAATCGGGATGACAGCCAACCGTAGGATATTTTTCTTCCCTAATAAAGATCGCTTGATTTGGTGACGTTGTTCAATATCTAATCGCATGCGTCTAGGAGCATGTTTGATAGGGTTAGCATTAGGTTCTATTGCTAGTTTATGGACTGCTATGTCAGGAGATAAGCCGGGCATCTCTTCATAACTCCATGCAAAGCAATCCTTAAACTCAATCAATAGATTCACTAAATCATTGGTTTCTTTTTCATTCAATAGAACTATATGTTGGTGGATCTTCTTCGCCTAGGTTGATTTCTTTGAGCTCATCGATAGTTGATCGATCTCCTCTTCAACTCTGGTGCATCTTTGACTTCAAAGTCATTTGGATCATCAAGTTTCTAAGCACACCTCCTCATATGAGTTAGCATGATTTGAAAAGAACCTATCGATTCCAAATGATTGGTGATGACTAAGCGAATCATCATCATCAACTGGACCCACCACCAATCCTAGTCCCGCCTTGATTGTGAATGTCGCATTTGTTGTCCCATAACCTTTCAAAGTAATCGACTGTGTTTAGACCAAGCATGTGGAATTAATCCTTTCTTTGCTAAATTAAGAACACAAGGTAATACCAATCAAAAGGTAATTCTATTAAATCTTTATATGAATCATCCTCAAGTTCTACATCGCCTTCTTGACTTGAGGATGATGCTCCAAGAAAGAACTTCGCACTTTACATTTGTGGAAGACTTAGGGCTTCCTTAACTACCAAACCCTCAACTTTTGTGAGAAAGTGGGTTAGAGCTAAAGTTCCCGATGCTTCACTTTTCACATATAGACTCGGATACACTTATGCTTTGCTTAGAGCGGTCTTCATCATTGCCGCTCAACCGTCACTTGCATGGGGATCTCTGAAGTGCTAGGTACTAATCATATATGACTCATCATCCAACTAGATTCTAAGTATAGATAGGTGTCCATGGTACAGGGACATAACTCCTATTAGATGGCCAATAAGGAGGTCTTCCATCTCTGGGCATGTCTCTGGATCTACCTCTTCCTCACGGTGGAGGTCGAGTCATCCTACCCATATGTGAATGGAGTAATGAACTGGGTGGAATCTAATGTTAGTTCTACTTTCTCCTCCAAGTCTATTTCTCGCTCCCTTTATTTTCTTTCTCATTTTCTTTTTCTTTTCTTTTCTTTTTTTTTTCTTTTTTCTTTTCCTTTTCTTTTCTTTTATTTTTGAACTTTCACCAAGTTCACGAATAGACATGTTGATTTTGAGGGAGATAGTAGGTTGCATCTCATATATTCGACCTCATGAACTGAATGGCTTAAGATCTCCTTTGACAAGATTCAATCCCACCTCATGAACTTCATGCACTGATGTAGAGAGGATGGAACCACATTATTCTCATGTATCCACAGTCTCCCAAGCAAAGCATTGAAAGATGTATCTGAGTCTATAATATGAAACGGTAGTCTTCCAATCATCCACTTCTAATGGCACTATAGAGCCAAAGCCCTCTCGCTTGTTCATTGAATCCTCTCAACATCATCCTCTCTTTTGAAAGTTTGGAGATGTCAATCTTAAGTAAGCGGGTTTTAGACTCATAATATTCATGCACCGTCAACAAGAACTCTGGATATCCCGTATCTTCCAACATCCATAATGTAAAGAGGGCGGCTTGGTCCTTTAAGCAAGTCTTCATCGAATGTAACTCCTAGAGTGTCTGAACGCAAGCCTCCTCTTGAGCGTCAGGCTAAGCATATCTCCGGATCAAGGAGGGCCTTGATTAGAGATTCCCTCATCTCTTTGGATAAGAAGGGCCATATATACTTAACTTAGCTTTTCTAAGATGTGACATTGTAGTCAACCTTGGCTTGATCCTCCACAAGCATATCCATGGGTGGAGCATCTTGTGGAGAGGTTATCTTTAGAACCAATGATTTGCTTACCCTTATCACGAGGTGCCACCCTAGAGGTAGAACTTTTCCACTGGAAGGTTAACTTGGACCTCTTGGAATGATGAATTTGTAGGAAGTTCTACCTTCTCATCGTGTACCTACAACTTCTCTATGGGATCATCGAGATGACTCCAAATCAATCTCAATGGTGAAGAATGATTTAGAATGGAAAATCCATTTCTAAATCAAAGGTGAATGATCGACTAGAATCATCATTATTTTGTAGACTTGAAGAGTTTTCGAGAGGAATAAAATCTAGAGTATCAGAAGTGGACAAGATATAAGTGAAAGCTTTCTTCATTGATTTCTTCTTAGATGGAGGTACATGATAGAAATCTAGTAAGCGGAGAAAGGGGTATAGTGCCCTTGTCCGCTGATACAATGCTCCTATTGGCAGAAGAGGAGCTAGTGGAGGAAGAAGTAGTGGCTGCAACAATGGATGAAGTCCGGGCTTGAACGGTGTGCTACTATCGCAAGTAAGGTAGCCGCCGCCGACACCTTCTTCAAGTTGTCTTTGGCAACAAACCTTCCTTGGTGTTGAGGTTTGAGTTACTGACAGAAAGAAAGTTCTTGATCTTAGAGACCACTTTTTTAGAGGTTCGGGATAAGACAATATCCCAACCTTCTTTTGTCTTAAGAGGATCGTAAGTATCCCCAAGAATTACTCTGATAGAACTAGAAGGTTGTTCTAACAAGTATTCCTCTTGGGATGACAATGACTTGACGGCCAAGCCGCCCCTTAAATGTGACACAATCCTCCAAGACATGACCATCGGTGGTAGGGCTAGGATCATCACTCTTGCCCACATCTTCCTCTTGGGCTCAGTAATGAAAGTCGTTTCTTTAAGAGATTCTTAAAGATCTTCCTAACTACCTCTTGAATGAATATGGTTTATTCATCGACAAGAGTAGGGTAATCTACTACGGTGGATATGAGTACCGTTCCGAGTATATTGTGGTGAGGTGGTGGCCACTAACCGTGGTGGTATATGGCCGAGGTGGTGGTAGAGGAGGTGGCAATGGAGGCTGCATGAGGTCTCTCATTGAGCTCTGCTTCCCTCTGTCACTACCCCCCCGCTTCTTCAAATACTCGTGGCTTGGGCTTGAATGATTGGTCTTGAAAAGGTAATGCATTTCCTTAGAAGCCGCCTTGTTGATTAACTTCTCAAAGGTTTTGATAAATCCCTTGAGCATGAAGGCAACCGCCATGAATATTCTTGAGGAGAATTTCTATAGCATGTCGTCGTGGTTCACATTTCATACTCGGTTTCGCCACCGAGAATATAATCAACGTGGGACTCATTTGGATTTTGTCATACAACGAGGTCACCCACAGTTTCCTTTGTTGGGCTCCAACAACCTTTTGATGAAGAGGTGCTCCAACTCGAAAAGTCTTTATCAACCATTGGGTAGTTCAAAGATACCAATCAAATGCACGTCAAACTATTGAAGAGACGGAATAAGTGCATCATCGCCACCCATTAAAAGATCCGCCCTCAAATGTGCTATGTGTCCGGGGTTCCCACGCCATCAAAATTTTGAAGGAAGGAGGCACAAAACCCTAGGATATTGAACACATCAAATTCCTCCGGTAGCCTACCCTTTGGAAGATGAGCCACCTCTTGTGCCAACGCATCCTTCACTTGTCGCTCCACTAATGCTTGATATCTTTTCTTGCATGGAGGTGTCACCACCTATGCATACGCCACTATCCCGGTCCACGGAGATGTACTTGGTGATCCAACATGCAACAACCTGTGGTGGTCTCTAAAGGAGTAGCATCGATGGAGCTTGGCCTTGAAGTGCTAAGACCGCTAATAAATCTTCAACTCTTTCTCCATCTTGCTAATATGCTCATCTCTCGCATGAAGGTGTTGGGTTGAATGAGCGTGTCTTCTTCCTCAACTACAACACCCCTATGTTGATCCCTAAGAGGGAACCCCTAGTCAACCATGGACTCCGAGTCCTCCAAGAGATCATCCCCATCTGGATCAAAATCGACCCAAGCATCCTCTTCATCGATCATCCCCATAGAGTTCCCTCTTCTCGAAAGTACCAGCAACGATCTCATCTCAAGAGTTTACAGGTGGATAAATACACACCTGGAGGGGCTATACTCACTGACAGAAATACATCGAGCATTTCTTGCCACCGCATTACTATCTCAGAGGACGGCCATGATAGTATATGTTGATTATTGTCCAGAACACCGATCGCGGAAGGATCTACCGCCATGGACTACATCTATATCCTCCATCCCTTCGCCACCGATGCCGCCAGTAGTGGAGACCGTAGTTGTGGACCGCGTGGTGACTCGACCACGAACCTTGGGTCGCCATTCCTTCTTCTCCGAGGGAGGCGAGGATAGAGTTCGACCTACCTCAACGGGTGGAGTAGATGGAGGGATCCGCCGTAATGATCACCAATGGTCTGGTCTTTCCTGACGGCTTCGGATCTTGGTGAATGGGGATGCCGTGAGTTGGATGCGATGGTGGTGGTGAGTGGAGCTGCAGTGAGGTAGCACCACGCCGACTACGTGCCTACCTCCTCGAAGTAGCACCTAAGGATGATGTCGTCAACGACCACCGGTAGGCAACGATCGGAAAGTCCATAAGAGCGAGGCCGACGCCAACAAACCTCTGCTCTCCTACCACTGAAGCCGATGCTTGAGCCTCCAAGGCTCTCTCCTTGATCAAATTTAACTCTCCTAGGGATAAGCCTCGATCAAAACTGCACTGCACTCGGCCCCAGTAGCTGCCAACCGGGCGTAAGATCACTAGCGATACCTGTGCTCCCTCCCAGTTAAAATATCGGTGGTGGAGGTAGTGCAATCCTCCCAGTAGTCCTCCTCTCCATCTCGAGGTAAAGGGGTGAAACCTACTACCACTCAAAATGTGGAGAGGTCTCACATGGGGATCCCTCCTCACCATGGGAAGCACATCCATCTCTCTCGCCCCTCTTGTGATGTCGCACCTTCTGGTTCTTATCTGCGTGAACGTGTATGGCGAGTGAGAGCTAGCACCCACCTCAATGTGGAGGAGACTATTTCGAAGCAAGAGCCTTCCCTTTAGGGAATCCAAGGAGGGGAAGAAGTAGTAGAGGAATCACCTGTGGCGGAACGACAATAAACACACCGGCAGAAACAAGTGGCCTTCCTCTTTAGTGGAGGAAACTCAATCGATGGCATGTCAATCAATGAGTGGCATGCCCCGCCACCTCCTCCTTGTTAATCGTGGTGAGGGTCCAAAGAAATCCTCCTCAAAACCACGGCCAAAGTAGATGACCTCGGTGGAACCAAGTAGAAGACTAGCATGATCCAAGGCTAGGTTTAGCAAGGGGAAGGAAAACACTTGTTGGGAGCCATGATAATGACCGAGGACCGAAACAATTGATTACCGAAATTGCATTATGAAACGTAGTAAATGACACTTTCCTTGATATTCACCTTCAATCATTGATTTCAAGATTTGATTCTGAATTTGAACCCACACTGAACAATCTTAAGGATGTTAAGTGGGGTTCATCAAAATTTTATAGAGATTTTGGATATTGAGGAGAGACTTTGCCATTTGATTTTGATTTATAACCCATACTCAATCGATTTAGGTATGTGGGGTTCTAAAATTTGAGGAGAGATTCTTGAATATATTTGTGTTTTGTGCATCTTGTTTGAAAATATTGATAGTTTGAAAGACCTCTATTTAGCAAATTTGGGTATGCTAAGAAGAGGTTGTGATTGTGTGTTTGAAATATTTTTGCTTGTAAAGATTTGATTGTGTGATATTTTGATTTGAAAATGGGGCTTCTTTCTTAACAAATTTGGTAAAGTGAGGCCACATGTTGATTTGATGATGAGGCTTTCACTTAACAAATTTGGTATGTTAAGTGAAAGTTAAATGTGCTCATGAGATAAATTTGCTTTTCTTGAAGATGGGAGTCATACTTAACAAGATTGATATGTTAAGTCAAAAGCCCCAAATTTGTTTGAGATATGTTGGTTTTAAGAATGAGACTATCACTTAACAAATTTGGTATGTTGGAAGTTCAAGTGTGATTTATCATGAAAAATTGGATCCTTACTTAACAAATTTGGTATGTTAAAATAGGGACCAAATGTGATTGAAAATAGACTCACTTAACAAATTTGGTATGTTGAGTGAAAGTCAAAGGTGATTGTGATTTTGAAAATGAAACTCTCACTTAACAAATTTGGTATGTTAAGTGAAAGTCAAATGTGATTGTTATTTTTGAAGATGAAACTCTCACTTAACAAATTTGGTATGTTAAGTGAAAGTCAAATGTGTTTATTTATTTATTTTTTTTATATTGAAAGAAAATGAACTTATTTAAGACTTAATGTTAATGGAGTTCATTTGTTTATGATTTTCAGTTCTCATTGATATACTTGGGCATGTCAAATGAGTTCCCAATGTGTTTTGAAGTTCAAGACTTTAGCATGAAGGAATTTATCGACAAAATGCAAATAGAATTCAATTTTCTACCTTCTCCAAGGGAAGGGGAACTCCCATTTGACAAATTTGGTTATGTCAAGTGGGGTTCAAATATGTCTTGACTTCTCTTTGTGTGTGTATGATTTATTGTTCTTTGGGAAACTTCAACTCTAGCACATGTGAAGTAATGTGGAGTTTCATTTTTTAAAAGAACCTCTTGTAACAATCATCGATTTGTTAAACGGTTTGGTTATATGTGTTTTGTGAAAATTTCTTATAAACTTGTGTACATCTTATTATGTAGATTTTGAAAAAGTACTTTTGGAAAGACATGTAATTTTGTAGAAGAGTTTCATTCTCTTATTTTTCATGGGATGAACCTTGCCTCACCATTAGAATGGTGAGGAGATTTTAATTTTGGTAATCTCCTCTGTTTGATTAATTTTAATTTTCACCTATTGGGGGAACCCAATAAGGATTTTAAGACCTACACTGAGTGAGGTCCTAAAACCTAAAGGATGTTGGCGAGCTTTGCTTAAGGATGAAATAAGCTAAGTGCCAACAGAAAGAATGATAGTCTCGGGCCTATATAAAATATAAGTCCACTATCGATGCTTGGAGACAATAATTGTCTACTAAAGATGGAGAGAGAACTCCCCAAATGGAGTAAAAATGTGGTGTTTATTTTGGGGTGTGGGACACCAAGATCTTAGGGGTACTTATTAAAATGACGGTACGACATTAAGGAATGATGTACTATCTCAAAGATAGAAATCACCACCCTATAATGGACCTAATCACCTAATAAGGACTCTGGCATGATGGGTCTCGAATATACGAGATCTTTCCCCACTTTACATGGAAAAGCAAAAGTAGGGTTTATTTTAAGTCTTAAGTTCCCTATGGAGGCAAGCCCCCATAGTTAATTACATCCTAAATAATGGGAATTCCTTAAGAATACTCTCGATTAAAGTAGACAACTAGAGTCTCCAAAGATTTCAAGGTTAAGACTATCAAAGGATTGGCTATTTTAGAAAAATCAAATGGGATAGATCAAGGAGAAGACTTATTTTTGAATCCAAAGGGAGAAAGTAGGAAATGCTCATGATACTAGGAAGCCTAGTGAGCATTCCAATCTACCCTATAGTTGAGCTTTATATTTTTGAAATTGAAGAGAGTTAATTATTTGAGTTGACATTTTATTAGATTGGCTTATAATTCCATAACATAAGATTGTGGAAATGCCTAAGAGGTGAGGATTTATGCTTGTAGCCCAAAGGAAACAACTACCTGATTCTAAACTAAGGAGCCTTGGTACAAAACAAAGGCACAACCTAAATCTAAGGCAAAATGGGTATATGGTTTTCATCCACAAGAGAGAATAAACCACCGACTTATTACTTGAGTGGCGCCTAACTCCTCCTACGCTTTAAATCCATGTAGGCAAGTCTTATGCTTTGCAAGATGGCTAGGTTGTTCATTTAGAAAGGAAACTAAGTCCTTAGACTCACTCCCTAAGAGACTAGAGCATGAGTGGTATGAATCCATGACTTAATCTAATGCAAATTTTATCAAATTTATTTGATTCTTTTGGACTTTATTTTGACATGCTATGGGATTTTGTATGCCTAAATGCATGAGAATTTGATTATGGGCCAAATCAAGAGAGAAAGGGGTGTCTTCCACCAAAGGCTCTCATAGGTTAAGCCTTGATTCTCGTAAAGATGGAAGCTCCTCTTAACAAGAGTGAAAGAACATGATATGCATGATATTATACATTCATCCATCCAAATAAGGGGTTACTAAAAATTTTATTATCTTGATTTAATCTAGGCTTTTATGTGAGGTTATGAGTTGTTTTAGAATTTTAGTTATGAGTTATTAATTGGGGTAGAAAATTAATTTTATCCTAAGAGCCTACCGCATCCAGCCACACATTCAAGCATCAATCATAAACAAACTAAAGCATGTTATTCTAATGCAATCTAAACACAACATCAAATAATTTTATAGACTACCGTAAAAGAATAAAAGGCAAGTCGGTTCACAGACACCCTAAAAGAGAAAAGAAAAGATGGGTAGTAGCTCACCCTTATACAACCCGGATTACAAAAATAATATATATGCTATGGGGTCTTCTTTTCTTCATTTCTTCATTTCATTTCTTCATTTCTTTCTTTTGATTTGATTTACTCCAAAGGCATCACAGTGCACCCTGTGACTAAGCCTTCTAGCCACCGCCATCCTAATCCCCATAGCACTAACCCCTAATTTCTAATGCAAAATTACATCAAAATAGGAAAAGTAAATCTAGCTACACCAAAAAAAACAAATGTTAGCTAAACATACCATACAATCCAAAGTATATGAATAATTTGGACTTAGCACCCACACATGGGTAACCAAGTCCACCTGTCCTAACATGGGTTACACTTAAGGGGCTAAGCAACATATAGCAAAAGCATGTATATATTTTTTTATTACAGCGGCCCTTTTAAGTATAACCCCCTGAAGAAAATATGATTAGGCTAATAACGGCCTAACATCCATCTAAACATACACCCTAACATCCGCCTAAAACATTACATCAAAACAAAACACAACATCATACATACCCCTAACTTAGCACTAGAAGTAGTGACTTAGTATTCTAATGTGTGTGCTTGGCTTGTGTAGCAAGACTTTACTAGCTTCTTTAGCTTAAGTTCCAATTTGAAGTTTGAATTTAAATTTTACCTTTTGGGTGATTTCAATCTAAATGATTTAATGATTTGCTTTTCATTTTTATTTCAATTTTATTTGGTTTAAATGATATTTAGGTTCTCAAGAATGAAGGGTAGGATGAATTCCATTGTAGACAGACTCACCCTATTCTACATCCTAATTCCTAAGAATCTAACTAAGGTCCTTATGTATCTTGATTAGCCCATTTGAATTGTGTAATTCCTTCAATTTAGAATTTAGAATTTGAGTTTATTGTATTTGATTAATTGATTTTTTTAGATATTTTAGTTTAATTGCATCTTGATAATTCAATATCCTTTAAATATTTAATTCTTTTCTTTGATCATGGTTATGTGATTTAACTTTATGTTTATTTAATTGATTGTGGTTCATTTATTTGTAGTTTGATTGGATTAGATTAATTGAGATTATATTTTTGATTCTAATTAATTCTTTGTAATTGGGATCATATTTTAATCACATCCATTTGTCATGTTCATCAAGTTTGGTTTGCATTTTGATTTCATATTGGATAGTTAATTAGTTCATTTTATTTAAGTAGGTTGAATGAGATTTGATTTGATTCTATATTAAATTGATGAGAATCTTTCTTGATTTAATTTAATTTGAATTTGATTTTCTTAGCTTTATTGGTCTTATGGATTTGCTTAGGTTCAATGTGATTATGTGATTTGTTTAATTAATAAGTGTATTTATGTTAATTATAAAGGTTTGTTTAATCTTTTTTTTTATATTTGTTTAGACAAATGATAAATTGATGACTTAATGGTTTTTTGATTTATGTTTTGATTAGTATTTAATTGTATTTTGATTAATTAAGTTTAATGTAATTAATTGACAAACTTAATTAGTTTGTTTAAGAGGTATGATTAAATTAAATAAAGATTTGTTTAACTTTTGATTTAATTTCATGTATTTGAGTTAATGAAATGAATTAATGATTGAAGTTTAAATTAGGGTTTGATTATCATTTAATTATATTTTATGTTTGATTAAGCTTAAGTTTAATGATTAATGTAATTTATTTATTTAATTTATTTAATAAATGTGATTAAATTAATTAGTAGATTAGTTAAGTATTTAATTTTATTTAACTTTAATCGATTTTATAAAGTTAAACTTGGTTTATTAAGATAATGGATTAATTTATTAAGTTTGCATTAATTAGATGTTTGATTATTAAATTTGATTAATGGGTTAATTAAAATTATTAGATTAAAAAGGTTTGTTTAATTAGAGATTAATGACTTAATGATTTTGGTTTAATTTAAGTTTTGATGTTTAACGATCTTAATTATGTTAAGTTTAGGTTTCATATGATTAATTAACTTAATTAATTTATTAAAGGGTATGATTATTTAATTATGGGTTTGATTTAAGCTTAATTTTAGCTTTAATGTCCTTATTTAAATTAATTTGATTAATTAAAATGGTGGGTTAATTCATTAAATTTTATTAATTAAATGTTGACCAATTAAGTTTGATTAAGGGTATATTAATTAAAAGTTTATTTTAAAAGATTAATGAATTAATAATTTAGGTTTAATTTATGTTAATGTTTAATTGCATCTTAATTGTTTGATTAAGTTTAGGTTTTTATGATTAACTTAATTAGTTTATTCAAGGTGTGTGATTATTAAGTTTAATTAGGGGTTTGATTTAAGCTTAATTTTAGAGTTAACTTTAATGTGACTTACTTAAATTAATTTGATTAATTAAGATGATGGATTAATTTATTGAATTTTCATTAATTAAATGTTTGACTAATTGAGTTTGATTATTTATGATTAGGGTTTTACTTGATTTGATTTGTTATGTTTGTTTTATTTCATTAACATGATCAATTTAGTTATTAGGTTGAAATATTCAATGGTTATTTAATTATCTCAGTTCAAATGGATGTGATTTAATCATAGATTAATTAAATTTACTTTAATTTTATTTAGTTTAATTTGATTAGTATGAAATTATTAAAGTTTTCTAAGTTTGTTGGATTTTGAGTTTGATTTAAGATTTAATCATTTAATTGAGTTTTATTAACTTAAATTGATTTAATCATATTTAATTTAATCTCCTTAAAGATGATATTTTTCTGATTTAAAGTTTGATTAATGGTTTAATGAATTTTATTCAATTTCTGATCATTTTATTATTATTATTATTATTATTATTATTATTATTTTTTTTTTTTTTTTTTTTTTTTAGATTATATTTTAATTAACTTTTTAGTTATTTAAACTCTAATCTTAAGTGTTTATTTGGGTTTTAAGATTCAGAAGATAGAATCATTTTTTTTTAAGAGTCTTAGATGTCATTAAAGTGATTTAGGTTATCTTGAAGATTTTGTAAATTTCTGAATTTGTATTTAATTTATTTTATCAAAATTGATAATCTGAATTTAAAATTTTAATATCTACCAATACAAAAGTGATTTTAACTTTAAATTTTTACTGTATGTGTGTTATAACATTAAGTTCAATATCTAAAATTTCAACTTAATATAACCTATATTTTTGGCTTAATTAATAAAATATGATTTTCACTAAAACTTAAATTACGCTCAGAATACTACATAACTTTTGAGTATTTTGGGTTTGTTGGATTCCTCTCGGATAGACGAATCCAACGAGCCCTTGTTTACATTTTTTAAGTATTTTATTTTTTATGAATTTTTGAAGTTTCAGATGATTTAAATTATTATTATTATTATTTATTTATTTTATTTTTTTTTTTATACACGCGGTTTGGGTGGGAAAGACACCGACCCGCGCCTTTGTCAAGACAGTCCGATCACAGATCGGACGGTCTAGATAAGATCGCGCGATCCAGAGGCAGGATCGCGCGATCGGCGCGCGATCTGAGTCGTCCGATCGCGCAAACCACGCAATCGGACGGTCCAGATCATTTCCGGTGCTCCGAAGCTCGGAAGCTGGCTCCGAAGCTCGGATCACGCGATCTGAGCCGTCCGATCGCGCAAACCGCGCAATCGGACGGTTTAGATCGCATCGCGCGATCTGAGCGGATCGCGCGATCCACGATCGAGCCGTCCAATCCCGCGAACTGCGGATCGGACGGTGGCTGTGAGCCGCCGGCGGTGAACAGTATTTTCAGGGTATTTTGGAAAAATGAAAGTTTCTAAGCCAAAACTTGTCCAAATGGACCGCCGATGCACCAAAAAAAAAATTCTATTTCCTATTTGGGATGATTTAAAATAAAAGTGCTGGATTTTCTAAAGGAAATTCCTAGAATCAGAAATTTAATACAAATATGCAAAATCCTAAGGCCAACGGTTTGACGAAAGTTACCTCACAGGGATGATTTCGGTGGCGGTGAAGATCGAGGGAGCTTCTATGTGTGTGAGGAAGTTTCAAAGTAAACTTTAGCCCTTGCTTCTCTTCTTGAACGCCTCTCGATGTTTACCGTCAGGAAGAGCAACTTTATGATTTGAGCTTAATATGGCTAAACCAAGTGGGGAATGGGTTACTTTTGGCTTTGGAGAGCTTTGGGGGCTGAGTGATGATGGGAGCAAGAGAGCTCAAGTCTCATTTCCCTCCTTTTATAATGGATAAAAAATAAAAATTTGAATCATTTTTGGCTCCAAATTGAATGCCATCTTGTTGGGGTGGTTAGGATAGGTCTAGATTGATTGAGGACTTTGGATTTTGCTCCAAAGTCCTCTTGCTGCCACATGATGAAATTTGTTTAATTGGAATATTGGTGCCATGTGATGAGGGGTTAAGTGCATGTGATGGGGAATTAAATGAAAGTGGAATCCTATGTGTTGGTTCGAGGGATTTAAAATGGGTTTTTATTTTGGGCTGATCCCAAATGAGTTTGGGTCGGATTTGATCAGCCCCTAATGGGTTTTGGCTTGGTTTCAAGGATTTGGCCCAATTTAGGTCATATGGGTCATTTTGGGCCAAGACCCATTTGACCAAAATTGTCCAAATTAACTTGGTTTATGGGTTGATTCATGTTCAATTAACTCATTGAAGATGAATGTGGTCTTTGGTTTGAATTAATTTGGATTTAATTTTGATTTAGGCCAAATTGACCCTTTAAGCCAATTTGGGCTAAGTTGGGTCAAGTTGACCGATTGATCAAATTGAGTTCAATTATTGTTTTGGTCAAGTTCAATAATCAATTTAGAATGAGATTGAGCCATTGGTCGCAATCAATTTGGGATCATGATTTGGCCCGATTTGGTTCTTTAGGCCAATTTGGGTCGCTTTGGATCAAATGGCCACTTGGTTTGGCCCAATTGGTTGCAATTGATCATCCTAGAGTGATCAAAAATCATGGTGGAAGATTTGGTGAGCTTGGTTCAATCCAATTTGGATTAGAAGTTGGCTCGTGTGAGTCCTTTAGGTCACTTTAGTCAAGTGCACCTAAGTGGGTCAATTGGTTTAGTTTTGATTTGATTTGATAATTATAGGTTTCATTTACATTTGGGTAAATAATTGAATAAATGATTGATTCAAGAGAAAATTCGTTGGTTTTGACTTAATCTGGATAGAATTTGGCTAAGTCCAAAGAATTGGCTTAAAGGGTTTAAATTGAGTTTGGATTTGATTTTCAATATGGTTTTGGTCATTTGAATTTGAATTTTATTTATATTTGTGAATATAAATGAAGGAATAATTCATTTATGAAGAGATCAATTGAGTTTGATTTGATTTAAGGAAATATTTGGCTGCTTATGAATATGGTTCATATGGCTTAGGAAGGGGTGTTAGGATTTGAATTTGATTTTGGGTTTCAATCATTTGGAGTCAAATTTTGAAATTAGATTTAGAATTTGAATTTGGATTTGAGGTTTGATTTGAGAATTGAGTCTGGATTTAATTTGAGAAAGTGTATCTAGATTATTTGGGCTATGGGATGGTAATTTCCTTAAACCCAAGGCATAGCCTAATCTTATGATTAACACTTCTAAGTCTCGGCTGGTGTTCATCTAATCACTATATGTGTCTTATGACTAAGAAAATCTTAGTGTCTAGAAGAGTCCTAAGTCTAAGAAGATGTTAAGAGCTCACTCCAAAAGTGAGGTCAACAATTTCAAAGTCCAAAGGGCATGATAAGTCATTCATAAAGTCCAGGGGTAAAGCCATCTTCCACTCATCTCGATCTATCGAATTTGATGATATCCACTTTAGATCAATCTTTGAAAAAATTTGCTGAGACAAAATCTAACATATCATCTAATCAAATAGGAAACCTATATTTGATAGTAATTTTATTTATTGCCTATCAACACACATTCATGTTCCATCTTTCTTTGGAGACAATGTTAAATGCATAAGGGCTAAGACTCTCTTGAATAAAACCCTTTCTTAATAATTCAACTTGTCTTTTAATCTCAACATGCTCGATAGGGTTCATCCTATAATGTGGAAGATTATGAAGTTAAGAAGCAAGAACTCAATAGCATGTTAAATGTCTCTAGAGGAGGTAGCTCATGAAGCTCATCTGCAATATCGTTAAAACGAAAGAAGAGAAGAAACCACAATAGGTATGTGAGTCTCATTAGAGTGGTATGACTTCTTTTACATGTAACTGTGAAGAAGAAATGGATCAAAAAAATTTTTTAAAGCTCAAACCTATTATTTCTATCTTGGGTCAAAGGAGGAAGAGTAGATGTTTTAAAGTAAGAATCGAAATGATAGTATTAGTTTAATAGGATTTTCTATGATAATTAATTGAAGTTTGACATTTTTCTTCATAGAGCAAAGTCGAAATTGTTTTTGTGGTGTTATGGAGGAGTTTTTCTCGGCTTTATTTATGGTTTAATAGTCTTATTATTATGTTTAAAAATATAAGTATTTTTCTACCATAGTGAATAACATTCATATCATATAGCTAAGGTCATCTAAGAGAATATGAGCAATGTCCATGGGAGAACATCACACCAAATTTGATCCTCATAGCTTCTATTTTAATAGGAACAAACACCGATTGGTGATGAGAAGAGATATATGATTTACCCAACTAATATGAAATGGTTCAGGGTGAGGTTTAGATTTTAGGTTGGCTCGAGTTAAGGTATATGTTGAAATGACATTTATAGCACTCCCTCCATCTATAGCTAACCTACATCTCTTTTCATTACACAAAACATACATGCTAAAAATATTCTTTCTTGTCCAATCTTCTGCCTCATTTTTTATTACAGTAAGACATCTCATCAAATTAATATGAGGGTCATGAGTTAATTCTAATTATTCATCAGATAATGGGGTGTTATCATAAACTTCTTCTAGATTATCATCTATTGAATTTTCAACTTCTTCTAAAAATAAGATTTGAGCTTTACATTGATTTTGCATATGACCCTTTTTATGACATTTAAAACATATTACTTCCCAAATGTTCTTGAGCTCTCAATTGAAGTTTTAGGAAAAGGGGATGGGTCATTTGGATGGAGGTCAACAAGATCTAGATAGGAAGAATTTTTTGACTTTTAGTTTTAGAGGGAGATTTCTTTTCAACTAATAATGCATAATGAAATGCTTCCTCTAAAGATTGTGGTCAAATAATTAAACTTCATTTCTAATGTTAGCTAAGTCCAATAATAAATTTATTAGCTAATTGCCATTATCGCACAAGAAACTAGATCTTCAAAAGTATTCAAGTATTCAGTCACAAGATAATTACCTTGTCTCAAAATTAATAATTGATTATGCAGCTTCTTATCATGATGCCTAGGACAATACTTTGCTCTTAACATTTCTTTCATTTCTATCCAAGTGAGGTTTGTCCTTCATAATCTTTATTCTTTAACTAAAGTATTTGTCCAATAAATTTTAGCATACCCTATCAATTTTATTTTAGAAAAAATAACCCTTTGGTAATCATCCATTTTATACCAATCAAAGAAGTCATCCATTTGAACTAACCAATCGAGAAATTTATTTGGGTCATGTATACCATCATAAGTCTTCTACTTTAACTCTTGAGATGGATCATTAGAGTCTTCTATAGTCTTAAAATAATTTTCTCCCCTTCCACCATTTCTAGCAATTGATGGTCTTCTAAGTGGTTGATTTTCTATGGTTTGGATATGAATCTTCTTCATCTATCCCTATCGTAAGCGGTATTGGAGGAGGAGTTGGTACTCTATTATTTTGTAGATGCGCTATAAGAGTTTGCATTTGTTGTTTAAGTTCTTGTATTTGATTCTTACTTTCTTCTAATAGTTGTTGAGTTTTTAATTCATTGTCTTGGATCCTAAGATTTAAGGCATCAACTAATATAGTCAAATTTTCAACTTGATCTTGAGAGATAGATTTTGGTGCAATGAGATTATTTTAAAGGAAAAAAAAAGATATATGAAAAGGGACCAATGAAAAAAAATGAAGAAAAAAATAAGTATAATATAATTGTGCAATCAAAGTGAAATTTTAGGTTAAGAGAACTTCCAGGTGAGGAAGGGGGTACAATACCACTTAAATCCCAAGCTCTCCTTAGATAATTTAGGTGTTTTTGACAAAGTTCTATTTAGCAACCAAAATCACTAGGTTTAACACACTTATATTATTATGCATGCATATAATTTTTTAATGCAATGAAAAAAATGCTCAAATTTATTAAGCCTCTTTTTTTCTTAGGAAAACAAGTTATCATAAGTTAATCAAAGAAACTTCTAAAATTAACCATAAATAATAACAAAGATAATAAAACAAGAAATTAGATTTTGATTTGCACTAATGGCTAGGTTATTTTAGGTGAAGAATTATCTCAAGGTGCTTTCTTAATTTTTTTTTTAGAGGAGGGGATGCTCAAGTTCACACAATTGAAAATGACTAAAATATATAATAGAGCTTACTAATTAAATTTTTATGCTATCATCATAAACTTGCAAGCAATATATATCTTTTCAAGTTATTAATATGTATTGAAACTATCATATAAAAGAAAATTAATTAACCTCACAAGTTTGAAGATAAGTCCAGCACTTGAGATGCTCCCTTTGTTGAAGCAAACTTTTGACCAAATTTGCTCCTTCCAGGCTTCGCTTTGATACCAAATTTGATGGAGGTGGGCATTTTTTCTTTTGATGAGATTGAGAGAATATGGGTATTGGAGGTGAGGGAAGAGATATGTGCGCTCCCACCAAGGATTGCCAATGTTTGGCCACCAAGTTTTCAAACCACAAGAATAACTCAATAATTTGTAATTGCCAAAAATATCACTTTCATTCTAGTAAGAGGGGCTATTTATAGCCATTACAACATCTTTCAAAAGAAAAGAATTCAAAATATGGAGGGAAAGGTGGGTGGCCACATTAATGTGAAGCATTAAATTACCTCATTATTTTATGCCATCCACCCATTTTACATGCTATTATTTTATGTGGATTCAACCACCTCATATGTCATGCTTTAAATTTTTAAATGTAAAATTTTAAACATGAAGTTTCTAGAAGAACATTAAAAATTACATAAATAAAAAAAGATGAAATCATAAAATGGGCTTTAGTAGGCTAATGGGCTAAGCCTTCTTCTTTCTTGAATTTTCTTGGGCTTTAGCTTGAGATCTTGTAAATGGATCTTGAGCTCTAATTTTTAGATCCTCATGATGTTCTACATCAGAGAGGAATCGTAGATTCCACAATCAGGATGCCAACTCTTCTATAAGGATGGAAGATCAAATTAAAATGATTGTTGCACATAAGCTTTGGCGATGGTCCTTCAAGGATCATTGGCCCGAAAATTTTTGCAAGCTTTCCTAACTTGGAAGCTCTACGGTATCTCTAGATAATCTCTCTTGAACTGCCTCTGTGGTCATCTGTCTTTCTCTTATTAACCTCTCTCTTCTCCTTAGCATCGGTGATGATGATCTTATTTTGGCAATCACCTTGGACAATTTTGGATGCTTTTTATATGCTTGTGGCCTCCACTTGGCAGGCACTATTGAACCGGGGATTAGTAAGCTGGTCTTGATCTCTCACTCAAGGTGATTTTTGGGAACCTTTGGATGGCAACTATGGCTATTGCAGTTGGTCCACTTGGTGTTGCCCTTCATCCAAGTGCTTGGATGAATTTCTCTTGATCAGAGTCCATTTTGAATGCTAAATTTTGCCCATTCTTTTTAGTTAGTTCTCTTTGTTTAGGTTTTATTCGTTTTCTTTTGCTTATTTTTGTTCAATCCCTATGGGATTACTGTAAGTCCCGTGTAATCTTCTCATTGGAATGAAATTTGGTATAAGCCCTAAATTTTCCAAAGTAAACATTTCTTGCATATATATATATATATATATATAATGTCATATGTTGCATAATTAATTTTTCAACTCATGCATAATATTCATCACATTTTATTAATTTTAGTGTATATAAAATTGTATGTAAATTAGAAATAGTAGAGTTCACAAGATAAAGTCTTATCAATACATATAAATCATAATAAGCAAACTATATTAATATGTATATTATTTATTTTATACTTATTATGATGTGAAAAGAATTTATCATTTTTGAACTAATTAACAATACTCAAATTCTGATACATTCCTCAAAAATAAAAAAAATAGATAAAAATTTAATATAAACATGCTAATATATATTAAATAAATAAGATGACATAATACTAAAAGCTTTATAATGAGAATTTTGATATATCTCCCTTGATTTAGATTCTTGTAAAACTCAAACAAATAAAATTATAAAAATGATTTGAGAGCAAAATATTAGAAATAAAAGTAGGAAGTTGGAAGCACTATTCAAACCGAACAAGTTTTTTTAAATTAAGGGGCTGTTTGGTTGGAATCCAAAGTAAAGTAAAGTAAAATAAATATAGAGTTTTTAGATATTTTGGCATTTGTCATGACGAGATAAAATAAAATTTCAAAGTGATGTAATGCATTTAGAATTTACTCTTTAGTTATATTTTGGTGTATTTGGAATTTTCCCAAAATACACTGACAAATGTAAAGTCACTCGCCGCCGATGTCGGCCGCATCATCTACGCCGCCACTTCATCGACGCCACCACTTGTTATCGCCGCCATCGCCACCCATCGGCACGCCGCTAGCCATCAAAGATCACCGCCACCGCTCGCTTCGACCCAAAATCTTCAAAATATTTTATATTATATTTTTTTTATCAAAGAGAAAAAACAAACTCATGAATTTATAAAATTCTCAATCAAACAACCTAAAGTAATCCTTTTACACTGCATTCATTTTATACTGTATTCTTTTTTCAGGCAACCAAATAACCTCAAATTAACTCACAAAAAATAACCCTAAAGACTTCCAACCCTATTTTATTTCTCTATCTCATTTTATTCTTTCTTCCTCAACTTAAAAAAAAAAAATGAAATATATGAATTTGGGAAGATCCTAACTATGAGATTTACTTTTATATTTAAAGAAACATTTGAAAATTTTATTTTACAATATAAAATTCATATAAATCCTCTGAGATCTTAAAATCTAAATTTTCAAAAAAGTATGAAAATTATCTTAAATTGATTGAAATCGATTTAAGTATATGTATAGTCTAAGGCAATGCATATACTAGACTAAGTTAGGTCAAGTGTGGAGAACCTAGCCACTTAAAATTAAGTTAGTAATAACTTAGTTTCAACATTAGCCAAAGAGGAATAATCATTTCTTAAGAAGAATTGAGTACAAATAGTGAACTTCTAAGAAGAAAATAAGCTGTCCAAGAGGAACAAAAGGAATTTAACTAGACATAAATTATAGTAAGTCTAAGGAAAAGACAAAAGGGAGAAAATAAAGTCTATAGCCTATAATAAACTTTAATGCAATCACAAGTCATATATATTTATAAATACAAGTATATCCATGTAACCCCTAAGATAATGAGATATTTATAGAGGAATGCATGCACGAGCAGTAAGACAAATCATTATAACTAAACAAGAATATTGATATAATGGAGACTAATATTCGCTTAGATATTAATCACTATATCTCGGTTAGTGAATGGCAGAGCACAAAATCACATAAGTAGAATGATACAATTTTGAAAATTGAAAGTTGAAGATATTTGCTTTAAATGAAGCAAAATAAATGATAAGTGTAATACATTTCTTAAATATTTTAAATTTCAATATTATGATGGGTTTGGATAATCTGTAATGCTCATTAAAATAATCTTAGGTGACATGCCTCAAGCATGCAAGAGAAGATGCAAGATCCTTCGAGGAAATAGAGTTTTCTTAGCTGATAAATGATTTAGAGTATTTTCTAAGACCACAATTAAGTTAACAATGATAAATATTTAGAATATTTTCTAAGACCACAATTAAGTTAACAATGATAAATTATCATAATAATAAAAGATTAGCCTAAAGTGAAAATTGCATTAGAGGTTTGAACACATTTCAAAGATTATATGTATGATTTAATTATTATTATTATTTAGTATTTTTTGAAGATAATAGAAAACCTAAACTTGCTATGTTTAAATTATTTGAAACTATTATATAAAGCAATAAATATATAGATTATTGCGTGCTAGAAAATCAAGTTGTGGTAGAGTGAAAGTTTATGCCTTAGCCTTGTTATGAAATCCATCACACACACATGTATTTAAAGAGTGAACAAGAAAACTCTAGAAATTTTTATGTGGAAAAACCTCGAAAAGAGGGAAAAACTACGGGGCCTAGTCCAGTAAAAATCTTCCACTATGTATCTGTTTCAGAGTACAAAATCTTCCCGATAACGGGATTACAGAATTGTATATGAGAAGGGAACAACAGTTATGTAGTCACGTTCATGTGGTAACTGCAGTAGTGATAATGGTGAACAGCGAGGAACGTGGACGATGAAGGTCGTCATGATGGAGACCGACGGAGATTGACGACGGTGAGGATCAGCGGCGGACGGCGGTGGTTGACAACCATCGGGTGGTGGCACGATTGTGCTTGGAGGACTTTCAAGCTTTGGAGCTCTCTCCTCTCTCGCTTGGGCCTCCCCTCATATGAAGAATGAGGAGCTATTTATAGATTGGAGGAGTGGCGTCTATGTAAATATATGCAAAACCCGTACCACTCCACTCCATCGGACGGCTCATGATGATTCCCTTGATCATATGATGTATTTTGTGTATTTGAATACTCAAATGAAGTCAGAATTGTGAGATCTTGCGGCTTGTCGAGATGCTCTATTTGACTATAAACACTTCATGTTTGAGGGCTATTTAGGGATTTAATTGATATCCCAAAGTTTCCAATGATATTTTAAGTGCTTGATCTCGATCAGTTTCAACTTCGGATTAGTTTACTTTCAACACCAAGATTCGTTCTTCGACTAGTAGAATTTTCAGTGTCATATCAGTTACCCCCTATTTTTGGATGACATTATCTCAATCATTCAAAAATATATTTTCCATATACTTGAAAATAGCAAATTCTTTAATAAAATTTATGGGACCATTAACCATACATTTTGAGAGAACAGATCTTCATGTGAGAATAAGGTTATGATCACGGAAGCAGGTGTAGGGCCGCGGATGTGTGCGGATATGCACGGGCACAAGATTTCGGGGTTACGGACCCATCTGAACTAGAACTCTGGCGCCGCTGGCGTATGCGTGCGCGCACCATGGACGTCGCCCGCCCGTCATGGCTGGTCAGCGGGCGCATGGGGTCGGTGCGCATGGTGGTATGCTGAGTCGGCCATGCGCGGCGGCATCCACGCTCTGGCCATGCGGTTAGGGCAGCCAGGGAGAAAATGGCGCTATGGTTTACAGATTTGGCGCTTTTAACGATTTTGATGATTTTGCCCCTCTAGGGGGTCTATAAAAACCCTCCTAAGGCCAATGGAGAAGACACTCTTCATATGCTTGAGTGTCCCTCTTCTTCTTAAGAGGAGGTTGTTCGGAGGCAATCAAAGCTCCGATTTTCCCTCGAAAGGCCAACCCCTTGTCAACGTGTTTGGAGGCAATGATCAGCGGAACCGAGATGGTGGTCATAACGAGGATGATGGTGGTGGGGCGGAGATGGTGGATGGCACAAAGGATGACGGCTGGTGAGGCGGACCGGTTGGTCGCCAGGGTGGTAGAGGGAACCGACGACGGTAGCCGAATAGCGACTTGTCCAGAGTCACGGGGATGACCCGAATGGTGGTGATCGACGGAGAGACCGGCATGGTGGCGACCACGAAGTCGGTATGCGACCGGGCGATGGCGACGGCGAGGTGGTAGTCGCAAGAATCGACGACCGGGCGCCGATACGGGATGACCGCGACGATGCGGGTGACCGACGATAGTAGTCGGCGGTGACCAAGATGATGTGATTTTGACCTATCCGATGTTATTTGTCGAGTGACTTCGATGACATTAAAGAGGTTGAATTGAATCTGTTGAGAATTTTTGACCTATCCGAGGTTGTTTGTCAGAGTGTGACTTAATGAAGTTAACCTATATGGAAGAGGTCGAATTGAATCCATTGGAAATTTTTGACCTATCCGAGGTTATTTGTGAGAGTGTTACCCGATGACATTAACTTGTATGGAAGAGGTTGAATTGAATTCCGAGAATTTTAACCTATCGAGGTTGTTTGTCGAGTGTGACTTCGATGACGTAACGTATGGAAGAGGTTGAATTGAATCCACCGAGATTTTGACCTATCCGAGGTTGTTTGTCGGTGTGACTCGACGCTAACTGTGGAAGAGGTTGAATTGAATTCGCTGAGAATTTTTGACCTATCCAGGTTGTTTGTCGAGTGTTACCCATGACGTTAACCGTATGAAAGAGGTCGCAGATGTCCACCAAGGACCTTTTGACCTATCCTAGGTATCACCCAAAGTGTTACTTGACTTCTTACCTGTATGGAAGAGGTCCGATCAAGTCCCCATGGAATTGATCATGCCCTGTTGAGATATAACGTGAGTTGTATATTTCTCAAGTGGGAGGATTAAATGAAGAAGAAATAAGCTTATAAGAAAAAGCCATAAACTCATTACTTTGATAATGTTGGTGATACAATATTGTCACAAGATAACTTAATAAAAGGGATAAGATACATTTTTAGAGAGAGAGTTAACAAAAGATAAGAGGTGGAGAGGAAAAGATAAACGAGGTAAATTAAAGACTACAATATTTATGCACCAAGGATTACGTATAACACTTTTCAGAGACCCTCCATGTTCCACATTTTAGGGAATATTTTTTCCTCGGATCTTTGGTCATAGCTTGACGGTTGGTCATTTGATAAGTGGGGAGCAAGTCTTTTGTGCAAAACTCTCCGAGGTACTTTTTTATCTTGAAGATTAAAATTCTCGATGTTGAAGGTCACCGAAGGGCGTGGTTGAGCTTGTCTGAGGTAACATGATTGTGTTATTTGTTAATTTCCACAGACCACTCCAACCCCAATGGAAGTTTGAAATTTCATCTTAAGATGAGGTACCGAGATGAATATTGATTGGAGGAGTCTTCCAAAGATAGCGTTGTATGCTGAATTTGACTTGCCCACTATGAATTGAACTGAGTGAGTGATTTGTTGAAGAAATTCTCCGAGAACAATAGGAAGGGTGATTGTCCCCTCCACTCGTACAGGGCGATTATCAAACCCATATAACAGTCCTGCAGTGGGTTGAAGTTTTTCCTTAACCAGGCCCATGTTAAGAATGGTGGAGTAAAATAAGACATCAACAGAACTCCCATTGTCAATTAAAATTCTCTTAACATTATAGCATGGGTCACCAATCCCTGTACTGATGACAAGTGGATCTTGATGAGAAATATGGACTCCTAAGTCTGAGTCACTAAAAGTAATGGAATGATCAATACGAGACTTCTTTAACTCTGCCTCTTCAGAGGTGGTAATGAGAACTTGATTATATAGTATTGGTCCTCCTGCGATTGTTTCAATTTCCCCAATTGTTTGATGATTATTTTGTTATTTTTATGATGATTGTCCTGGTTGCCCCCCAGTTGGAGGTATGTTTGTTTGATTCGATTGATTCTTCACAAATCGACGTAGATATCCTTGTTGAATGAGCCTCTCAATTTCTTCTTTGAGTTGCTTGCATGCCTCAGTAGTATGTCCACAATTTCGATGGAAGTGATAATATTGCTCCTGATTTCTTGAATTTAGTTTCAGTGGATGCGGCCACTTGATATTTTCTTCATCTCGAATAACCATCAGGAGGTTGACACGAGATATGTTCAGCGGTGTGTATTCCTTTTCTGATCGTGGTTCACGTCGTTGATATGAAGGTCATGGAGGGAGATCACGGTTGCCTTGTTGCTTCTTTTGATGGGACAGTCGGTCTGCATTCCCTAGGGTGCTCTTACATTTTCCCTGTAGATTATTCAAATTATTTGTGATGGGCATTAATAGCCTCGTTGGCAGAGATTTGTGCTTCCACACGATGAACTAAGTCGACAAATGAGCGGACCATGTCTAGCATTAGTGACGAGTAAAAAGGCCCCGGACGGAGTCCTCCAAGGAAAACTCCTCTTAATAGTTCAAGTCTACTCCAAGTATTTGGCGAGCTTCTAAGGAGAACCTCTGGAAGTATTTCTTAAGTGATTCACCCTCATTCTGACGAATGCCAGAGAGATGGGAGGAATCTTTAATGATCCTCCTATTTATAATAAACTGTTCCACAAAAATCTTGGCGAGTTCATCAAAGGTACGGATGGATCCCCTTAGAAGGGAGTAGAACTAAGTGGAACCAATCTAATTTCTGCTCAACAGGGTCTCATCTTTACTAGACGAAGCTTCCTCAAGTGTGTGAACCATCAAACTTAGCTCCGATGAGGTAATTGCTTCAAACTGAGTTTTAGGGAGAAAATATGTTGGAGCTTTGTGAAGGAAAGTTGCATGTGAGCCGATCCTAGCCATTGAATCTTTGTGGATCCCTCGCACGAAGGTGTGGGGTTATTTTGGAATGAATTTGAGCTCGGGTTCTATTGTTCATCGCTCGTAGGAAGAGATATCATGAGCTATCCATTCCACATGATTAGAATGGACGGCATTGATCAGATCACACTAGATCCATTGATTCGAGCCATTATTGATCGCGGGTTTGATCTGCAATGGAGATCAATGCCGCGTCCCACCGACAGCTGACTCAGCCGTGGATGTTACTACTTAAATAGCCAATCTCATGGTGCCACATGAAAAGTGCACCGTGTCAGCGCGCACATGGTGCCGATGGGATTAGGCTTAATTAAAGTTAATTTAATGGTTTTTAAGGCTGAAATTTTCAAAATTCATAACTAATTGTATAAAAATAAAAAATACAAATAAGAGCTCATTTTAAAGATATTTGAGAGGGGAATCCATTAAAATTATACTTAATTGATTTTAAATTGTAATTTAGGCTTAATTGAGAATTAATTAAAATTTTAATTATCTTAATTACTCCTTAATTAGTTAACTAATTAACCTCAAACTTTTTGAGATTGTTTAGGGTGATGACATTTGGCTCCCCTAATTTTCTTGGGATTTATAGGTTAATTAATTTGGGAGATTGGTTGATTAAATCCTAATTACCTTCTTATTTTAATTAAATAATAATTAAGCATATGAATAGTAAATTGCTTAATTAATTGGGTCATCTATCGTTGTTTAATAGTGAAGAGGCTTAGGAAAGTGGATTGGGGCTTCTACCCTAATCTTTTTCATAAGTTTTCTTCACTTTTTCAAGTGAAATTAATTAAGGATTAATGAATTAATTAATTACTTAATTAGCTTAATTAAAATTTAAAATATATATGAACCTAATTAATTCATGGGTAGCTCTTTAGGTGTTTAATAGCCTAAAGAGATTTAATGAAATTATGATTTGTCCATATGTGTGGAAAAATCATGAAAATAATTAAGTTCCTTAAAGCTTAATTAACCATTAATTAATGAGCCAATTGAATTAGGACCCTTTCATTTCATAAGACCATTACTAATTTACTTTTCAATTCATTTGCATATTACATTAGCTCATAATTATTTGGATAATTATTTTAAAGTAACATAGGTAGGGTTAATTAATTTAATTAATTCATACCTCAACTTAATTAATATATAAAATTGACCTAATTGCCTTCTCATTAAATCAAATTAACTTACAAACATGGGATTAGGATTAGCTAACCTCTTTCTCTCTTTCCTTAAATCAAGTTAAACATCAAATTAAAAATGATATTAAAAAGCTTTTGTTTGCTTTAAATAATTGCATTTGATATGATTGTCCTTAGGAATTAGTTTGGTTGAATGAAATCACATGCTTATGTTTATTTATTTCTCTCCAATCATATTAAATGTTATATGTCATTTGACTCATGCATTCATCTTTTGTAAAATTAATTAAATCAAATGGTTTCCTTTATGTCAATCTTGCATATGTTGAATTAAAGTTATAATATGCGTGGCTATAATCACTATTAAATCAAAATTATTTTCAAAAGTTTATAAGTCAACTATAATATTTGGAGTTATAATAGTTATAGAAACCTATAAGCTTGCATGTGTCTATGGCTTAGAACATGTGATATTGAGTTTTCTTTCTTTAATCTATATAGATTTACATAAAGTTTGATTGTTAACAAGTGTATAGTCCATTTAAAAAGGACACAATATTTGTTTGAATTCATTTATATGTATTTCTATGTTAGAATTTAGATAGAACTTTAGCTCCATATGCACAAATAATTCAATTGAAAGAATACAACTTTTGCATTATTTTTTAATCTTGTAGTCACTTGTACATTCATGTGTATTCAAGAATAGTGGGTATATCTAGTCTGGACATTCCAGGGATGCAAGACTTTAAGTAGCCCCAAGGAGATATTTACCTCACTCCCCTGGTTAACAATGGCGAAGTACCTGCTTAAAACTTTTATACACTTATATGTGCATTTAGCTAATGAATGAAAATCTCCTTTTCAACTTTACTCTATATGCATAAATAATTCAATTGACAAAAATAAACTTTTGCATGATTTTCTATTCTTGTAGTCACTTGTACATTCATGTGTATTCAAGAATAGTGGGTATATCTAGTTTGGACATTCCGGATGCAAGGCTTTAAGTAGCCCCAAGGAGGTCTTTACCTCACTCCCCTGGTTAACAATGGTGAAGTACTTACTTAAAACTTTCATACACTTGAATGTGTATTTATTTAATGAGTGAAAATCCCATTTTTCTATAAATAGGTATACTTAGGATTTGATCATATGCATGTCATATATGATGGAAAGGAATGGTTTGACATGTGTCATGTGATAGTAATTCAACCAAGATAATCTTAAGATATTTTTCATATTGAATATGATTATTTAAAATGTGTAATAAGACATTCACTAAAGAGAATTGGGTTAATTAATATGCTTTAGAAATGACTTAAGGTAGGGATAAAAGAGAGTAATCCTCTCTTTTCTTCTCTTTATAACACTTAGTTGCTAAGTGTAAGTCAAATGAAACAAAAAAAAACTAAGTAAAATTCTCAAATCAATTAAGCCACTTAAAGTGAAATCAACCTCTTATGATTAAACCTCTTTCATATTTAGAAAAGAATAACAAAGCTTAGTTAGGACATACAACACAAGCCTTAATACATGCACCTTAGAACTAAGTCACCACTTCTATCCTTATGTTATGGCGGTAAATTAGGATAGGTGGGATTGGTTACTCATGTGTAGGGTGTATATATATATATATATATATATATATATATATATATATATATATATATATATATATATATATATATATATATATTGGTTGTATGGTGTATTTAGCTAACACTTATTTTTACAAGTGTAGTTAGATTTATTCTTCTTATTTTTAATGTAATTTTACATTAGGAATTGGGATTGATGTTATGGGGGATAAGGATGAGCAGTGGCTAGAAGGCTTTGACTTGGGATGCCTTGTGATGCCTTTAAAGTGGAGCAAATCAAATCAAAGAAGAAGGAAGATACATGAAGCATGAAGAATGAAGGAAAATAGACCCCCATATCTCTTATTTATTTATAAATTGTAATTATTTTTCATATTCTGGGTTGTACAATGGTAGAGCTCGGCTACCCATCTTTTCTATTTTGGGTTGTACGGCGGTACTCGCACCTGGCCTGTTATTCTTTTGTGCAAGTTATAAAATGTTTGATATTATATTTAGCTTGTGCATTAGAGATGACAAGCCTCTTTATAGTTCCTTTATGATTGGTGTTTGTTGTATGGCTTGGATGCAATTAGGCTATTAGGAAAAATAAATTTTTCTATCCCAACTACAACTTATAACTAAAAGTTTTAAATAATTCATATTCTCACATAAAGCCTAGGCATCAAATCAATATAATTAAAAGATTTAGCAACCTCATAGCTGAAAGGTGTATGTTTAACATCATGAATTCATATTGTCTCATTTTTGTTAAGAGAGGGTTTCCATCCTTGCACGATAGGGGAAGACTTGACCTTTGAGGGTCTCCTTTGTGGTAAAAAATACCTCTTTTTCTTTGATTTAGCTCATAATCTTATTTCAACATGCATTTAGGTATAAGAAATCCTATGGCCTTTGTCAAAATGAAGTGTTAAAATCAAGTAAAAAAATTAAAAATATTTGTAATAGATTAAGTCATTATTCATACCACTCATGCTCTAGTCTCTTAGGGAGTGTGTTTAAGGACTTTAGTCACTTTCTAAATAATGACAACCCAACTATCTTACAAAATCATATAACTTTCCTATATAGTTTTAAAGTGTAGGAAGAGTTAACTGGCTATCACTCAATGGGGTTATAAGTCTAGTAGTCGGGTGGTTTACTCTCCTTTGTGGAAGTAAACCATTGTTGACCTCACTTTTGGAGTGAGCTGTCAACCTCCTCTTCTTAGACTTAAGACTCTTCTAGACACTAAGAGTTCCTTATTTGTAAGACACTTCTAGTGATTAGGTGAACACTTAACCTAAGCCTAGAGACTTAGAAAGGTTAATCATAGGATTAGGCCATGCCTTAGGACTTAAAGAAATCACCTACCCTATAGCCTAAACCCAATCCATATGCACTTTCTCAAATCGAACCCAGATTCAAATCTCAAACCAAATCTCACACTCAAATTCAAATTCCAAATCTAATTCCAAATTTGACTCCAAATGATTGAAACCCAAAATAAAATTCAAATCCTAAGACCCTTCCTAAGCCAACAAACCATTTTCATAAGCTTAGCCAAAACCCCATTTAAATCAAAAAGTTTAATTGATTTATTTATAAATCAATTATTCATTCATTTATATTCACAAATATAAATGAGATCCATATCCAAATGATCTAAACTAAATCAAACTAAATCAAACTGAACCAAAATCCCTTTTAAGCCAGATGGACCGACCTCCATGTGTTTTACCAAATTAACCTTTAAACCAATACAAACTCAATCAATTTTTTTATAAATCAATTGTTCCTTCATTTATATTCATAAATATAAATGAAATCTAAATTAAAATGACCAAAATTATATTCAAAATCAAATCCAAACCCAATCTAAGCCCTTTAAGCCAATTCTTTGGACTTAACCAAATTCTATCCAGATCAAGTAAAAACCAAT
Source organism: Cymbidium sinense (assembly GCA_021442155.1). Taxonomy (NCBI): domain Eukaryota; kingdom Viridiplantae; phylum Streptophyta; class Magnoliopsida; order Asparagales; family Orchidaceae; genus Cymbidium; species Cymbidium sinense. The sequence continues at coordinate 147,940,102 of CM038217.1, forward strand.
GGATTTTCTTTTGAATTAGTCATTCCTTCAATCATCAATCCAAATATAAATGAAACATATAATCATCAAACCAAATTCAAGTCAACCCAAGTCAAGCCTAACTTAATCTTTTTGACTTGAAACTTTCAATTGAGATAAAAACCTATTGGACTCCAAATTGATTGTAATTGGATTTATATTTCAATCATAGGCTCACATATAAATCCCACTAAACCTAAATCAAGCCAAAACCAAACCAATTGACCAACTTAGGTCCACTTGATCCTAACCTAAAAGACTCATTTGAGCCAACTTCCAATCCACCCAAATTGGATTGAACCAAGCTCACCAACACCTTCCACCATGATTGTTGATTACCTTAGGATGATCAATTGCAATCAATTGGGTCAAACCAAGTCAATTTGGTCCTTTGACCAAGTCAACCTTTAGCCCAAATGAAACTTAAACTAGTTAAAGCCCATCATATACCAAATTGATTAAAACCAGTGATCCAAACACACTCATAATCAATGATTGAACATGACCAAACTCTCAATTGAGTCAAATCAAATCCAATTGACCTTTTAGCCCAAGTTGTCCCAAATTGGCCTAAAAAGCCAAAAATGAGTCAAATCTAAATCTAACCCAAATTGATTACAACCAATGGCTCAAGTTCATTCCAAATTGATTATTGAACTTGACCAAAGCCACAATTGAGCCTAATTTGACCAATTGGTCAACTTGACCCAACCTAGCTCAAATTGACCTAAAGGGTCAAATTAGCCAAAATTCAAATTAAATCCAAATTGATTCAAATGAAAGATTATGTTCATCTTCAATTAGTCAATTGAACATGAATCAACCCATAACCCAAGCCAATTTGACCAATTTTGGTCAAATTGGTCAACTTGACCCATTTGACCCATTTGATTCCAAATGAGTCAAAATCAATCCTAAGCCAAATTAAACCAAATCGATCATACCAAAATACTTCAAATCATCATTTGAACATAGCCTAAGCCTTGGTTTGACCCAATTTGACCAATTTGTCAACCTAACCTAACATGATGTAATGTGACCCATACAACCTAAATTGAGCCAAATCCCTTGAAACCAAGTTATGACCCATTGTGGGCTGATCAAACCTGACCCAAACCCATTTGGGATCAACCCAAAATCAACCCAACCTAATTAAATCTCACATAGGATTCCACCCAATCTCATTTACTTCTCCCCATCACATGCATTAAACTCCCCCCATCCATGGAATTCAATGGAGTTGATCATATGACAGCAAAAGAGGACTTTGGAGCTAAATCCAAAGTCCTCAATCAAGCCATCTTCCATCACAACCACCTCCCCATCACAATTATTCAAATTTTCGGCCATCCCCTTCAAAGCAAGAAAAGAATGCTCAATCAAAAAGATCCTGAGTTCATTTAGCTCCCAAGAGCTTCCCCAAGCAAAGAGCATCCCTTCGCCCACCTTCTTTGAGTGATTTTTGAGCTAAAAAACACAAAACTGAAGTTTTTTCAGCGAGGACGCAACAACTATTGGTGAAGATGATGATCTAAAGGGAGCAACGGTTCAAACTCATTCCAAAGCTCCCTCTAACACCTAGGAGTCCACTCAGATCTTCACCGCCGCTGGAAATCATCCCCGGTGAAGTAATTTCATCAAACTTTAGCCGTCCGTAGGATCTTTCATTTGCTCAAATGTATGCATGATTTTATGAAGTTTTCTTAGATTACCCTGCATTTTTCATTTTACACTATCCCAATACGATTTGGAGTATTTTTTGACGAAGGTCGCCATAAAATTGAGCTCAAAACCGCCCAAATGGGTGGTTTTTGAGCCCAAATAAGCTTTGTTTTGTCGGTTAGGAAGCAGATGAGCAGCAGTCATCCGATATCCTTTTATTAGGGATGGACAACTGTGATTTCACGCCCAGATCATGCAATTATAGACTCTGGATCATCCCGATTGGTTTGGACCGTTCGATCTCGATCCCATGGAACAGGAGTATTTTCCCCGCTCGAGAAAATGCATTGTCCAATGGCTTGATCTGCGCAGCGCTGGTGCGATGCCACCACGCTGGCCCTTCGTCGGGGATCCGCGTGGAACCATGGAACCACGCCAACCGATTGCATGCATGCGTAGCGTTGCCACATCGCGCCCGACATTAACGCTAAGAAAATTGAATTTTTTTATTTTAAAAATTATTTAAAATTCTCGAAACTTCAAAAATTCATAAAAAAATAAAAGACTTATCGAAAATTGCAAATAAGAGCACCTCGGATTCGTCTTTCTGAGAGAAATCGAACAAACTAAAAAATTATCAAATTTAATTGAATAGTTTGAGCTAAATTTGAGTTTTAGTAAAACTTAAATTTTATTAATTACTTTAAAAATATAAATCAGATTGAGGTGGTATTTTCAAGGATTAAAATTAGGCTTAAAATCTACTTATCATTATAATTTCAAGATAAAATGATGGCTGGATTGAAATATATTGAATTTAGAAGTTAAAATGGTATATTTTAATTAAATAAATTTGTATACCTTATAATAAAATTTGGTTAAATCATTTGAAACATTGAAAATTCAAAACTAATCTTAAAAAATCCAAAAAATACAAATGAAAGCTCATTTTAAAGGTATTTCAGAGTAGAATTTGGAAAAATTATTATTAATTGATTTTAAATAGTGATTTTGGCTTAATTAAAATTTTATTAAAAATTTAATTAGCTTAATTACTCCTTAATTAATCAGCCAATTAATCTCAAAATTTTTGTGGATGTTTGTGGGTATGTCATCTTCTCTCCTATTTTTTTGGGATTTTATTGGTTGCTTAATTAGGGAAATTAATTGATCAAGCCTTAATCACTCTCTTAATTTAATTAGTGATAATTAGTGAATGAACAATGGTTTAATTAATTATTTAAGCCTAATTACCTATGTTGAACATTAAGGTAGCTTAGGGGGTGTGATTGGGATGCTTTTCCTAATTCATTTCCTAAGTTTCTTTACTTTTAAAATCAAATTAATTAATAATTTATGAAGTAATTAATTGCTTAATTAATTAATTTATCTCCAAGATAAAAATCAGAGCCTAAGTGATCAAATATGGAACTTAGGATTGAGATTAAGATCCACTTTCTTGATCTTTTTTCCTTAAGATTAATTTCATTTCATTAATTGAACATGCTTAATCAAATGGATTAATAAGCTTAATTAACGTAATCTAAAATTCACTTCACATCTAAACAACCCTAATTAACTCTTGGGTAGCTCTTTGGGTGTTCAATAACCCAAAGTGAGAGATAATGGAATTATGATTAGCTCACATGTGTAGAAAATCATAAGAGTAATTAAGTGAGTCCTTTAAGCCTAATTAACTACTAATCATGAGCCAATTGCATTAGGCCCCTTTCATTTCTTAAGAGCATTTTCAATTTACTTTTCATGTGGTTGCATATCATACTAACTCATTATTAATTAGTTAATTAACTTAAGGTGACATAAGTAAGGGTTAATTAATTCATTTAATTCACACCTTAACCTAATTATACCATAAAATCAACTTAACAATTCTTCATTAAACCAAATTAACTCACACATAGGGAATGGGGTTAGGATTAGCAAATCTCTTTCACATTCATTAAACCAGATCAAACCTAAAATTAAAAATAATATTAAAGAATTTGGTTTATTTTAAATGACTTTATTTAGTATGATTGTCCTTAAAAATTAGTTGGAATGAATGAGATCATATGCTTATGTTCATTTATTTCTCTCCAATCATATTAAATGTTGTTTGTCATTTGTAATCATGCATTCATATCTTTTAAAATTAATCAAAATGAAATGATTTCTTTTATGTCAAATTGCATGTGTTGATTTAAATTAAAGATAGGTGTGGCTATTATCACTACTAAATCAAAAGTTATTTTTCAAAGTGTATGAATCAATTATAACATATGGAGTGATGCTAAATTACAAGTATCTATAAGTTTGCATGTGTTTATAATTCTAAGATATGTAATATGAAACTCCCTTTTCTTATATTGTATGTATTTACATAGGGTTTACAAATGTATAGCTCATTTAAAAAGAACACACCATTTGTCCAAATCCATTCTTATGTATCTCCATATTAAGATTTAGGAAGAATTTTATATCACTTATGTGAATCATCTAATCAAATTAAACATGACTTATTGTATGACTTCTCATTCTTATGTTTCTTTTTGTACATTCATATGTATATAAGAAAAGTGGTATATTAGTCTGGACATCCCGGGGCTGCGAGGCTTTAAGTAGCCCCAAGTAGGTCTTGTACCTTATGCCCCTAATGTAGAACAATGATGTTGTATCACTTAAAACTCTTATACATGTGCATGTATGATATGACCGATGAATGAGAATCATAATCCAATTTAAACAAATTCTCCTTTTACATGCTTTTCTATCCTTATAATTGTTTGTACATCCATATGTATCTAAGAAAAGTGGTATATTAGTTTGGACATCCTAGGATTATGAGCTTTTAAGTAGCCCCATGTAGGTATTGTACCTTACACCCTAGGTGTAGAACAATGGCGACTCACTTGAAACTTCTATACATTGGAGTGTGCATGTAGTTAATGGATGAAAATCCCCTTTTTCTATTAAAAAAGACATTCATTCATGATTCAATTAAATGAAATATCCAAATTCAAATACACTTACTTGCATTCATCATTTAAGTGCGCTAAGATATATGTTGTGTGTGTGGATATACTTAAGACAAATCCATATGCATGTTACATATGATAGAAAGAAATGAATGGCTATGTGTCACATGATAGTAGTTCATTCCAATTAATCTTAAGATGCCTTTTTTATTGAATAAGGTCATTTAGGGTGAACCTAAACTTAGGATTAATTAAAATATGTAATAAGCCATATGCCAAAATAAAAGTCCCAAATTAAATAAAATTGATAAAATTTGTATTAGATTAAGTTATTATTCTTGCCCTTCATGCTCTAGTCTCTTAGGAGGTGAGTTTAAAGACTTAATTTCTTTTTCTAAATAATAACAACCTAGCTTTCTTGCAAAAGTATAAGATTTGCCTACATGGATTTAAAGCATAGGAGGAGTTGGCTGGTTGTCACTCTAGACAGTTATAAGTCTAGCAGTTGGATGGTTTATCCTCTCTTATGGAGGCAAATAGTATACTCACTTTCACTTTAGATTTAGGTCGTGCTTTGGCCCTTTCCAAAGTTCCCTAAATTTAGGATCTGAGATTGATGTTTCTTTTAGGAAGCATAAATCCTCATCTCTTAGGTATTTTCACAATCTTGTATTGTGGAGTTATAAGACATAGATTTCTAATAAAATTTCAACTAAAATAAATAAATCTCCTCAATTTCAAATATATAAAGTCCAACTATAGGATAGATTGGAGTGCTCACTAGGCTTCCTAGTATCATGAACATTCCCTACTCATCTCATTTGGTCTCAATAATAACTCTTCCCTTTTGATCTCTCCCACTTGATTTTCTAAAACATAGCCAATTTATTGATAGTCCTATCTTTGAATTCTTCGGAGACAACAATCGCCTACTTTAATCGAGGTATTATTAAGGGATTCATTTTTCTTAAGATGTAATTAACTATGTGGGCTTGCCCCCATAGGAAACTTTAGAACCCAGTTTAAATAAACCCTATATTCATCCATGTAAAGTAGGAAAAAAATCTTTGGTATATTCGAAGACCCATCATGCCTTAGGAGTCCTTATTAGGTTATTAGGTCCATTGTAGGATAATGATTTCTATCTTTCTAGATAATACACTATTCCTCAATATCATACCCGATCATCTAAATAAGTACACCTTCAGATCTACGTGGTGTCTCCCCCTATACATATGTGCCCTGCACATATCTTCCAAAAATAAACTCCATAGATTTTTCTGATGACTCTGTTGAGGAGGGTTCTTCTCTCCATCTCTAATAGATGATTATTGTCTCCAACCATCGATAGTGGACTTGCATTTTATGTGAGTCTGAGACTATCTTTTCTTTCATTGGCACTTAGCTTATTTTATTCTTAAGCAAAGTTAGCAAACATTCTTTAGGTTTAGGACTCACTCCTTGTAGGTCTTGAAACCCCTATTGGGCTCTCCAATAGGTGAAAATAAAATTTATCAATAAAGAGAGAGAGATCATAAAATTCTAGAACCTCCTTACCACTTGGTGAGGCAAGGTTCATCATAAAATTTAACAAAGTAAATCTTTTTATAAATGACACTTTCCAAAAGAACTCCTTCAAAATTCATGTAACAAACAATTTTGCACAAAATTTTCAAAAAAAGCACAAATTCATATAACCAAACTTCATCTAACAATCCTATGATTGTTACATGAAGGTTCTTTTCAAAATCAAGATCAAAATCATACTTCCTAAAAGCACATTTTTGAAAATGGCCATATTCACTCAACATGTTTAAAGTTGTTGAATGAGGAGCCTACTTTCAAATAAAAACACAACATGAGATTGAAACTTTACTTAATATATATTCCATATGTGTTGAAGTTAAGATTTCTCTCTCAATCATGCATGAAAGCAAGACATATCATTGAACTCTATTTAACATACATGAAATTGTTAAATAGATTTCCTTTCTTTCAGAAATAAATATAAACTTGACTTTCACTTAATATGTTCAATTTGTTAAGTGAGGGTCTCATTTCTAAAATACAAATTTAATTTTCGCTTAATATTCCTTTTATTAAGTGAGAATCTCACTTTCAAAGCATAAATTTGACTTTCACTTAACACACTTAATTTGTTAAGTGTGGACCTCATTTTCAAAATACAAATTTGATTTTCACTTAACATATTCTATTTGTTAAGTGAGAGTCTCACTTTCAACACATAAATTTAATTTGTTAAGTGAGGGCCTCATTTTCAAAATACAAATTTGATTTTCACTTAACATATTCATTTGTTAAGTGAGAGTCTCACTTTCAACACACAAATTTGATTTTCTCTTAACATATTCAATGCGTTAAGTGAGGGCCTCATTTCCATGTACGTTTGGACCTCCACTTAACATATCAAATTTGTTAGGTGAGAATCCCATTTTCAAAACACAAATCAATCACACTTAGTCTTTCACTTAACATACCAAATTTGTTAAGTGAGAGTCCCATTTTCAAAGAAAAGCAAAACATACATCAATCACATTTGTCTTTCATTTAACATACCAAATTTGTTAAGTGAAAGTCTTATTTTCAAACACAAATCAAACACATGTGGCTTCTACTTGGCATATTTAATTTGTCAAGTAAGAGGTCCCATTTTCAAATCAACATTTCACACATCACAAGCAAAGACATTCTACAAAAATTTTTAAACACACAATCACAACCTCTTCTTAGTATACTCAAATTTGCTAAGTAGAGGTTCTTTCAAATCATCAATATTTTCAAAGAAGATGTACAAAACACAAATATCTCCAAGAAAATCTCTTCTCAAATTTTAGAACCCACCCAACCTACCTAAATCGGTTGAGTATGGGTTCTAAATCAAAATCAAATGGCAAAGACTCTCCTTAATATCAAAATCTCTCCACTGAACCCCACTTAACATGTTTGAATTGTTGAGTGTCAGTTTAGGACTCCAAATTCTTATAACTCTCTTGGGATGAATATTAAAGTATAAATCTGACTCAGATTATATTTTAACATATGCTGAGATACAGCTCAGATCAATCAGTACAGTCCTTACAGTCAATATCCATGGCTTCATAGAAGTTTGTTTTCACTTTCCCTATTGGGATGGACTTGGCCTTGGAATGGGCCAGCCTCCCCGAGATTGACTCCACCCATATGATTTTCTTTGGATGAGGTTTTGATGGAGCACGAGGTACTTGTGATGGGGCAACCCTCACTACCGTTAGTAGGGATGAGGTGGCTGGGCAGAAGCCAATCATCCGCATCAACATGCCCTCTAATTTTGAGTATACTCCACTGAAGAGGAAAGCTGTAGTGGTTCCCACACTCGGCTCTGAGATAGTTTCAGCATCTGTCCATCCAACTATCCATACTGTTGATCCAGCGAGAGCTACTACCTCCTCTTCTATTACCCTGAAGGGGAAGGCTATCTTAGCATCTGAGATAGTCTCCTCTACTTATGAGGTATTAGCTCTCGCTCTACCTTGTTCACTCGTACTCAATGTTGAAATAAATATCATAAGATTAAGCGTGAGTATGAGCAAGCAGCCAGAGAGCTTGAGGCTGCATCTCACATAGCTGAGGAGGGTTCTCCTCGAGAGGTCTCTCCACTTCCAACCAGTAACAAGTTCCACCCCCTCTCAACATCACATGAAGAGGAAGATTACAAGAGGATTGCTGCTTCTCCTCCACCAGTAGTTTACTATGAGACACTGGGTAGGGAGCACAAGAGGCCCTATGCAGGGCTTAGGACCATCTTACACTAGGTTGGTAGAGCACATGAATGCTTAGAGTCCGGCACCCTAATAAATCTACGATCATTGATCCCCAGGAGTGTTAGGGGTCAAATCCATAGAGAAAGAGCCATGGAGGTTCAAGCATCTACTTATGTAGGCAGGAATGAATGACGGAGGTATGACAGGTAGTCGACGACCTCTGCTCTAATAGATTTTCCCGATTGACCCCCCGTTAGGGCCGATCATTCTTACCAGTGCTACCTGCCACAAGTAGAGATCTCCCATTGATGAGCAGTCGGTGTTACCTTCACACTGCTCTCCTCATCTTCCACCATCACCCGTACAGCTCCCAATATCCACCACTCTGCAAAGATCTAGAAGCCCCCATCCGGGGAAAGACCAGCCCCTTTGGTGATCCAGCTATGGCCAAAGGATCCTGCTCCCTCCACTCCACCTGTTGAGGTGAGATTGAGCTACCCTGCTCGACCCTCTACCTCAACTGTAGTTCGAGGGGAGTGGCAACCCCACAACATCATGGTCGCACTACCACCACCACCACCATCAGAGTCTGTGGTAGCAGTAGTTGCAGAGGGGAAAGATGACAGCTTTATATTTCTTATGGCAGTAGATCTCCCCAGGGACATCACTCAACCGATGAGCAGTCATGAGCACATCTCTTCCAGTGAGAATGAACCTTCTAGCACTCGGGACGGTGTTAGATGCGTTTTGATCGGACCACCTCCACCGGTAGAGTATTTGTGTCGGCACGATTAGATCGTTCCTTGGATGAGATCATAGCTGCTTACTTTACCAAGAAGAGGGAACTCTTAGGCAGTGATAGTACAGATTCTGAGGATGAGAGGGTAGCATTTGATCCTGATGAAGATGATCTTCTTGAGGATTTAATTAGAGTTCATATGGTCGACACTAGTAGTTCCCTTTAGAGATTAGCATAGTTAGGAAGGTGTTGTGGTTGAGGAAGATGATGTCCATTCAACCCAACACCTCTATCAGCAACTTAAGCAAAAGGATGATTAGATCAACCAGATGGAGAAGAGGATGGAATACTTGTTAGCAGCCCTCCATGCACTTTAGAATCATACCTAGTCCCACAGCATATAACGATAAAGATAAATCATTTCGAGTTAGCACATGTTCTAGATCAGCCCAAAAGCACTTCTCCAGTAGATCAGGACAGTGGTGGATAGCACCTCCATGCAAGAAAAAGATATCAAATAGTTGGTGAAGCATCAAGTGAAGGATGCATTGGTGCAAGCCTGAGGTGGCTTATATGTTCCAAAGGGTGGACCCTACGTGAAGGAATTTGATGGTGTCCAATATCCTAAGGATTTTGTTCCTCATTCCTTTAAAAAATTTTATGGCAGTAGGAACCCTCATCAGCATATAGCACACTTCAGGGCCAAATGTTGTAATGCCAGTGGCAGTGATGTACTTTTATTCCATCTCTTCATCAGTATTTTAACAAACATCACATTTGATTGGTATGCTAAACTACCCAATGGTTCAATGAAGACATTTGCTGAGTTAAAGTAGCTCTTCATTAAGAGATTTGCAGGAGCTCAGTAAAGGATAATTGTGGATGATATCGTTGTAGCTCAACAACACTCCGGTGAGTCCCTTGTTGATTACATTCTTAGATGACATAATTTAAGTATGAAATGTGAACCACAACTGTCTAAATTCCATTGAAATTTTACTCAAGAATATTCATGGCCCGGCCACCTTCATGCTTAAAGGGTTTACCATTAAGATGTTTAAGAAATTAATCAACATGACGGTTAGTCTACAAGGAGAGGTCAAATAGTTACCTTTCCAGGATCAGTCAGCCAAGCCAAGGCCGTAGAAGGCATTTGAGAAGAAGCCAGTGGTAATCACAACAGTTGATAAGGGGAAGTAGCCAGCCGGATCCAGTCAGATTGGCCTCGAGCTCAACAGTCTCCTTTACCACCTCCTTTGCCACCACCTCCTTTGCCACCACCTCGGCCATCATAGCCACCTCAGTTACCATAGCAGCCTCCTCCACCACCTCCTCAGTAGTATCCTCATCGACATTATCAATAGTAGCAGTACTCCTACCCCCTAGATAGTTACCATTTACCTACTCTTATTGACAAATTGAATAAACCATATTCATTTAAGAGGGAGGTAGCTAAGAAGATCTTTAAGAATCTATTAAAGAATCCTAATTTCTAGTTACCAGAGCTTAAAAGACCAGAGGAAGTGGGCAAGAGTCATGATCCAAACTATTGCCCCTACCACTACATTCTCGGGATAGTTCAGTAGTGCAACCACCATCCAAGTCCAGCACTCCATCCACTGTTGCAGTTACTTTCTCTTCTGCTTGCTCCTCTTCTACCGGCAGGAGCATTATATCAGTGAATAAGGGTATTAAATTCCTTAATCCGCCTACTTTATTAGATTTCTATCATGTGCCTCTACCCAAAAAGAAATCACTAAAGAAAGCAAATTTTACTTACATCTTGTCCACTTCTGATACTCTTGATTTTATTCCTGTTGAAAACTCACTAAGTCTAGACAATAATAATAGCTCTAGTATTTTTGATCCTCTCCCCTCTGATTCAGAATCAGACTTTCTTTTTTTGAATCAATCGGGTTCACCTCTTAAGATTGACTTGGAGTCAATCGACTCTGAGGATCCCATAGGAGAAGCTGCAGGTATACCTGATGAGAAGGTAGAACTTTTCACAAGTTCATCATTCCATGAATTCACCGAAGTCAAGATGCGTAATGGCAAAGTTCTACCTCCTAGGGTAGCACTCAGGATAAGGGTAAATAAGCCATTGGTTCTAGTGAGCATATAGCCCCCCACAGGATGTCCACCTATGGATATGCTTGTAGAGGACCAAGTCAGAGTTGATTACAACATCCTAGCTCATCTTAGAAAATTACCAGCTAAGCTAAGCATATATGATGCCCTTATCTTATCCAAAGAGATTATGAAATCTCTAATTAAGGCTCTTCTTGATCCAGAGATATGCTTGGCTCAATTGATCTCTACTGAAGAGGAGATAGACCACTCAATAGATATCCTAGGAGTTACATTCAGTGATAAAGACCTACTTCTAGGGATGACAGAGCACAACCGCCCTCTAAAAAGGAAAGGATGATGTTGAGAGGATTCAATGAACAAGGCGAGAGAGCCTTAAGATCTATAGTGTTGCAATTGGAGATAGATTATTGGAAGATTGAAGCTAAGTTTCACATCATAGACTTAGATACATCTTCAAATGCTTTGCATGAGAGACCATGGATACATAAAAATAACACAGTTCCATCCTCTCTACATTAGTGCATGAAGTTCATGAGAGGTGGGATTGAGTATTGCATCAAAAGAAATCTTAAACCATTCACAGTTCATGAGATCGGGATATATGAGGATTTAGCCTATTTCCTTCCCCAAAATCAGCACGTCCATTCTTGTGAGCTCAATCAAGATCCCCATGAGGGAAAAAAGAAAGAAAAAAAAGAAAAAACAAATAGAAAAAAAGAAAAAAAAGAAAGAAAAAGAAAATAAAAGGGAGCGAGACATGGATTAAGAGGAAGATATAGAGCTTGAAATTATATTCCACCCACAGTTCATTACTCCATTCGAACATATGGGTAGTGTTGACCTAACTTTTAAGTGATTTTTGAACCTCCTATTCATAATATAGGATCTCTATAGACATTAAGAGCTCCTTAGTCTTAAAGCACCTCTAATGATTAGGTGAACACATAACCTAAGCCTAGAGACTTATAAGGGTTAGCCATAGGGGTAGGTCATGCCTTAGGGATTTAGGGAGACTTGTCCATCCTGTGGCCTAAACCCAACCTACATTTACCTTTAAAAACCAAACCTCAAATTCAATTCAAATACTAAATCTAAATCCAAATTCTAAACCAAATGATTGAAACCCATAATCAAATCCAAGCTCAAAACTCTTCCATAAGCCTTATGATTAAACTCCATGGCCTTAGCCTTAGCCAAATGCAAATCAATCCAAATTCAATTGACTTTCTCCAAGATCAATTCAATCCCTCAATCATTTATTAAAATCAAGTCCAAACTCAATTCCAAATGATTGGAACTCAAAATCAAATCCAACTCCCAAATCCTTCTTAAGCTTTATGATCCACTCTCATAAGCTTAGCCAAAATCCCCTTTAAACCAAATCAAAATCAATTGATTTCTTCATGAATCAATCATTCCTTTATTTATATTTACAAATATATATGAAATATAAACCCCCATGATAAAGCCTAAATCAAACTAAACCCAATTGGTTTTCTTGACCCAAAGTGACCAATTTGACCTACATGAAACAAAATTCAATTCAATTCCAAATAAAAGTGAATTAAGCCAATTCAAACTTTGTAACATGATTGTTGATCATCCTAAGATGATCAATTGATATAAATTGGGTAAAACCAAGTCGACCTAGCCATTTGACCAAGTAAACCCTTTTAACCCATATGAACCTAAACTAGCCAAATTGTAACCTAAGCCAAACCTCCTAAAACTAATGATTCATACCCATCCAAAATCAATACTTGAACATGACTTGACCTTCAATTAGCTAAACCTAACCCAATTGGTCCCTCTTGACCCAAGTTGACCCAATTTGACCAAAATGATCAAAATGAGTCAAATCAAAATCTAAACCAAATTGATTGCAACCAATAGCTCAAGTTCATTCCAAATTGATTATTGAACTTAACCAAAGCCTTAATTGGGCCCAATTGACTCATTGAACTCAAATGACCAATTAAACCCAACTTGACCTAAAGGATCAACCCAACCTAAAATCTAATTAAATCCAAATTGAACTCAACCAAAGCTCACAACACATTCTAAATGATCAACAAAATCCAAACCAAGTCTTGACCTAAGCTAATTTGGTCAATTAGGTCAAAATGATCAACTTGACCCATTTGACCCAAATGAACTCAAATGAGCCAAAACATATCTAAACCAAATTGAACCAAACCAATGACTCCAATACACTCCAAATGATCATATGAGCTTGACCCAACCCTTGGTTTGACCCAATTTGACCATTTGGTCAACCTAACTCAGTTTGACCCAATTTGACCCAAATGGGTTAAATTGAGCTATGTTGAACCAAATTAACTCTAAATGACATGAAATTTAGCCAAACTCACTTTTGACTCATTCTAAATGTGCTCAAATCAAATATAATACTAAATGACTACTCTACCCTTAGGCTAAGGGTATCACATAAGATAAAACACCCATGGTGGTCATTTCTCTTCTTTGGCCACTTGACACTCATCCATTGGTCCACTTAGGCTCCAAGTACACTTAGTAACCTGACCCAAGAGGTGGTTGGATCAGCCATGTCTTATGGGGAGTTGAATTCACCTCACCTCCCCCATTGTATCACTTGACATCAAGGACCTCCACTTCCCCTTGCTATGACACCAACTAATCTCACTTGGCCAACAAAATTAAGCCACCTAGGATGATTTTATACCATTCCTAATCATCCCAAGCCATAGGACACCCACTAGGAACCAAAAACCACCATGAAAGGTGATTTTTGGCCACCTTTATACATAAGCGAAGAGAGATTGGAGAACTTCTCATTCTTCCCCCATTTCACTTTCCAAGATCTCCCTAAGAAACCAACATTCATCCCCTACTTCCTTTGAGCTAAAGCCACAAAAAAATCAAGTAAATTCTGGCGAGGAAGTGACTACTCTTGGTGGATACATTATTCCAAAGGGAAGCAAGAGCCTAGGTCCATCCCAAAGCTTCTTCTTGCATCTAGGAGCTTGCTTAGATCAACATCACCGCCAAAAACCAATCCCAGTGAGATAATTTAAAAAAAAAAAACTTTACTAATCGGATCCCATTCCATTGGATTTCATTATTTTTGCTAGTTTTCACATAGTTTGTTCGCTTACTACAGTTTTCCAGTTGTCTCTTTCACCCACTGGGAGGCAGACAAAGCAGCAGCCATCCGTTTTCCCGTTCAGGGAAATGAATGACTCAGACTTCATGCATATCCACTTGATTCATGCCCTCAGATCATCAGATTTGATCTGGACTATCTGATCTATGATCGGATGGTCCAATCAAAATCACGCCATCTTATGTGATTTTCCCCTCGAATGGCCATGCAGAACTGCGGCTCCAATCCGCGGTCACCACGCACTACCACGTGCCATGCGAGATCAGACGACCCAATCCGCCACTGCCACATGGAAGCATGTGGTCTAGTCAGCGTCGCGCGGTGTTGACTAAGTCAAGTAAGAAATTAAGGATTTTTTATTTTAAAATTTAATTAAAATCACCTCAAAGGTCAAAACTTCATAAAAAATAAAATATTTAACTGAAAATTGAAAATATGGGCTAGTTGGATTAGTCTTTTCGATAGATATCCAACAAACCTACAATCCCCAAATGTCACTGAATATTTTGAGCTTAATTTAGGTTTTAGTGAAAATAAAATTTTATTAATTAAAGCTAAAATTCACATTGGATTGATTTGAAATTTTAGGGATTGAAACTGAAGCTAAAATACACTTACCATAAAAATTTTAAGTCAAAAGGATTTCTGGATTTGGAGAAATTACATTCTAAAGCTCAAATAATCAATTTTAGTAGAATAAATTAATAGACTCTGTAAAAATCATAAAAATATAAATAAATATTTATTTTAAAGGTATTTGAGAGAAGAATTTATTAAAAATATTCTTAATTGATTTTTAATAGTAATTAGAGATTAATTATGGTTTAATTAAAAAATTAATTACCTTAATTACTTAATTAATTAACCCCAAATATTTTGAGATTGTTTAGGGGGATGACCTTTGTCTCTCCTAATTTTCTTGGGATTTATTGGTTAATTAACTAGGAGAATTAGCTAATTAGTCCTTAATTACTCTCCTAACTTGATTAAGGGTTAATTAATCATATGAATAGTAAATTAATTAATTAATTTGGTTCATTTGTCACTATTTAATAGTGAGGAGACTTAGGGGTAAAATTGGGCTTCTTTCCTAATCTTTTCCCTAAGTCCACTTCATTTGGAGGATAGTTAACCCATGTGGCAATTAAGTGTAAATTTAATTAAGTGATTAATGATTTCATTAATCTAATTAAAATCTAAAACACATCAGAACCTAATTAATCAATTTAAAGGTAGATCTTTAGGCTTTTAATAACTTAAAGATATTTAAGGAAATTATGGTTAACCCACATGTGTGGGAAAACTATAAAAGTACTTAATTAAGTTCCTTAACATAATTAACTATTAATTGTGAGCCAATTGCATTCGACCCCTTTCATTTCTTAGGAGCATTGCTAATTTAATTTCCAAATGTATTTGCACAACCATGTTGGCTAATAATTATTTAGTTAAATACCTTAAGGTGACATAGGTAAGGATTAATTAATTGATTTAATCCATATCATAACTTAATTAACCCATAAAATCAACTTAATTACTTTTTATTAAGCCATATAAATTCACAGACATGAGAATGAGTTAGGATCAGCAAACATTCCCTCATTTCTTTAAATCAAATCAAATTATAAATGTAAAATGATGATTAAAGAGTCTTGGCTTTCTTTAAATGCTTCTATTTGAGATGATTATCCTTAGGAATTAGTTTGATTGAATAAACTCATGTGCTTATGTTCAAGTATTTCTTTTGAATCATGCTAAATGTTGTTTATGTTATTTGAAATCATGCATTCATGCCTCTCAAAAATAAATCAAATAAAATTTTCTTTATGTTAAGCTTGCATGCATTGTATTAAATTTATAATATGTGTGACTAATATCACTATTAAATCAAAGTTATTTTCAAAGTTTCTAATTCAACTGTAATATTTAGAGTGATAATAGTTATAAATATCTATAAGCTTGCATGTGTCTATGGTTTAGAATATGTGACATGGAGTTCTCTTTCTTTTGTTAATATAGATTTACAAAAAACTTGAATGTTAACAAGTGTATAGCCCATTTGAAAAGGACACAACATTTGTTTGAATTCATTACTATGTATTTCTATGTTAGAATTTAGATAGAACTTTAGCTCACATGTA
Source organism: Cymbidium sinense (assembly GCA_021442155.1). Lineage (NCBI taxonomy): Eukaryota > Viridiplantae > Streptophyta > Magnoliopsida > Asparagales > Orchidaceae > Cymbidium > Cymbidium sinense. The sequence goes on from CM038217.1 coordinate 147,956,637, forward strand.
TAAATAATTCAATTGAAAGAAATACAACTTTTGCATAATTTTTTAATCTTGTAGTCATTTGGACATTCATGTGTATTCAAGAATAGTAGGTATATCTAGTCTGGACATTTTGAGGATGTGAGGCATTAAGTAGCCCCAAGGAGGTCTTTACCTCACTCCCCTGGTTTCACAATGGCAAAGTATCTACTTAAAACTGTTATACACTTGTATGTGCATTTAGATGATGAATGAAAATCTCCTTTTCAACTTTAACTCATATGTATAAATAATTCAATTGAAAGAAATACAACTTTTGCATGATTTTTTCATTCTTGTAGTCATTTGTACATTCAAGTGTATTTAGGAATAGTTGGTATATCTAGTCTAGACATTTTAAGGATGTGAGGCTTTAAGTTGCCCTAAGAAGATCTTTACCTAGCTCCCTGGTTTAACTTTGGTGAAGTATCCACATAAAACTTTTATACACTTGTATGTGCATTTAGGTAATGAATGAAAATCTCCTTTTAATTGAAAGAAATACAACTTTTGCATGATTTTTCCATTATTGTAGTCATTTGTATATTCATGTGTATTTAAGAATAGTGGATATATCTAGTCTGGACATTCTGGGGATGCGACGCTTTAAGTAGCCCAAGGAAGTCTTTACCTCACTCCCCTGGTTTAACAAAGGTGAAGTATCCACTTAAAACTTTTATACACTTGTATGCGCATTTAGGAAATGAATGAAAATCATTTTTTTTCAATTTTAGCTCACATGTATAAATAATTTAATTGAAAAAAAAATAACTTTGCATGGTTTTTCATTCTTGTAGTTATTTGTACATTCATGTGTATTCAAGAATAGTGGATATATCTAGTCTAGACATTTTGGGGATGCGAGACTTTAAGTAGCCCCAAAGAGGTCTTTACCTCACTCCCCTGGTTAACAATGGTGATGTACTTGCTTAAAATTTTATGCACTTGAATGTGTATCTAACTAATTAGTGAAAATCCCATTTTCTACAAAATACACATATGGATCTTTCATTTAAAGTGCACTAAAAGAAATATATTGCATGTGTAGGTATACTTAGGATTTAATATCATATGCATGTTACATGTGATGGAAAGGAATGATTGAACATATGTCATGTGATAGTAATTGTGGAGAAAAATTCCTATAATGGGTCGCCTTTCAAATCCATGGTGAGAAAAGACAGACAAGACTTATAGAAATTCATCTTTTTAGGATGTCACACAGATCCAGATGTACTTATTTAGGTGATCGAGTACATCAAGGAAATATTATACTATCTTGAAAGATAGGAGTCACTACCCTTTAATGGACCTAATCACCTCAATAAGGACTCTTAAGGACAATATGTGCATGATTCTTCCCCTACATGGGAAAGTAAAAGTAAAAGGTGGTTTATTTTAAATCGTCTATTAAGTTCTAAGGCAAGCCCTATAGTTAATTACATCCCAAGGAATGGGATTCTTAGAAAAACTCATTAAGGTAAATGATCGATATCTTTAAAGATTTCAATAGGAAGGACTATCAATTGATTAGTTTATTTTTGAAAGATCAAATGGGATTGATCAAAAGGGAGGAAGTTATTATCGAAGTCAAAATGAAAGATAAGTAGGAGATGCTTACGATGCTAGGAAACCTAGCGAGAAATCTCACATTATCCTATAGTTGGGCTTTACATTTTTGAAATTGATTCAGATTGTTTGAGTTGCATTTTTCATTTAAAATTTAGGACATATGATTCCTTAACACAATATTAAGGAAATGCCTAAGAGGTGAGAAATTAAGCTTATGACCCACAAAGGGGAGAAGCAATCTCAGAACCTAAATCTAGGGAGCTTCGGCGATGGTCGGAAGCACAACCTAAATCTAAGGCGAAAATGGGTAATTGGTTTGCCTTCACAAGAAAGGAACAGCTTGGACTTACAACCATCTAGGGGTGGCCGCCAACTAACTTCTCCTACAATTTTAAATACATGTAGGCAAGTCTTTTTTCTTATACAAGATAACTAGGCTGTTATTTATTTAAAAAGAGACTAGATCACGCAAAGGGACATGCTTCAAATGACCTAAATCTAATATAATTCAAATTTCATTTTATTTTCATGTTGGACAATTATTTTGACTCAGGCTGATAGGATTTAGATGACTAATGCATGAGAAATCAGGTTATTGGCCAAAATCAGTGAGGAGGGAGAAGGTGAGTTTCCACCATAACTCTCAAAGGTCAAGCCAAGTTTCTCTGGCAAAGGTGAAAACCTCAAATCAAGAGTGAAATAAGATGCAGTTGTGCATGATATTACAAAAGAAATACTCATCTAGCTAAGGGGTTGCTAATTCTTTTATCTTTATTTTAAACCTAAGCTTTAGGTGAGGTTATGAGTTGTTTACTTTTAATTTGAATTGTCAAGTTGGGTAAAAGATTTATTTTTCTCTAACGAGCTTAATCCACATCCAGGCCATACATAAAGCAAGGAAGAAACTAGGAAAAGAAAGCATGCCACTTAATGCAAAAGCTAAACAAATCATCAATCAATTTATGAAGCTAATCGCAAAAAGAATAAAAGGCCATTATAGTTGGGCATCACCGCACAAACTCAAAAAATATAAAATTGGGTAGCTGAGCTCTACCCTTATAAAACTCAGATTACAAATGAATTAAATTACAATTAAGCAAGGAATTCATTGTTATGGGGGTCTTCAAGCTTCATTCTTCTTTCATCTTCTTTTCTTCTTTCTTTTCTTCTTTCTTCTTTCATTTCTTCTTTCTTCTTTTGGTTCCTTCTTTTGGATGGTAGATGCTCCAAGGCTTTGTATGGTGCATAATATAGGATTTTATGACCAATGCTCATCTTAATCCCCATAATAATCATTCCAAAATTCTAATTGCATAGATTTACATGAAAAGGAAAAGTGGAAATCTAACTAACACCTACAAAATAATGGTTAGCTAAAATAAACCACACAAATCCCAAGCATGTATATTGGACTTATCACCCCACACATGGGGTGACTAAGCCACCTGGCCTATTGGATTATGCTTAGGGGTATAAAGCACCTACAAGCAAAAGCATTTATATTTTATTTATGATAGCGTTCCTTAAGCACAATCCCCTACAAAAAAGAGTAGTTAGACTAAGAGCGTCTTACCATGCATTCTAAGAGCATACACCCTAACATCTAGTCTAAAAATATATCACAAAATAAAATAAATCATCAAACCATGCACCGACCTAACCTAAATCTAAAAGTGGTGACTTAGGCTAATGTGTATGCTTTGAAGGCTTGTGTGGTATGCTTAGCCATGTCTTTAGGTTCAAATTTTCTAAGTGTGAAGAACATGTTCAACTTAGAGGAGGGTTTCTTTAAGTTATTTAATTATTTTGGGTTGATTTTATTTCATGTTTTTATTTGGTTTAAGTGGATCCTACAATTAATTATGAAGAGAAGGAAAGAGAAGAGAACTTCTCTTCCTTCCCTAAGTAATTTTAAAGTAGGTTCACATTTTAGTTTTATTTAGGTGAATGTTTTGATTAAATATTTTAATTAATCCTAAATTTAGATAAACTCTAAACAAACCTATTTGAAAAGAAAGGCATTTTAAGATTAAATAAAATGAATCAAAATTCACATAACACACATTACTTCATTTCTTTCCCAACATATATAACATGCATATGGATGGACCCTCAACATATCTATATATACAAATAAGAGTATTTAACACTTTATGATGCACGTTAAGTAATCCATTTAAGAAAAATTATAAGTTGAATATGCATGCTTTTTTCTTAAATAGAAAAGGGTTTCCTTATCCAAATTTTCACATACACACATGAAAGTAAGAAAGGCATAAGTGAGTACAACGTCATTGTTAACCAGAGGTGTAAAGTACAAGACCTACTTAGGGCTACGTAAAGCCTCGCAACCTCAGGGTTGTCCAGACTAATATTTCACTTTCCTTAAATACAAATATGTGTATAAAAGAAATGAAATGGAAAAGAAGAATGCAAAAGTTGTATTAATGGATTCATTTAGTTTATGCAATTTATGCATGCAAGTATAGGTTTCCCTTTCTTAGGTGATAACATAGAGATGAATAGGATATGAATTAGGTGAGTATTAGGTCCTTCTCAAATGAACGATATATCTCACCAAATTCCTATTCAAAACTATGCTAATCATAAAGGAGAAAGGAAACCTATGCTAAGCATACCTTTATAATCTTTCACATGCAAGCTTAGAATTAAAATATAAGTAGCATACTTTCAGATTTGATATTTTATTGGTGTGTTTTGAAAATAACTTGGATTTAGTAGTGATAATAGCCATTCATATTTCTACTTTAGCCAACACATGCAACATTTGACATAAAGTAAACAATTTCATTTTTAAACTTGAATTTGAAAAATATGTATGCATCAAACCACATGACATACAAATTTAACATGTTGGAGAAAGACTCAAGGCAACAAAAGCATGTAAACAAGTTCATTTCACTTAAATCCTAAAGACATTCTTATAAAATAAGAAAGTATAAAATAAATCAAAGTGAATTCAATGTGATTTTTGTTTAGTTTAAAGTTTAATTTAATTTTGAAAAGGTGAGTTGAGTTTATTATTCCTAACCCACTCCCACATGTGTTTGGTATTTTTGTTTAACTTTTAGATAATTAGATCCATTTTTATGTATTAGTTAGGTTAGGGTATGAATTAAGTGACTTAATTAACCCTTTACCTACACCACCTTAGAATAATTAACCAAATAATTATGAGCCAATGAGATGACATAAAAACTCACAAGGAATTTAAATTTGCAATGCACCTAATAAGAAAAGGACCTAATGCAATTTAGCTCACAATTAATAGTTAATTAAGCTAATGGGTTTAGCTTAAGTAAGTTCAAAACACCCTTTCATACATATGAATTGGGTTTTGATTTTCTTAATTAAACTTAGACTATTAAACACTTAAGCATCTACCCAAAGTAGATTAATTAAGTTCTAGAACTTTTTAGAATTTTTAGAAATTAATTAAGAGGATAATTAATGAATTAACATTTAATTAAGAGGAGATTAAGCAGAGAATAGGGGTTTAGGGAATAACTTAAGGGAAATGCCCCAAAATTATTTCCTAAACCTCTTATCTACTGGATCTAACCTTAATCAACCCTAATCATGGATTAAAATCACTGATGATACCTTAATTATGCTTAATTGCATAAGGAGGGTAATTAAGAAATCCATATGCAATTCTTCTAATCAAGCCTTCAATAAATCTCAAGAAAATTAGGGGAGACAGAAGTCATCCCCTAAAACATACCCAAGAAATTTAGGATTAATTGGAAGCTTAATTAAAAGGTAATTAACAAAATAAATTTTCCAATAAAACTTAAATTCAGATAAAGCATAATTCAAAACTCATTGAAATTAATTTTAAAATATTCTAGGTTGAATTATCTTTCCATAGGATTTCATTTCATATTTTTAAGAATTTTCTTGAAGGAGATATGAATTTTAGAAGATCCTTAAATTAATTAGCATTTTTATTAATTCTTAACTAATCTAAGCCACCTCGCGTGCATGGCGGTGGTGCGCTTTACACGTGTCACGCCATGAACTCATCACTTAAACGTTCAATCCCAGAAGGCGGTGTGACGGCGGACGCACTTTGATCTCTACCACCAGATCAAAGATCGGACATCCAGAGATCTCCTCACGATTTATAAAAATCTAAAAAATAATCTAAATGTGAATAAGATCCCCCCCTCCCCTTGATGAGATCGCCCATGATCTAGACCAAGTCGATTGAGTTTAGATTCAAACCAAACTTAACCCACACCATCTAAAGCCAAAGAGCGGCACATCCAACGATGTGATTCACTTGAATTGAAAATTTTCTTCACAAAGGACCAACACCTCTTATGCTAGGTGGTCGAAAAAGTTCATACCTCGCCGGAGGTGATCACTAGTGCTCGATTCCCTTGGAGAAGCTTCTTCTAGTTGAGACGAAGCTGTGTTGGAAGAATGAGCTCTTGAGGTTATGTGAATTGCTCTATGGACCAACACCCCTTGCTCCCCTTTGCGGCTTTGATCCAATTCAACTCATCCTTACTATGAGAACTCTAATGGAAGCTTGGGTGTTGTTGACTTAGCTCCCTGATGAAGTTTGCAAAGGCAATTGGGTGGAAATTGAGTATGGAGAAAGTTATCTCTTTGATTTACCTCCCCTATTTTCATTGTTCAAAAATTGAGGATAGGAAAATGGCTAGAGCTCTAGGAAGCTAGGGATCACTCTCTAAGGCTCCTTACTCTCTCTAGTACTCAACCAATGTGGATTATTGATTTGAATTCATTTAGGGGGATTATATCTCCCCCTTGAAGGATCAGACGGTCCCAGATCATTGTGTCATTTTGATGCAATTGATCATAATGAGAAGGTTGTTTGAGCTATTAGGAGTGTGCACATGGTCGGTTTGAGCCAAGGAGTGGATTGACAACCTCCCATGTGCTTGAATTTGAGTGGGAGAGGGAGTTTGAATTTGGAGTTTTGACCCATGGGGTCAGGTTTGGTCTAGGGGCCAATTGGGCTGACCCAAATCCATTGGGTTGGGTGAACCACTCTTCACGAGGTCCCCTTAAGCTATTAGGAAAGCCTCAAGTGAATATGAAGAGGGTATGGCCAAATTACCCATGGATTAAGCCAAAATTTTTCTATGGCCTAGGGGTAGAATGGTCATTTTGTTGAGTTTTCACTTTGGATATGTTGGGTGTGTGGAGAAACTAGGTTTGGCTAAGTTTCATGAGATTTAGAATTCATTTGATAGAGTTTGGCTCATGCTGACCCATTTAGGTCAAAATGGGTCAAGTTGGATCAAGTTGACCAATTGGTCAAATTGGGTCAAACCAAGGGTTGGGCCAAGTTCATATGACCATCTGAAATGTTTTGGTGGCTTTGGTTTGATTCAATTTGGTATAGTTTTGAATTTGGCTCATACGACTTCATTTAGGTCAAATGGGTCAAGTTGATCTATTTGACTCATTTTACCTATTTGAGGAAGGTCATGGGTAGGTTTAGGTTAGGTCATATGGAGTGGATTGGTATCTTTGTTTCCAATCAATTTTGGTTATGTTCAAATTTGACTTAACATGACCACTTTAGGTCATGTTGGGTCTAAGATCAATTGGGCTAGGTTAGGTCTAGTTGGCCAATTGAGGCGTTGGTCAAGTTTCACAAGTGACTTGACCCATTGGTTTCAATCAATTTGGCTTAGATTAAGTTTTGACACATTTTGACTTTTTAGATAAAGTTTGGTCAACTTGGGTCAAGTGGCCAACTGGGCTAGGTTAGGCTCAAATGTTGGCTTGGTCAAGTTCAAACATAGGTCATGAGTGAACTTAGACCAATGGTTTCAATCAATTTGGCCTATGGTAGACTTTGGCTATGTTAGGTTTCATTTTGGGCTAAGTGTCGACTTGGTCAACCTTTAGGTTTGACTTGGTTTGACCTAATTTGATTGATTGATCATCCCATGATGATTGTTGATCATGATGAGAGGGATACATGAGTTTGGGTCAATCCAATTTGGTTAGGATTAAAATTTGGCTAATAAGGGTACTTTAGGTCACTTTGGGTCAAGTGAGCCTAAGTGGGTCAAATGGCTTGGTCAAAGCTTGATTTAAGGTTGATTGAACTTATATATAGACTCATGATTGAAATATAAATCCATTTACAAGTGGTTTGAAGTCAGATGGGTTTTGATCCATTTGATAATTTCATATTCAAAGGGAGAATATGGGATTTTAGGTTTGATTTTTAAACTAGGTTTTGATTATTTGATTGACGTTTGGATTGATATATGGGCTCATGATTGTAGGTTTGATTGAATCATGTGAGAAAATCAAGAGTTTGGCTTGATTTGAAATTGATTTGACTAAGTTCAAGATTTTGACTTGAAAGGCTTAGATTGGATTTTGAGTGGATTTGAGTTTGATTTTTGGAATTGGTTTTGATTGTTTGAATTTATATTTCATTTATATATGTGATTATAAATGAGAATATGAATTAATCATGAGAAAATTTCAAGGGTTTGAAGTGATTTCATGACTTAGGCTAAGTCTATTAAGAAGGATTTAAGGGACTTTGGAAAATTTCATGAAGTTTGGAGTTTAAATTTTTGAATTTGGTTTGATTGATTTATATTTATATTTCAATTATATATGTGAATATAAATGAGGATATAAATGAATTATGTGAAAATCCCATGACTTTGAGATGGTTTGATCAAGATTTAGGCTAAGTCCATTAATGGAAAATTATTGACTTAGGAAAGATTTTTTTAAATTGGAGATTTAATTTGAGGATTTGATTTGATTGATTTATATTTATATTTCATTTATATATGTGAATATAAATGAGAATATAAATGAGTTTTGAGAAATCCCATGAGTTTTAAATGGTTAGATCATGATTTAGGCTAAGTCTATTAATGGAAAATTAAGTACTTAAGGGAATTTTCATGAATTGAGTTGAAATTTTGAGTTTAGTTTGATTGATTCGAATTCATATTTCATTTATATATGTGAATATAAATGAGAATATAGATGAATTATGAAAATTCTTGAAGATTTGACATGGTTTTGATCATATTTTTGGTAAGTCCTTTAGGGAAGATTAAGGACTTAGAAGGATTTGGACTTAGGAATTTTTGATGGATTTTGATCATGGGTTTCAATCATAGATTTTAATCATGGATTTCAATCATGGAATTGATTTTAGTTTAGAGAAAATCAAATAAAATTGATTTGGAGTTTGACTTGAAGGAAGGAAAGTGAGGAATGGTTTAAGCTAAGGGTAGGTAAATTTCCTAACACCCATAAGGCATGACCTATTCCTATGACTAACTCTTCTAAGTCTTCTAAGGTTAGGTTGAGTGTCCACCTAATCACTAGATGTCTTAAGACTAAAGAACTCTTAAAGCTTAAGAGGAGTCCAATGTCTAAGATGGAGGGGTTGAGAGCTCATTCTAAAAATGAGGTCAACAGTAATTCAATCAAATTAATTTTAAGATGCCTTTCATATTGAAAATCATTTAAAGCAAACCTAAACTTACAATTAATTTAATATGTGTAATAAGTCATTCATTAAAGAGAACTAAATCAAGTTAATATGCTTTAGAAAGTGGCTTAAGGTATGGATGAAAGAGGGCAACCTCTATTCTTTTCTTTATAACACTTAGTTGCTAAATGTAAGTTATATGAAACCAAATAAAACACAAATTAAAATTCTCAAATTAATTAAACTGCTAGAAGTGAAATCAACTTTTCATGTTAAATTAACTCCTTCTGCACTTAGGAAACTATGACTCTAATGTCTAGTAAAACATACCACACAAGCCTTAACACACGCATTAGAATTAAGTCACCACTTCTAGCTTTATGTTAGGTCGGTGTATGGTGTAATGTATATTTTTTTGTGATATATTATTTTAGACTGGATGTTTGGGTGTATGCTTTGTAGATAATGTTAGGCCGTGATTAGCCTAATTATATTTTATGCAGAGGATTGTGCTTAAGGGGCCACTATAAAAATAAATATAAATATTTTGCTTACAGGTTTCTTAAGCTCATAAGTGTAATCCAAGTTAGGACAGGTGGGCTTGGTTACCCATGTGTAGGGTGCTAAGTTCAAATTATAACTATAACTACTTGGGAATGTATGTATGTTTAGGTAAGACTTGTTTTGCTGGTGTAGTTAGGTTTACTTTTCTTATTTTTAATGAAATTTTGCATTAGGAATTAGGATTAGTGCTATAGGGGTTTAGGATGATCATTGACAAGAAAGCTTAGTCTTGGGGTTCCATGTTATGCCTTGAAGCTTACCAAATCAAAGGAGAAAAGACATGAAGAAATGGGGGGAGACATGAAGAATGAATATTTGAAGAACCCCCATAGCATTTATTCATTTATAAGTTATAATTATTCTTTCATATCACCGGATTGTATAAGGGAAGAGCTTGGCTACCCATTTTTTTCTTTTCAGGTTGTACGGTTGCCCCCTACCGCACCGGCCTTTTTTTATTTAGCGTTAATTTTATAAAATTATTTGATGTTTTGTTTAGCTTGCGTAATAAATTAACATGTTCTTTCTAGTTTCTTTATGATTGGTGATTTAATGTGTGGCCTAGATTCAATTAGGCTCTTATAAAAAATAAATATTTTACCCAACTACAACTCATAATTAAAATTTTAAATGATTCATAACCTCACATAAAGCTTATATGTTAAATCAAGATAATTAAAAGATTTAGCATCCCCTTAGCTGAATGTTATATGTTTAACATCATACATTCATATTTTCTAACTCTTGTTAAGAGAGGGTTTCCATCTTTGTACGATAGGGGAAGACTTGACCTTTGAGGGTCTCCTCTGTGGTGGAAAACACCTCTTTCTCTCTGATTTATCCCATAATCTCATTTTAACATGCATTTAGGCATAAGAAATCCTATGGTCTTTGTCAAAATGAAGAGTCAAAATTTAAATAAAATTTAAAAATATTTTGTATTATATTAAGTCATTATTGATACCACTCATGCTCTAGTCTCTTAGAGAGTGAGTTTAAGAACTTTAGACTATTTCTAAATAAATAACAGCCCAATTATCTTGTAATCTCATAAGACCTACCTGCATGGTTTTAAAAGTGTAGGAGGAGTTAGTTGGCTACCACTCTAGGTGATTGTAAGTCCAATAGTCGGGCGATTTATTCTCTCTTGTGGAGATAAACCTTATGCACATTTTTTACTTAGATTTTGGTTGTGCTTTGGTTTATGCTAAAGCTCCCTAGATTTAGGATCTGAGGTAGCTGTTTCCTTTGGGCTACAAGAATAAATCCTCACCTCTTAGGCTTTTCCACAACATTGTGTTGAGATTATAAGCCCAAATAATCTAATAAAATTCAACTCTAACAAAATAATTCTGTTCACTTTCAAATATATAAAGCCCAACCATAGGATAGATTGAAATACTCACTAGGTTTTCTAGTATCATGTGCATTCCCTATTCATTTTCTTTGGCTTCAATAATAAGTCTTCTCCTTGAGTTTTCCTACTTGATTTTCCAATACAAATAATCCTTTGATATTCTAGCCTTGAAATCTTTAGAGACTTTAATTTTTACTTTAATTGAGAGTATTCCTAAGGGATTCCCATTCCTTAGGATATAATTAACTATGAGGGCTTTACTTCATAGGGAACTTAACGGACCCGACTTAAAATAAATCTCGCTTTACTTTTCCATGTAAAGTAGGGGAAACATCTTTAGTATATTTGAAGACCCATCATGCCTTAGGAGTCCTTATTAGGTGATTAGGTCCATTATAGTGTGATGATTTCTATCTTTTGAGATAGTGCACCATTCTTTAATGTCATACCTGATCACTTCAATAAGTACCCCCTAAGATCTGTGGTGTCCCACATCTCAAAAATAAACACAACAGATTTTTCTGGCTTCTCCGCTGGGGATGGTTCCTCTCTCCATCTTTAATATCAATTATTATCTCCAAGCATTGATAGTGGGACTTATATTTTATATAAGCCCAAGACTATCTTTCTTTCCATTGCCACTTAGCTTATTTCATTCTTAAGCAAAGCTAGTCAACATATAGATTTTAGGACCTCACTTCATGTAGGTCTTAAAACCCTTATTGAGTTCCCCGAATAGGTAAAAATAAATTAACTAAACTAAGGAGATGACTAAAAATTTTTAGAACCTCTTTACCATTCTCTTGGTGAGGCAAGGTTCATCCCATAATAAATCCTTTGCAAAAATATTATTTTGAAAAAGCACTTTTCAAATTAATTAAAAGTCATATGACAAAAGATTTGCATAAAATTTTCAAAAATATTTAAAGATAACCAAACTCCATCTAATAATGCCTACAATTGTTACATGGAGGTTCTTTTCAAAATCAAAATTAAATAATTTTAAAATCCCCCTTTTAAAAGCACAATTTTGGAAATAGTTATCTCTATTTCAACATACCTAGGTTTGTTGGATGAAGATCCTATTTCCAAATGAAATCATGACATAAAATTAAAATTCCATTTAACACATTCCACATATGCTAAATTGGAGTTTCCCTTTTCAAAAGCAATATCACACACAAAAACCCTATTTTTTAAAAAACTCAGTAAATATAATTGAATTCCATTTAACATACCTAAATTTGTTAAGTGGAACTCCTCTTTTTAAAAAGAAAAATCACCCAAAGAACAAAATCAAAATATATTTGAATTCCATTTGACACACCCAAATTTGTCAAATGAGAATTTCTCTTTTCAAAATCAAGACAAGTTGGACTCTGCTTTACATACCCACATTTGATAAGTAGAGTTCCCTTTTTCAAAACAAAATCAAAATACATTTGAATTCCATTTGACATACCCAAATTTGTCAAATGAGAATTCCCTTTTTCAAAAAAAAAATCAAAGCAAATACCCACATTTGCTAAGTAGAGTTCCCTTTTCAAAATCACAAAAAAAATCCAAACACATTTGAATTTCATTTGACACACCCAAATTATCAAATGAGAATTTCCTTTTTCAAAAAATCAAAATAAATTGGACTCTACTTAACATACCAACATTTTCTAAGTAGAGTTCCCTTTTCAAAATCACAAATAAAATCAAAACACATTTGAATTTCGTTTGGCATACCCAAATTTATCAAATGAGAATTTTTTTTTCCAAAAATCAAAACAAATTAGACTTTACTTAACATACCCACATTTGCTAAGTAGAAGTTCCATTTTCAAAATCACAAACAAATCAAATACAATTGAACTCCATTTGACATACCCAAATTTGTCAAATGAGAATTCCATTTTTCAAAAATGAAAAAAATTGAACTCTATTTAACATACCACATTTGTTAAATAGAAGCTCCCCTCTTTCATGATAAAATAAAACAAACTCATCAAACACACTTAAGCCTTACTTAACATACCTAAATTTGTTAAGTAAATGTCTCACTTTTCAAAATAAAATCAAAATACATCAAACACATTTAGGCCTTACTTAACATACCTAAATTTGCTAAGGACCCTATTTTCAAAACAAATTAAATTCATGAGACACATCTTCACAAACAAACAAAAATGATTTAAAATATTTTCAAACATGCACTTGAATCTCACTTAGCATATCCAAATTTGCTAAATGAAGATTCCAAAATTAAATTTTCAAAACAAAGGATAAATAAAAAAAATACATCTCCAAAGCCTCTCAAAAATGGAATGAACCTCATTCAACATACTCAAATTTGTTGAATGAAGGTTCTAAATCAAAATCAAAATTCAATGGCAAAGACTCTCCTCAAATCTCTCCAAGTCAATGAACCCCACTTAGCATACTTAAATTTGTTAAGTGTGGATTCATAATTCCAAGTTAATATCAAAATCAATTTTGAAGACAAACATCAAAGAAAGGGTCTGACTTAATTATATTTCAACAAAAGCAGAGTACCAGCATAGTTAGTTCTTTCTTAATCTTCAGTAAGTTTAGCTGTTATGGCTCCCAGGAAGTTTGTTTTCTCCTTCCCCTCTGGTGTAGATCTGACCTTGGATCAAGCCAATCTCACCACGATTGATACCACACATCTAATTTACTTCGGTCATGGTTTTAAGAGTGTTAGGATCACCTATGAGGGGACATCCCTCACGACTGTTAGTAGGGAGGAGGTGGTTGGATAGAAGCCACTACTTCATTTTGACATTCCATCCCACTCAGAGTTTCCCTCTTTGAAGAGGAAGGCTATGGAGGTTCCCACAATGGTGTCAATTCTAGCTTCAGTAGTGTCAGTGCCAATGGTTCCCCTGCCAGTTCATTGTTGTTGTCCCTACTACATCCCCAGTGTGAGCTAGAACCTCCTCTTTGGTCTCCTCAAATGGGAAAGCTATCTTGGCATTTGAGATAGTTTCCCCTACTTTTGAGGTAGGTTCCAGTTCTCGCATCATTTTTCTCTCCCACACCCAACACCATAATAAAAATAGGAAGATCAAGCGGCATCATGAGAGAGCAGCTAGTGAGGTCGATGATGCCTCCCACATTACCGAGGAGGGTTCTCCATAGGAGGTCTCCCCTTTCTTGGGTGGGATTCACCCCCTCTCTAGTTCAGATGGTGAGGAAGATGTTCAGAGGATTGCCGCATCACCTCCACCACCAGCTTATTATGAGGTACCAGCTTGGGAGCGGAGGAAGCCCTATGCCGATCTTAGGATAGTTCTTCACCAAGTTGGTAGAGCTTACGGATGCTCAAAGTTTGATGCACTATTTTATTTGAGATTCATGATCCCTAGGAGCATCATCAGTAAGAATTGTAGGGAGAAGGCCATGGAGGCTAGAGTTATAGTCCAGGCAGGTAGGAGAAAGAGATGGAGGTACATGAGATAGTCGGTGGCCTCTGCCCTTGTTGATTTCCCTGATCGGTGGGCCACCAGAGCCGATCCTACAGAAAGGAACCACCAACCATCGGGAGAGAGTCCCAACTGAAGGGCAGTCAGTGTTACCACCATCACATAGCTCCACTCCTTGTCCAGTATTGCCTATTCAAGTTCCCCCTTCCATAGTCCTCATCAAGGTCCAAAAGTCTGCATCCGGGGAGAGGAGATTTCCATTGGTGATCCGACTATGGCCTAAGATCCCACTCCATCTGTGCTATCAGTTGAGGTTAGGTCAAGCTCCCCCATTCGACCTCCCATTTCAGTCGTGGCAAAGAGGGAGTGGTGACCCAAAAGTGTCATCATCGTGCCACCACCGTAGTCACCAGTAGTAGCAGAGGAAGGGGGATGATAACATGGTTCCAATGGCAATAGACCCTCCTAGTGAGAGCACCCATTCAAGAGGTCGACGATATAGTCGAACACAACCTTACAAGAGTCGGTTGTTTATTCTTTAGGTAGGAGACTATTCTTTAGACGACATCCTAGAAGAGAACTTTACCAAAAAGAAAAGACTTATTGAGAGCGATCATTTAGACTAGGAAGAGGGTAGGGTAGCCTTCGACCCCAATGAGGACGATCTATTTGAGGACTCAGCAGAAGTCCATTTGGTCGATACTCGATGATCCCTTCTTATAGACCATCACAGTTAGGATGGTATTGTGGTTGAAGAGGATGACATTGCTCATTCAACCCAACACCTCCTCTAGCACTCGGATAGAAGTGGCCGCACTACGTAGCCAAGCCCCATTTTAAAATTTCCCACATGGAGGCCGATCAGCCTGACCTCTCACATGTTTTAGATCCTCCAAAGAGTGCATCTCCCTTGGATCAAGATAGCGGAAGCCTGAATAGGAAGGACATAGATAGTACTTCCATGCAGGAGAAGTACATCAAACATATGATAGAACAATAGGTGAGGGAAGCATTGGCGCAAACCTAAGGTGCTTTATCCATTCCAAAGGGTAGAACCTACCCAGAGGAATTTGACACAGTCTAGTATCCCAAAGGGTTTGTGCCACCTTCTTTCAAGATTTTTGTTGGCAGTGGGAACCCTAGGAAGCATATAGCGCACTTTAGAGTAGGCTATTGTAACCTCGGAGGCAGTGAATCGCTTCTCTTTTGCTTGTTCATTAGTAGTCTGTCTGGGATTGCATTCGATTGGTATGTCGAACTGCCCAATGGTTTTGTTAAAATATTTACTGAGTTGGAGCAACTCTTTATCAAGAGGTTTGTTGGAGCTTAGCAAAAGGTAACTATGGGCGATCTTATTATGGCACAATAAAATCCCAATGAGTCCTTTATTGATTATATTCTCAAGTAGAAAACTTGAGTATGAAATGCTAATCACAACTGTTTGAATAGCATGGCATAAAAATTCTTCTTAAGAACATTCATGGTTCGGTTGCTTTCGTGCTCAATGGGTTTTCTATCAAAACCTTTGAGAAACTAATCAACAAGGTGACAAGTATGCAAGGGGAAGTCAAACAGTTACCTTTTCAAGGTTAGTCATCTATGTCAAGTCGCATAAAGTTTTTGTGAAGAAGCTAGGGGCAGTAATGTCAGTTGATAAGGGGAGGCAACTAGCTAGAGTTTAGTTTGAGAGACCTCAAGCTCAGCAACCTTCACTTCCACCTCCTCTACCACTGCCTTGGCCATCATATCGGCCACCACAGTCGCCTCAATGGCCATTATCACTACCTCCTCAGCCATATACTCAACAATGGTACACATATCCGCCTCCAAGTAAAAACTACCCACCTACTCCTTTGGGCAAACTAAATAAGCCCTATTCATTTAAGAGGGAGATAGCTAGGAAGATCTTTAAGAACATCTTAAAGAAACTTAATTTTTAGCTACCAGAGCTTAAGAGGCTGGAGGAAGTGGGCAAGAGTGATGATCCTAATTTTTTTCCCGTACCACCACATATTAGGCCATGTCTTCGAAGATTGCATCACTTTCAAGGACTGGCTTGAGCGCAGCTACAAGTCAGGTGCCATAATTATCCCAAAGGATTTCTTATTAGAACAACCATCTAGTTATGTTAGGGTAATCCTTAGGGATACATGTGATCCTCTCAAGATAAAAGAAGGTTGGGATATTTTTCTTATCTCAAACCTCTAAAAAAATTATTTCTAAGATCAAGAAATTCTCCTTGTAGGTGCCTAAGGTAGCTCAAACCTCCAACAGCAAGGAAAGTTTGCAAGTTGTGAAAGATAACTTGAGAAAAGTGGGAGCTCAACATAACAGCAACAATCCTTACTTGCCTAGGATAGGCCTGTAGCACAACCACCAACCGAGTCGAGAATGCCCTCCACTGTTGTAGCTACCACTACTTCATCCAACTCTTCTTCTAGCATAAACATTGTATCTATGAATGATAGTACTAAATCCCTTGCGCTTACTTTACTTGATTTCTTTCATGTACCTCCACCTAGAAAGAAATCAATGAAGAAAATAGATTCCTTATATCTTCTCTACTTTTTATAGTCTTGATGATCTCATTTTAATTAAAAGCTCTCAAAGTCTAAATAGTAATAATAATAGCACAAATAATTCTTATCCATTCTCTTATGATTTAGAATTGGACTTCCCTTTTCTGAATCAATCAGGTTCACCCATTGAGATTGACTGACTCACCCGAAGGAGGTATACCCATGAGGTGTAGAACTTTCCACCAACCTGCCACATGAAATCATCGAAGTTAACCTATGTAGTAGCAAAGTTCTATCTCTTATGGTAGCCCATCAAGATAAAGGTAAATAAGTCATTGGTTCTAGCAAGCAGATATCCCCTGCACAAGATGGTCCACCCATGGATATGCTTATGGAGGACTAGCCTAGAGTGAATTACAACGTCTTTGCCCACCTGAGAAAATTGCCAGCTAAATTGAGCATTTATGACACCCTCATCTTATTCAAAGAGATAAGGGAATCTCTAATCAAGGCTCTACTTGATCTTGAGATTTTCTTAGATCAGCTGGCCTCTACTGAAGAGGAGGCTCACTATTCAAAGGACATCCCAAGAGTCACATTCAGCGATGAAGACCTACTTTTAGGGACGATTAAACATAACTATCTCCTCTACATCATAGTGGACATGGGCAGATTCAGGTTATCAAGAGTGTTTGACCCCGGTGCATCAGTCAATATTATGAGTCTAAAAACCCTTGTCTACTTGAGGATTGACATCTCAAAACTCAGTTCAGAAAAGGATGATGTTGAGAGGATTCAATGAGCAAGGCGAGAGGGCTTTAGGCTCCATAGTGTTGCCATTGGAGGTAGATGAGTGGAAGACTGAAGCAAAGTTCCACATTATGGACTAAGATACATCTTTCAATGCTTTTCTAGGGAGATCATGGATACATAAGAACAACACAGTTCCATCCTTTCTACATTAATGCCTCAAGTTCGTGAGAGGTTGGATCAAGTACTACATCAAAGAAGATCTCAAATCATTTTCAATTCATGAGGTTGGGATATATGAGGATGCAGCCTATTACCTCCCTCAAAATCAAAAGGTCTATTCTCGCAAGCTCAGTCAAAATCACCACATCATAAAAGAATAAAAAGAAAAAAAGAAAAAAAGAAAAAAAAGAAAAAGAAATATGTTTTGTTTATTTTTTATTATGTGTATGGGGGGACACCACGCAGATCTGAGGGTGTATTTATTAAGGTGATCTGGTATGACATCAAGAAATGGTGCACTATCTCAAAAGATAAAAATTGCCACCTTATAATGGACCTAATCACTTAATAAGAACTCTTAAGGCATGATGGGTCTTCAAATATACCAGAGATTTTTTTCCTACTTTACATGGATGAATAAAGTAGGGTTTATTTAAATCGGGTTCTAAAGTTTATTATGAGGGCAAGCTCCCATAGTTAATTACATCCTAAGTAATGTGAGTTTCTTAGGAATACTCTCGATTAAAGTAGATAATTGTTGTCTCCAAAGATTTCAAAGATACGACTATCAATAAATTGGCTATGTTTGAAAAATAAATCGGGATAGATAAAAAAGGGGAGACTTATTATTGAAGCCAAAAGAAGATGAGTAGAGAATTCTCATGATACTAGAAAACTTAGTGAGCATTCCAATCTATCTTATGGTTGGGTTTTATATGTTTGAAGTTGAGGAGAAGTATATATTTGAATTAGAATTTTATTAGAAAGCTAGGACTTATAATCTCATAACACAAGGTTGTGGAAATCCTTTAGAGGTGAGAATTTATGCTTGTAGCATGAAGGAAATAGCAACCTCAGATCATAAATCTAGTGAGCTTTAGTAAGGGCCAAAACATGTCCTAAATCTAAGCGAAGTTAGGTATATTATTTATCTCCACAAGAGAGGGTAAACCACCTGACTGCTAGACTTATAACCACCTGGAGTGGTAGCCAACTAACTCCTCCTACACTTTAAAACCATGTGGTCAAGTCAATTATTTTGCAAGATTGTTAGGTTGTTATTATTAAAAAGAAAAATAAGATCCTTTAACTCACTCTCTGAGAGACTAGAGCATAAGTAGTATGAATAATGACTTAGTATAATGCAAATCTTTTTAGTTTTTATTTAATTTTTGACTCTTCATTTTGATAAGGGCTACATGATTTTTATATACCTAAATGCATATTAAAATGAGTTATGGGTCAAATCAATAGAGAAGAGGGTGAAGCTCCATCAGTAGGAGTTGCTCTCACAGGTCAAGCGGTTCCCATATGTGCAAGAATGGAGGCCCTTATTTTACAAGGGTGATTCAAGATGATATGCATGATATTAAGCATACAACATCTAGCTAAGGGGTTGTTAAAATCTTTTAATTATCTTGATTTAATGTCTAAGCTTTATGTGAGGTTATGAGTTTTTTATAAAATTTAGTTATGAGTTATAGTTGGGATAGAAAATTTATTTTTCCCTAATAGCCTAATCTGATCTAGACCACACATTAAATCACCCTATATGAAGAAATTAGGAAAAGATATGCCATTTCATTGCACAATTATAAATAAAACATCAAAAATAGGCCGGTGATCAGGTACCGTTATACAACCCGAAAAGAGAAATGGGTAGCCAAGCTTTACCCTTATACAACCTGGTATATGAAAGAATAATTACAATTATAAATAAATGAATGCAGGGGTGTTTTGTTATCTTCTTTCTTCATATCTCCTCCATTTTTTCATTTGGATTTGCTTGCTCTAAAGGCATCACGGAGGCCTCCCAGAACAAAACCTTCTAGCCACCACTCATCTTAATCCCCCCATAACACTAATCCTATTTCCTAATGGACAATTACATTAAAAATAGAAAAAATAAATCTAACTACACCTGCAAAATAAATATTAGCTAAACACATTATACAAGCCAAGCAGTTATATGTATGATTTGGACTTAGCACCCTGTACAAGAGTAACCAAGTTTGCTTTTCCTAATTTTGATTATGCTTAGGGGTTAAGCAACTTGCAAAAGAGAGCATTTATATTTATTTTAAGTACCACTTAAGAACAATCTCCTACAGAAAATTTAATTAGGCTAATCACAACCTAACATCTAGTCGATGAAGCGTACACCCTAACATCTAGTCTACAATAATATATTATAAAACCAAACATACTCAAACCATGCACTGCACTAACATAAGGCTAAAAGCGGTGACTTAATCTAAGGTGTGTGTATTAAGGCTTGTGTGGTATACCTTAACTAGGCTTTGTTATAATTTTCTAAGTAAGAAAGGATTTAATTATATAGGATGATTTTAATTTATGTGGCTTAATAGACTTGTAAGTTTTACTTAATGTTTTCTTTTGTTTTACTTAGTTTACACTTAACAACTAAGTGTTATAAAGAGAAGAAAAGAGAGGTTCACCCTCCTTGATCCCTACCTTAAGCGACATCTAAAGTATATTAATTAATTAGTTCTCTTTAATGAATGTCTTATTACATATTTTAATTAATCCTAAGTTTAGGTTCACTTTAAATAATCTCATTCAATAAAAAAAGGTATCTTAAGATTAATTGGAGTTAATTACTATCACACAACACATATTTGTTCATTTCTTTCCATCATATATAGCATTCATATGATTAAGTCCCAAACATATCTATGCATACAATATGTTTTTGGCACACTTAAATGCAGGATGCATGAATGGTTTTTATAGAAAAGAGGATTCTCATTCATTAGCAAAATACACATTCAAATATATGAAAGTTCTAAACAAGCACTTCGCCATTGTTTAACTAGGAGAACGAGGTAGGAACCTCCTTGGGGCTTAAAGACGTGCGTCCCCAGGTGTCCTGACTTGATATATCCACTATTCTTAAATACATGTGGATGTATATACAACTATAAGAATGGAAATCATGCTAAAATTATATTTTTATTTTGAATTATATATATGGAATAAGGTGAGGTTTTCATTCATTAGCCAAATGCACACACAAGTGTATAAAAGTTATAAGAAAGTACTTCACCATTGTTTGACCTGGGGAATGAGGTAGAAATCTCCTTGGGGGGCTACTTAAAGCCATGTGTCCTCGGGACTAGATATACCCGCTATTCTTAAATACTCATGAGTCTACAAACAACTATAAAAATGTAAACCTTGCAAGAATTGTATTTTGATTTATTTATACATGTGAGCTAAAATTCTATCTAAATTCTAACATGGATATACATAAGAATAAAGCCAAGAAAGTGTTGTGTCCTTTTCAAATGAACTATACACTTGTTAATATTCATATCCTTATGTAAATTCATGAAGATTAAAGAAAAGAACTTCATATCACATGTTCTAAGTTGTAAGGACATACAACTTATAAATACTCAAAATTATTATTACCCTATGAGTTATAGTTGATTTATATAATTTTAAAATAATTTTTCATTTAATAGTGATAATAGTCACACATATTTTTAATTTAAGCCAACACATGCAACTTGACATAAAGGAAATCATTTCATTTAATTAATATTTGAAAAGGATGAATGCATGATTAAAAGTAGCATACAACATTTAATATAATTGGAGAGAAATAAAAGAACATAAGCACATAATTTCATTCAATCCAATTAATTCCTAGGGATAATCATATTAAATAAGATCATTTAAAAACAAACCAAGTTCCTTAATTCCATTTTTTTAATTTCATGTTTGATTTTGATTTAAGAAATGTGGGAAATATTTGCTAATCCTAATCTCATTCCCCATATGTGAAATAATTTGATTGAATGAAAAGTAATTAGGTTGATTTTATGAATTGGTTAAGTTAAGCATGGATTAAATTGATTAATTAAACCCTTATCTATGTTACCTTAAGATAATTAATTAAATAATTATGAGCTAATATGATATGCAAATAAATTAAAAAGTAAATAGCAATGCTGCTATGAAATGAAAGGGGCTTAATGCAATTAGCTCACAATTATTAATTAATTAAGCTTAAGAAACTCACTTAATTACTTTTATGATTTTCTCACATTTGTGAGCTAACCATAATTTTATTAGCTCTCTTTAGGTTGTTGAACACCCAAAGAACTACCTAAGTATTAATTAGGGGAATCAAGTTTAATTAAACTTTAATTCAATTGATCAAAGGATTAATCCATTAATCCATTTTTCTCTTTCTTAATTATGAAATTTGATTATCTTTTGAAAATGAGATGGACTTAAGGGAAAAAGGTTAGCAAGGTCACAATCTAATTCCATAAGCTATCCATTTAATTAAGCATGAATTCATATAATTTGAGTTTTAATTTAGCCAATTAATTAATTAATCATTAATTAGTATTTTTGGTTAAAAAGTGAGGGAAAATTAGGAAAAAGATTGGGGAGAAGCCCAATCTAAATCCCTAAGCCTCCTTGCTATTCAACAGTAATTAAGGAATTCAAATAATCAACTGATTACTATTCATATACTTAATTATCACTTAATTAAGTTAATAAAGTAATTAGAGCTTAATCAATCAATTTATCTAATTAAGTAACCAAGAAATTCCAAGAAAAATAGGGGAGGCAGAGGTCATCCCCCTAAACATCCTCGGATAGTTTGAAATCAATTGAATGATTAATTAAGGAGTAATTAAGCTAATTAAGTTTTTAATTAAACCTTAATTAAACAAAAATTTCTATTTCAAATTAATTAAGAATAATTTTAATGGGTCCTCTCTGAAATACCTTTAAAATAAGCCATTATTTGTATTTTTTAGATTTTTCTATAATTAGTTATTAATTTTAGAAGTACCAACATAAAAAATGGATTAATTAACCAATTAAAGTCCTAATTTGTTGGCACCATGTGGCATGCTAACGCGACGCTTTCCACATGGTGCCACGAGATTGATTATTAAAGTTATCACATTGCACGACTGAGTCAGCCGGCGGCGGGACTAGCTTTGTCGTGAGCTGTCCGATGTAAGACCAGACGACCACGATCAAACCCATGATTGA
Source organism: Cymbidium sinense (assembly GCA_021442155.1). Classification (NCBI taxonomy): domain Eukaryota; kingdom Viridiplantae; phylum Streptophyta; class Magnoliopsida; order Asparagales; family Orchidaceae; genus Cymbidium; species Cymbidium sinense. Next base: position 147,979,590 of record CM038217.1, read on the forward strand.
GTAAGATTAATTCGATTGATCTAGCATGATTTGATCAAGATTGTCCATTCCGATCATGTGGAATGGACGGTCCATGATCTATCTTCTCCTGAGCGATGAGAGACAGAGATCATCTGTCATTTGTCGCTCGATCTGAGCTCACTCGAGCTCGAATGGAGATCAAATCGACCCCACACCATCAAGGAAGCAAAACAAAGAGATCTAATGGTGTAAATCTAATGACATGTAACTTTTCTTCAAAAAGCTCCAAACCATTTTAAGCTAGAGGTTAGTTTCAATGGCATACCTCACTGGAGCTTAGGACTGGCGATTCTGATAATTGAGGAAGCTTCGTTTAGTAGAAATGAAGCTCTGTTGAGTGGCACGAGCTTTGACTTGAGGTGGATTACTCAGAAGGCCAAGGCATGGGACGGAAATGGTTGGCTTCAATCAAACTCCACCCTCCTATCCTTGAGAAGCTTAGGGATGATTCATTCTCGCTTGTCTGTCTCCAAGGATGATGTTTGCAAAGTTAATTATACTTTGATGGAGGTTTGAGCAAATGGCATTTAGATTGGGACTCCCCTATTTTGATTTTCCATAAAACTGATAGAGGAAGAGTTGGGGAGCTCAAAAACCTTAGAAATTTATCTAGGATGTGTGTCTCTGGCTGCTAGGGTTGAATCAAGTGTGTGTCTATGGATTTTAGTGAGAATGAGGAGGGTATACCCCCTCATTCCTTGGATTAGATGGCTATCCTTATTTGTCCATTTTGATCAAATGGCTATTATGGAGAGCTCGATTTGGGTAGGGAATCACCTTAGCTGGCTTCACTTGAGTGGGGGAGGGTGTGAGAGTGGATGCCATGGGAGTATTGGGTGCCCTATGGCTTTCCAAGTGTTCCATTAGGAATAGAGTGGTGATTTTACCTCCCCATGAGTCATGGATAACTGAACCACCCTTGGGTCAGGTTAGCCTCCTTGGTGTCTAAGTGGACCAATGGATGGATGCCAAGTGGCCAAGGAAGAGAAATGACCATTCTCCCAAGTGATTTGCCTCATGTTATGTCCTTAGCCCAAGGGTATCTTAGTCATTTAGTAATGGATTTAATTTGGGAAGATTTGAGATGAGTCAAAAGTGGGTTATCCCAAATTTTATTTGATTTGGAGTTAATTTGGTTTAATTTGGCATAATTTTCACTACTTAGGTCAAATTGGGTTATGTTGGGTCAAGTTGATCAAGTTGGTTGAGTCAAAGTTGGAAAAAAATTGAAAGATTTTGGTTTGAATTTTGATTTTGGCCAATTTGATCATTTAGGTCAATTTTGGCTAAGTTGGGTTAGATTGACCAATTAGTCAAATTAGGATCAATTATGTCTTTGGTCAAGTTCAATAATCAATTTGGAATGAACTTGAGCCATTAGTTGCAATCAATTTAGTTTATGTTGCAATTTGGCTAGTTTGGGTTCATATGGGTTAAAGGGTTGACTTGGTCAATAAGTTAGGTTGACTTGGTTTAACCCAATTCATGACAATTGATTAATCTAGGATGATCAACAATCATGATATAAAGTTTGGATTGGCTTAATTCACTTTGGGTCAAGTGAGCCAATTGGGTTTAGTTGGCTTGATTTTAGGTTGAGTTTGATTTAGTTGAGTTTATATATGGATTTGAGATTAACATATAAACTTAATTGAAATAAGTTTGGGCTCAAATGAGTTTTGGTTCATTTGAATATTTCAAGTCAAATGGGTTAGGTTGGGTTTGACTTGAGTTGATTTTGATTTGGTTTGATGATTATGGATTTCATTTATATTTGGATAGATGATTGAATGGATGATTGATTTAAGAGAAAATTTATTAGTTTTGACTTGATTTGGATAAGATTTAGAAAAGTCCAATAAATTTTCTTAAAGGGTATAAATTGGATTTTTGTTTGATTTTGGAATTGGTTCTAGCTATTTGAATTTATATTTCATTTATATTGGGGAATATAAATGAATATATAAATGATTCATGAGAAAATCATTTAAGTTTGGAGTGATTTGGAAGCAAATGCAAGCTTAAGGATGTAGGTCAAAAGGGCTAAGGAGGAAAACTAATTTAGTTTGATTTATTTATGGTCATTGGAGGGTGGGTTTCCCTTATATTTATGCCTATAAATGAAGGATTAATTGGTTTATAAAGAAGCCAATTGATTGCTAGGTTGGGTAGGTGGAAGAATTTGGCTAGGTTTATGGAATTCAATCATAAAGCTTTGTGGGGGATTTTGATTTTTAATTTGATTATGGGTTCTAATCATTTGGTTTGGAATTTAGATTTGGATTTAGTAAATGATTGAGGGATTGAATTGATATTGGAGAAAGTCAATTGAATTTGGATTTATTTGAATTTGGTTAAGGCTAAGTCCATAAGATGAAATCAAAGAGCTTAGGAAGGGTTTTGATTTTGGATTTGATTATGGGTTTCAATCATTTGGTTTGGAATTTGGATTTAGATTTGGTATTTGAGTTGAATTTGAGGTTTAGTTTGAGAAGGAAAGTATGGATTGGGTTTTGTATAGAGTAGGTAAGTCTTTCTAAGTCCTAGGGCACAACTATTCTAGTAGCTAACTCTTCTAAATCCTTAGGCTCAGGTTAAGTGTTCCCTCAATCACTAGAAGTATCTTAAGACTTTGAAGCTCTTAGTGTCTATAAGAGTCATAGATCTATGATGAGGAAGTTGAGAACTCACTCCAAAAGTGAGGTCAACAAATTAGAAAAAAGAAAATAAAAAAAAATTGTGGAGATTGAGAAAAAAAAAGGGAGCAAGACATAGAGTCGAGGGAGGAAATAGAGCCTGACATTAGATTCTACCGACAATTCGTTACTCCATTCTAACATATGGGTAAGATGACCTGACCTTCACCAGGCAGAGGAAGAGGTAGATCCAGAGGCAGCCCTAGGGATGGAAGGCCTCCTTATTGGCCACCTAATAGGAGATATGTCCTTGCCACCAAGAGTACCTACTATCCATATAGAATTGGAATCTAGTTTAGAGGATGAGACTTATATGATTAGTATGCTAGCTAGAGCATCCAGATAGTAGATCCCCATGCAGGTGACAGTTGAGCCAGAAAGTGGGGAAGATTGGGTTCCAAAGCAAAGCATTAGTGTATCCCATTCTATGTGTGAAGCTGTTAGGTAGCAGTTGGGAACCATAGCTCTAACCCCACTTTTCTCACAAAAAGTTGAGGGTCAATAGTTAAGGAAGCCCCTAGATCTTCCACAGATGTGAAGATGCAGAGGTTCTTTTTGGGAGCATCATCCTCAAGTTAGGAAGCCGATGGAGAACTTGAGGATGATTCATATAAAGATTTAATATAATTGCCTTTTGATTGGTACTCTCCTTATGTTCATAATTTAGCAAAGAAAGGATTGATTTCACATGCTTTTTAAACATAGGTCAAATTACTTCGAGAGATTATGGGACAACAAATGCAGACATTTTTAATCAAGACCAAGGCTAGGATTCAGTATAGTGTGTCCAGTCGATGATGACGATTATTGCTTAGCCATCACCAATCATTTAGAATTTGATAGGTTCTTTTCAAATCACATTAACTCATATGCGAAGGTGTGCTTAGAAACTTCATATGCTCTAGATGATTTTAAAGTCAGAAATGCACTGCCAAAATTTTAAGAAGAGATTAAGTTAACCATCGACGAGCTCAAAGATATCAACTTGGGGACTGAAGACAATCCACTTCCGACATACGTTAGTTTCTTGTTGAATGAAATTGAAACCAATGACTTAGGCTATTGACTGAGTTTAAGGACTACTTCGCATGGATTTATGAAGAGATGCCTAATTTATCTTCAGACGTGATAGTCCATAAACTAGTAATAGAACTCAATGCTAACCATATCAAGCAAGCTCCTAGATGCATGCGATTAGATATTGAGCAATAGGTCATTTCTAAAATAAAAAAATTGATCGATGCTAGTTTTATCAGGGAAGAAAAATATCCTACCTAGTTGGCTAGTGTCATTCCAGTTAAGAAGAAGAATGGCCAAATTCACATATGCATTGATTTTAGGGACTTAAATAATGCATGTCCAAAAGATGAATTTCTACTACCAATCTCAGAGCTGATGCTGGACATTGCCTCATCTCACGTAGTCTTCTCCTTCATGGATGGCCCATCTGGATACAACCAAATAAAGATGACCCCTGAAGATGAGAAGAGCACTGCTTTTGAACCCTGATTAGAATTTATTACTATAAGATCATGTTTTTCAACCTTAAAAATGTAGGTGTTACCTACCAGCGAGCCGTGACTTGAATCTTTGACAAACTCATTCATCATTAAGTTGAGTGCTATGTCGATGATCTCATAGTCAAAAGTAAAGAAAAGGAAGACCATCTCTTTGACTTGAGAGTAGTTTTCGAGTAGTTAAGACAATTTAACCTCAAAATGAACCCCCTGAAGTGTGCATTCGGAGTAGCTTCAGGGACGTTCCTTGGGTTTGTTGTTCGACATCAGGGAATTGAGATCGATCTGGAGAAGATCAAAGAAATATTAAAAATGCCACCCCCTAAAAGTCTAACTCAACTCAGATCATTCTAAGGGAAATTGGTGTATCTAAGATGCTTTATATCCAACCTATCAGGGAGGTGCTAACCATCTTCAGTACTTGTCAAAAAGAATGCCAAGTTCAAGTGGGATGATAAGTGTTAGCATGCCTTTAAAGACATCAAGTATTACCTGATGAAGTCGCGAGTTCTAACCCATATCCTAGGTAGGCTCCTCATCCTCTACACCACTACATTAGATGACTCCCTTGGCACTTTGTTTGCCCAAGCTAATGATTAAGGGAAAGAGAATGCTCTCTACTATATCACATCGTCTAATCCTCAATTAATATCCACCTATTGAGAAGCACTGCTTAACTTTAATGTTTGCATCTCAAAAGCTATGACACTACGTGCTCTTTCATAAGGTGAACTTGATCTCCAGAATCAATCCACTATAATATCTCATGACACGGCCGACACTATCCGGACGGTTGGCACATTGGTTCATGATTTTGTCGCAGTTTGATATTATATTCATATCCCTTCGATAAAGGACAAGCAATGGAGGATTTTTTAGCAGCACACCCACTTCATGCTACCTCTCCGCTTAGTGATGACCTCCCCAATGAACAAATCATCAATTTAGGCGAGGCCAATAATTGCCACTGGGAAATATATTTTGATGGTGTGGCTTCTTCTCGAAGAGGAGAAGAACCATAATCTACTCTCCCGGGAAAGGCAGGGGTAGAGATAGTTCTTTTAACTATAGACCGCGATGTGATAAGATTCTCATACCATCTCTCCAGCCCTTGCACCAACAATAAAGCCAAGTATGAGGCTTTGATTGTTGCTCTGGAGTTAGTAGTTACACTATGGATCTAGAACATCAACATCTATGAGGATTCTTAGTTAGTCATCAACCAAATCACTAGGTCCTATAGTTCTTAAGCCCAAGCTCCATCACTATCACAAGTACACCATGGAGTTGTTGGGCCAACCAGAGGTCACCATTTACAAGATTTCTTGATGAGAGAATGCAATAGTGATGCATTAGCCAAGCTTGCCAAGGAATTGGTATGTCCGAAAGATGAGTCCATATCAATAAGGGTCCAAAATAGACAAGTCTTATCCCTTATTGATGTTGAACTCATCAAGAGATACTCTCTTGAAGGGGAGGTTATCATTGCCAAAAAGGACAAGGAGCTGGACTGTAGGCAACCATTCATAGATTACCTAACAAAAGAAAAATATCTCAAGAGAAGTCACTAGCACATCAAATGAAGCAGATAGCACTTTCCTATGCTCTCATGGATGGCACCTTATGCAATCTTTTGATCATATATGGTTACGTTGTTTGGACAAACACGAAGCCTGTAAGATTGTGACTGAGGTACACTCAGAATTATGTGGAGCGCACCAATCCGATCTGAAGATGAAAGCCAAGATCATGAGACTTGGATATTACTAGTCGTCGATGATCACCGATTGCATGGACGTAGCTAGACGATGCCACCAATGTCAGGTATATGATATGGTCTTACACCAACCACCCAACATTCTACATCCTACATTGGCCTCATGGCCATTCGATTGTTGGGGTACTGATATAGTGAGTCTGATTGATCCTCCTTCTTCTGAGGGTCATTGATTCATCGTAGCTACTACCGACTACTTTTCTAAGTGGGCAGAGGCGATTTTGCTCAGAGAGGTCACAGCTCAGCATGTGCTCCAGTTTTTTAGAAATCATAATGTATAAAGCTTCGGGGTGCCTCGATGAATTATATCTGATAATGGTACTGCATTCAAGAGCACTAAGATCAATAATTTTGCCTAGAGACACAGCATAGATTGGAGATACTCTATCATCTATTACCCAAGGGAAAATGGCTTGGCAAAAGCCTTCAATAAAACTCTCATCCAAATATTAAAGAAGATGCTACACGACAATAAGTGACAGTGGCATGAGCAATTAGTTGAAGCCTTGTGGGCTTACCGCACCACATATAGAACTCCAACTCAATTTACCCCTTTCTCCTTAGTGTATGGTTCTGAAGTCATTTTACCATTAGAAGTCCAACTCCCATGACTAAGGATAGATGTCAATAACATGATCACAATAGAGCAGAATGCCAAGTTGCAGTTGGAAGAGCTCAAAGGTTTGGAGGAGAGACACCTACAGCATGCCAAAATGTTGAGTTGTGTAAAGCTAAAATGATTCAAGCTCACAACAAGCTGGTCCGCCCTAGAGCTTTCAAGAAGGAGAGCTTATTTTAGTTCTAAGGAGACCAATTGTTGCTCATCACATGATGGGAGACAAGTTTGAACCCACTCGAGAAGACCCTTTTGTCATAGAAAAGGCCTACCAAGGATCATATCATTTAATAAACCATAAAGGAGAGCACCCGATGCTTCCAATCAATGAGCTTTATTTAAAGAAATATTATCCTTGAATCCATGTTTGAAAGCAATTATCATTAAGAAAAACTCAATTTCCAATTCATCAAATCTTCTCTTCATTTTAAGCATTATTTTTTTATTTGTGAATCCATCATGATGTGTTTAGAGTAGGTGTAAGAGAACCTAGGTGACATCCTATCCTTAATCAACACAATACAAACTTCACACAAACACAAAAAAATACACATCTTTTGTCTCAAGCTACTTTAATATGGGATATTGTCTCAAGCTACTTTAATATGGGATAATTCCCCATGTGGCACTCACTCATTAGCTGCTTTAGGTCGGGTTGACGTGCTACCCTGCTAGTGCATCACCCCAATGGTATTCTTATTTTGGAGGATGTAAGTCTGCTATGATTTCCTTCCTTACTTGGCCACTACACATCGATGAGCGCCTTGTCAGCACGGTAGGTCTTACCGCGTGGTTGGTAAGTGTGGTGTTTATTTTTGGCTCATGTGTATGTGTATGTATATAGGGGGGATACCACATAGATCTGCGGATGTATTTATTGAGGTGATCAAGTATGACATCAAGAAATAATGTATAATCTCGAAAGATAGAAATCATTACCTACGATGGACCTAATCACATAATAAGGACTCCTAAGGCATGATGGGTCTTCGAATATACCAGAGATTTTTTTCCCTACTTTATATGGATGAATAAAGTGAGGTTTATTTAAATCAGGTTCTGAAGTTCCCTACATCCTAAGAAAGATGGATTCCTTAGGAATACTCTCGATTAAAGTAGACAATTATTGTCTCCAAAGAATTCAAAAATAGGACTACTAATAAATTAGTTATATTTGGAAGATCAAATGGGATAGATCGAAAGGAAAGACTTATTATCAAAGTTAATGGAGATGAGTAGGGGATGCTCATGACACTAGAAAATCAGTGAGCATCCCAAACTATCCTATGGTTGGGCTTTATATGTTTAAAATTGAAGAGAATTATATATTTGTGTTGAAATTTTATTAAAAATCTAAGACTTATAATTCCACAAGATAAGATTATGAAAATGCCTAAGAGGTGAGGATTTATGCTTGTAGCCCCAAAGGAAATAATAACCTCGAATCCTAAATCTAGGGAGCTTTGGCGAGGGCAAAAGCATGACCTATATCTAAGGTGAAAGTTGGTATATTGTTTACTCCATAAGACAGAGTAAACCACCCAACTGCTGGACTTATAATTGCTTGGAGTGAAAGCTAGCTAACTCCTTCTATAATTTAAAATCATGTGGTCAAGTCTTATATTTTTGTAAGATGGTTAGGCTGTTATTATTTAGAAAGAAATTAAGGTCCTTAAACCCACTCCTTAAGAGACTAGAGCATGAGTGGTATGAATAATGACTTAATCTAATACAAATCTTATCATTTAATTTTGGATTGTTTATTTTGACATAGGCTATAGGATTTTATATGCCTAAATGTGTGATGAAATGGGTTATGGGCCAAATCAGAAGACAAAGAGGTGTTTTTTCTGTCATAGGCTCTCAAAGGTTAAGCTTTTTTTATCTAGAAAAGATGGAAAACCTCTCTTAGCAAGAGCAAAACAAAATGACATGCATGATATTACACATTCAACATCCAGCTAAGAGGTTGCTAAATATTTTATTATCTTGATTTAATGCCTAGGCTTTATGTGAGATTATGAGTTATTTTAGAAATTTAGTTATGAGTTATAGTTGGGTAGAAAATTTATTTTTATCCTAAGAGCCTAATCACATCCAAGCCACACAACAATCATCAATCATAAATAAATTATGAAGAGACATGCTTTTTCTAATGCACAAGCTAAAAAAAATATCAAATAATTTTATAAAGCTAACACAACAATAAGAGCAGGTCAGATGCCAACTGACCACGAAAGAAATAGGTAGCTGAGCTCTACCCTTATACAACCCAATATAATGAAATAACAATTATAATTTAATTACAACAAATGAATGGGAGCTATGGGGGATCTTCAAATTTAAAAGCTCCTTCTTTCCTTCATTTCCTTCTTTCATTTTGTTGGGCAAGCTCCATAGGATCACATAGTACATAAGACTTGATATTGTAACTAATATTTATCCTAAGCCCCATAGCACTAATCTTAATTTTTAATACAAAATTACATTAAAAAATAGAAAAAGTAAATCTAACTACATCTGCAAAATAGGTGTTAGCTAAACACACCATACAACCCAAGCAATTATATGAATAACTTGGACTTAGCACCCTGTACATGGGTAACCAAGCCCACCTATCCTAATGTAGATTATGCTTAGGGGTTAAGCAATTTACATAGCAAAATATTTATATTCTTATTACAATGGCCCCTTAAGCATAATCTCCTACAGAAAATATGATTAGGCTAACCACGACCTAACATCTAGTCTACACACATGCACCATAACATCTAGTTACAACATTACATCACAAAACAAAGCATACATCAAACCATACACCGCCCTAACATAAAGCTAGAAGTGGTGACTTAATCTAATGTGTGTGTTAAGGCTTGTGTGGTATGTCCTAACTATGCTTTAGAGTTAAGATTTTCTAAGTAGAAAGACATTTAATTATCATGGGCGGTTTCACTTAAATGATTTAATTAATTTGTAAGTTTTACTTAATGTTTTCTCTTATTTCGTTTGACCTACACAAAATAACTAAGTGTTATAAAGAGAAAAAAAGAGAGGATCACTCTCTTTTATCCCTACCTTAAGTCACATCTAAAGCAAATTAATTAATTAATTCCCTTTAGTGAATGGCTTATTACATGTTTTAATTAATCCTAAGTTTAGGTTCACTTTAAATAAACTCATTCAATAAGAAAGGCATCTTAAGGTTAGTAGGAATGAATTACTATCACATAACACATGTTTATTCATTTCTTTCCATCTTGTATATCATGCATGTGATTAAATCCTAAGCATAGCTATACATGTAATTTGTATCTTGGCACACTTAAATGTTGAATCTGAATAAATGTATTTGGAATTGACATTTCATTTGGTTGAATGATTTTGTCATATTAATTTAAAGTTCTATCTAAATTCTTATGCAAAAGCATAAGAAAAGAACCTTAAATCACATGCCTAATCAACTCAACCAAATAAATAAAGTATGAATGCATGTCTTTTTAATAGAAAAATAGAGTTTTCATTCATTAGCTAAGTACACATCCATATGTATAAAACATTTAAGCAAGTACATCACCATTGTTCTGCGCAAAAGGTAGAAACCTTCTTAGGGCTACTTAAAGTTGTGCATCCCTGAAATGTCCAGACTAACACACCGCTATCCTTAGATACATGTGGATGTATAAATAACTACAAAAATAGAAAGCCATGCAAAAATTGTATTTTGATTTGATTGATTTATTTTTTGTAAATGAATTAAAGCTCTATTTAGATTCTAATGTCCAAATGCATAAGAATAAAACCAAGCAGGTACGTTGCCATTGTTCTGCACCAAGGGAATGAGGTAGGAACCTCCATGGGGCTACTTAAAGCCGTGCATCCCTGAAATGTCTAGACTAATATACCACTAACATTCTTACTTATGCAAATCAACACATGAATGTAAGAAGAGACTTTATTTCATACACTAAATTTATATTCAACTGCATTCCCTATGTATATATAACTAAATTTACAATATATATGTGTATTCATTTTTCAATAAACCTTTGAAAATATATTTGAGATTTAATAGTGATACTATCACACAAATTTTTAATTTAAATCAAAACATGCAATTTGACATAAAAGAAATAATTTTATTTAATTAATTTTAAAAGGGATGGATTCATGAATCATATGAAATACAATATTTAGCATGATTGGAAGGAAATAAAACAACATGGGCATGTGATTTCATTCAATTCAACTAAGTCCTAGGGACAATCAAACTAAATAAGATAATTTAAAATAAACCAAAGTTCTTTAATGTCATTTCATTTTCATGTTTGATTTGATTTAAGGAAATGTGAAAGAGATTTGCTAATCCTCCCATTTCTTATGTGTGAGTTAATTTGGTTTAATGAAAAATAATTAGGTTGATTTTATGTCTTAATTAGGTTAGGGTATAAATTAAGTCAATTAATTAACCCTTACGTACACCATCTTAAGTTAATTAACTAATTAATAATGAGCCATTATGACATGCAACCACATGAAAAATAAATTTGTAATGCTCCTAAGAAATGAAAGGGGCCTAATGCAATTGGCTCATGATTAATTGCTAATTAGGCTTGAGGGATCTCACTTAATTACTTTTATGATTTTCTCACACATATGCGCTAACCATAATTTCATTAGCTCTCTCTTTAGGTTGTTGAACACCCAAAGAGCTACCCAAGGTTGATTAAAGGTGATTAGATGTGATGTGGATTTTAGATTGAGTTAATTAAGCTCATTAATCCATTTGGTTAAGCATGAAGCATTTTCAATTAATGAAATGAAATTAACTTAAGAAAAGAGATCAAGAAAGAGGCCTTAGTCTCAATCCCTAAGTCCCATATTTGATCACTTTAAGCTTTGATTTTTATCTTGGAGATTAATTAATTAATTAATTAATCAATTAATTACCTCATTAATAATTAACTAATCAAATTCCAAAAAGTCAAGAAAACTTAGAAAATTAATTAGCAAAAATATCTCAATCGATTCCCTAAGCTCCCTTACTATTAAATAGAGGTAATTAAGTTTAAATAATTAATTAAGTCATTATTTATTCACTAATTATCATTAATTAAATTAAGAAAGTGATTAAGGCTTAATCTATTTATTTTTATAATTAAGCAAACAATAAAACCCCAAAAAATAAAGAGGTCATCTCCCTAAACATCCATAGAAAATTTGAGATTAATTGGGTGATTAATTAAATAGTAATTAATCTAATTAGATTTTTAATTAAACTTTAATTAAGCTAAAATCACTATTTAAAATCAATTAATAATAATTTTTCTATATTTTACTCTAAAATATCTTTAAAATGAGCCCAATTTGTGTTTTTTGGAATTTTCTAGGTTTAGTTATGATTTTAGGAAGTTTCAGCCTTAAAAATAGATTATTTAAGCTTAATTAAAGCCTTAATCCTGTCGGGCCATGTGGCGATGCGACATGCTTTCCACGTGGCATGACAGGATTGACTATTTAAGTTATCACATCAGCCACTGACTCAAATTATGGTGGATGTGCTAAATCATGGATTGTCTAGTCTAAGATCAGATGACCATAATGAGATATACGGTTTAGAAAAGATATCAAGGGATCTAACATAGGATTAGATCATGTTCATCCATTCTAATCATGTGGAATGGATGATTTGTGATCCATCCCGTTCACGAACGATAAAAAATTGATGTCGTACTTCTTTCCTCGTTCAATCCGAGCTCACCCGAGCTCGGATTGCCTCCAAATTGATCCCACAACTTCGGGGAGGGGAGGTGCACACATTCAACTGCAAATCCATTAATATTCAAATTTTCTTCACAAAAGACCAAATGATTTTCCATACAAGGCTCAATATTGCAAAATTACCTTATCGGAGGTCCGACAATGGATCTATGGAGGTAGCTTTGCTTAATTGAGGTGAGGCCCAGTTGAGAAGCTTGGGTCTCAATTTGGTGTAGAGCTCTGGTTGACCAATCCATGTGTGTAAAGGCTTTGACTCTGATTGAACTCTGATCTTCGGTGCTTGGGAAGGCTTGGAGATGATTCGGTTGGATTCAAAGTAAGAGGATGGTGTGGGTGCAAAGAATTTGTGTTTGATCAAGTAGAGGAGCAGTATTGCTCAGAAGGATGGTGTCCTATTTTGGTGTTGCTCAAGGAGGAGGAATGCTAATCAAGGGAGCTCGGGGAGTGCTTTAGGAAGATCTTTGGGGATTTGAAATCACTTAGGAAACTCACACAAAGCAATTTGTCTCGTTTGCCACTCGAATTGAGGGGGTATACCCCTCAATTGCACATAATGGGCGGATGAGATTGATCCCTAAAATTTCATCGATTGACAGCCATTGAGTCATCGGAGGGGTCACCGTCAGCTCCATATGGCATGCCAAGAGTGGAGGAAGTGGTGGCAGGAGTCTCAAGGCTAGATATGGGAGGATTTTGTGCTATTGGTTCTTTGCCTTTGCCCACGGGGTTCGACCATGAGAGGTGGCTATTTGGCTTGCTTCCTTTGGTCCATGGAAAGGGATAGAATGGCTTAGGGTGGGCTAAGGAGGCCTAGGAGTTTCTTATTAGGAAGTTTGATGGCTGTCATGGAGATGGGAGAGTGGACTTTGTGTCTTAAGGAAAGAATCCAATCTAAAGAGGGTGTCCATTGGTTAATCCCCTTGGGTTGGGTCCCACATAGACTTGGGCTTGTTTGGAGCTGAGCTAGGGTTTATTTGTGCCGGGTTAGGTCAGCCAACAAGATTCGATACGTTGGTTTTTGGTGATTTGGCTTCATATTGTCAAAATAGGCTCATTTGGGTTAGGTTGGGTTGGGTTGACCAATTGGTCAAATTGAGTCAAACCAAACTTAGGTTAGGTTCATATGATGATTTGGGATGTTTTGGTTCAATTAGTTTTGATTAATTTGACCTAGGTTTGAATTTGACTCATTTAGATTCAAAAGGGTCAAATAGGTTAAGTTGACCAATTTAACCAATTTGACTAAATTGGGTTGGGCTAGGTACTGAGTCAAGTTCAATTGGTTGATTGAAAATGATTGTAGGCTTTGGTTTGGTTTAATTTGGATTTAACTTAGACTTTGGCCAATTTGACCCTTTAGGTCAATTTGGGCTAGGTTGTGTCAAGTTGACCAATTAGTCAAATTGGGCTCAATCATGGCTTTGGTCAAGTTCAATAACTGATTTGGAATGAACTTAAGCCATTGGTTATAATTAATTTGGATCAAATCATGATTTGACCCATTTTGGCTTTTTAGGCCAATTTGGGTCAACTTAGGTCAAATGGCCAATTGGACTTGGTTTTGCTCAATTGAGGGTTTGGTCACATTCAATCATTTGGGATAATTTGGATTTCATTCAATTTGGGCTAAATCACATTCCAAACTAGCTAAAATATCTCAAATCATCATTTGAACCTAACCTAAGTCTTTGTTTGACTCAATTTAGGTTCATATGAGTGGGTTCGAGTCAATAGTTTCAATCAATTTGGCATGGTGGGTTTTGGCAAGTTTGGATTTCATTTGTGCTAAAGGTTGACTTGGTCAAATGGCTAGGTTGACTTGGTTTGACCCAATTCATGATAATTGATTAACCTAGGATGATTGATCATGATATGGGATTTGGATGGGCTTAGTTCAATTCAATTTGGGTTGGATTAGAACTTGGCTTAAAAAAGTATTTTAGGCTAGTTTGGATCAAGTGGACTTAAATGGGTCAATTAGCTTGATCATGGCTTCATTCAAGTTTAATTGAACTCACATATGGACTTAGGATGAAAATATAAATCCAATTGCAAGTGGTTTGAGGTCATATGGATTTTGGTTCATATGACAATTTAAAGTCAAAAGGGGTCAACATGGGCTTGACCTAGGTTGATATGGATTTGGATTGATAATTATAGTTTCTATTTATATTTGGAATAATGATTGAATGAGTGATTGAATCATGAAAAAATCCATGGATTTTGAGCTGATTTGGATATTATTTAGCTAAATTCAAGAAATTAGCTAAAAGAGCTAAAATTGGGAATTTGATTTGATTTGGGTTTGGTTTAGGCCATTGGGATTTATATTTAATTTATATTTATGAATATAATGAAGATATAAATGATTCTTGAGAAAACCACTTGAGTTTGGAGTGATTTGGAAGCAAATTTGATCAAATTGAGGGATGTAGGTCAAAAAGGCTTAAGTAGGGAATTAAATTTATTTGATTTATTTTGATTTTATTTAAATGGTTTGAATTTAGATTTCATTCATATTTATGAATATAAATGAAGGAATGATTTATTTATAAAAAATCAATTGAGTTTGATTTGGTTTGAAGGAGGTTTTGGCTAAGCATATGAAGATGGTTCATATGGCTAAGAAAGGGGTTTTGGAATTTGAATTCAGTCATGGGTTTCAATCATTTGGAGTTGGATTTGATTTATGGTTTGGGTTAAGATTTTATTTGATATTGGATTTATGATCTTGAGAAAATCAATTGAATTAGGGTTGATTTGAATTTGGTTAAGGCTAAGTCCATAGGATAAAATCAAAGGGCTAAGGAAAGGATTTGGAATTTGAATTTAATCATGGGTATCAATCATTTGATTTAGGATTGGATTTAATATCTTAGATTTTAATTTGAGGTTTTGTTTGGAAGAAGGAAGCAAGGATTGGGTTTAAAGCTATAGGGTAGACAAGTCTTCCTAAATCCCTAAGGCATAACTTATTCCTATGGCTAACTCTTCTAAGTCTCTAGGCTTATGTTAAGTGTTCATCTAATCACTAGAAGTGTCTTAAGACTAAGAAACACTTAGTGTCTGCAAGAGTCCTAGATCTATGTTGAGAAAGTTGAGAGCTCACTTCCAAAAGTGAGGTCAACCGTAAGCTACCATCACATTGGCTGCGTTTAAAAAGATGTAAGCGTGCTACGCCTTCTTCTTAAACTAGCCATCGTGAATTGACTTGGTCGAGTAGAGGATTAGGGTAAGTCCCCTAGCGACTCCTTTCCTCTTGACTACTTCAAGTCTGGGGCCAGTCCTTCTTTGTGACTCCTTACTTAGTAGTCGCCTTAAGTTAGGTTTGATCTGTTATGCCATCAACGGGTCACCCCAGCGGTTGATCCATACTTTGGAAGATGTAAATCTGCTACGCTATCTCCTAAGTACAACCATTGCACACGAACGGGTAGCCCTAGGTCGGGTAGCACCTGTCGAGCCGACGATTGACTATCCCAATAATTAGTTCTGCTTTAGGGAGATGTAATTCTACACGCCTTTTTTTAGACTAATTATCACACCAATGGGCACCTTAGGTTGGTTGGTGTTCACTATGTTGACAGAGACCCCGGTGGATACACCACTTTTGAAAGATGTAATACTACTATGTCTTCTCCTTGAGTTGGCCACCGAATAGTTATAGGCTTTCTTATTTACAAGGTCTAAGATAATGCTCTTAGTGGCACCTCCCCTGTGGGAACTCTACTTGGATCACGTCCTTTGTGACCTCATTTAGACACTTCCCAGGTTACTACTGGATTGGACAGTCCCCTTTTCCTATTAACCAATGGTTGGAGATAATGTTCCACTGATGTGCAGATTCTCCTTTAGTCCAGTAAATCTGAGATAGGTCAAGGCCGACATACCCCCTCTTAATGTGGTCCCTTGCACACCAATAGGGTCCACGATAATAAACAAAACAAATATATATTTGCTTGTGGAATAGGAATTAATGCCCCTAGCGGCACCTTTCTTAAGTAGGCATCCTATATTTAGGGTAGTATCAACAAAACACCCTATAGGAATCGTCAGACTACTCTTGAGTTGAGATAAGTCCCTAGCGGCATGCTCTTAATAGTCGCCCTTAGGTTAGGTTCAACTTATTGTGCCAGCAACAGGTTACCCTAGCGGTCATCTTGCTTTGAAAATGCAAGTCTGCTATGCATTCTTTCCAGCATGGCCGTTGCACATCGATGGGTAGCCCTAGGTCAGGTTTGATCTATTGTACATTAACGAGTCACACCAGTGGCTAATCCCTACTCAGGAAGATGTAAGTCTGCATCATTGTCTTTCTAGCATAATCATTACACACTGAAAGGCACCCCTTAGGTTGGATAGTCCTACCTTTCGGCCGATAGACTACCCCTTTGGGTCGAAAAATTAGAAATGGGTCAAGGCCGACATAGCTCCTTCTCAGTGATCCATCGCACACCAATAGGGTCCATCAAATTAAAATAAAATTAATCTTGACTACTCTTAAGCTGACATAAGTCCCCAGCGGTATTTACACAGTAGTCACCTTAGGTCAGATTTAATTTATTACACCACCAATAGGTCACCCCAATAATTATTCCCTGCATTGGAAGATGTAAGTCTGCTATGCTTTCTCCCTAGCACAGTCGTTGCACACCGAAAGGCAACCCTTATGCCAGATAGTCCTACCTTATGGCTAGTAGACTACCCCTTTGAATTTATAATTGTAAGACAGGTCAAGGCCAACTTAGCCCCTTCTTAGTGGGTCTATCACACGCCGATAGGATCCACAACATAACACATCAAAATAAATCAAATTAAATCATATCAAAACCAAATCAAATTAAAATGAAATTAATTTTGACTGCTCTTGAGTTGAGCTAAGATCCCCAGTGGCACTCTCTCAATAGTCGCCTTAGGTCAGGTTTGATTTGTTACGCATCCAACATATCACCCCCAATAACTTTCCCTGCTTTGGAAGATGTACGTCTGATACACTTTCTTCCTAGAATAGTCGTTGCACACAGAAAAGTAACCCTTAGGTTGGATAGCCCTACCCTATGGCAAGTAGGCTACCCTTTTGGATCAATAAATCTAAGACAGGCCAAGGCCCCCGTGGCTCCTTCTTAGTGCGGTCCATCGCACCACGGTTCAAAACCAACCTCCATAGTGGAGTCAAATTAAACATATCAAACAAACCAAACTTTCCCCCAGCAAGGTGCAAATCAAATTAGCCTCCCTAGTTATGCCTAGAGCTAAATCGAACAAATATAAATGATTGTACATCCTCAACATATATGCCCTCAATCCAGAACTATTCTCTCTAGTAGAGCCATATAAAATTATACCAACCTCCTTAGTGGAGTTTAAATAAAAGAAAATCCAACCAACTTTTATCCCCTAGCGGATAACTTGAACCTACTTCCCTAGTGGAAGGTTCACATACCCAATCCCTAGTTAATTCGAGCCTATATCCCTAGCTAATATGCCTCCCCATTAATTAAATAAAATAAATTAAAATTAATTCAATCTTGATTCCCAATGGATTATATATTCTTATCCCCAGCAGATCTTCTTTTCACAAATCATATTCACAATCAAACTCAAATCCATATCCTCAGCGGATAGCTTGAACCTGCTTCCCTAGTGAAGGTTCATGTACTCAATCCCCAGCAAATTCATTCTAGCTCTCTTATGCCCTTGGCATAAAGAGAACTGCATTACATTAAGATCTTGATTCTATCTACCTTCTTGAGTTTAGGTATAGATCATTTTTGTTAGCGCTTGTAATCTTTTGGACATTATTGATTGTCTCGATCAACGCTAATACGTGCGGTGTGCCTTGTCAGTTACACCACACCAATTGGGGATCCTTCTGTTAATCTCACTTTTGGAGTGAGTTCTCAACCTCCTCTTCATATCTAGGACCCTTCTAGACATTAAGAGCTTCTTATCCTTAAGACACTTGTAATGATTAGGTGAACACATAACCTAAGCCTAGAGACTTAGAAGGGTTAGCCATAGGGGTAGGTCATTCCTTAGGGATTTAGGGAGACTTGCCCATCCAGTGGCCTAAACCCAACCTATGTTTACCATCTCAAACCAATCCTTGAATTCAATTAAAATACCAAATCCAAATCCAAATTTCAAACCAAATGATTGAAACCCATAATCAAATCCAAGCTCAAAACTCTTCCATAAGCCTTATGATTGAACTCCATGGCCTTAGTCTTAGCCAAATTCAAATCAAATCAAATTCAATTGATTTTCTCCAAGGTCAATTTAATCTCTCAATCATTTATTAAAATTAACTCCAAACTCAATTCCAAATGATTGGAACCCAAAATCAAATCCAACTCCCAAATCCTTCTTAAGCTTTATGATCCACTCTCATAAACTTAGCTAAAATCCCCTTTAAACCAAATCAAAATCAATTGATCTCTTTATGAATCAATCATTCCTTCATTTATATTCACAAATATAAATGAAATATAAACCCCCATGATCAAAACTAAATCAAACTAAACTCAATTTGTTCACTTGACCCAAAGTGACTAATTTGACCTACATGAACCAAAATCCAATTCAATTCCAAATAAAAGTGAATTATGCCAATCCAAATTTTATGGCATGATTGTTGATCATCCTAGGATGATGAATTGATATAAATTGGGTCAAATCATATCAACCTAGCCCTTTTACCATGTCAACCCTTTTAACCCATATGAACTTAAACTAGCCAAATTGCAACCTAAGTCAAACCTTTTGAAACCAATGATTCATGCCCATCTAAAATCAATACTTGAACATGACTTGACCTTCAATTGAGCCAAACCTAACCCAATTGGCCCTCTTGACCCATGTTGACCCAATTTGACCTAAATAGCCAAAATGGGTCAAATCAAAATTTAAACCAAATTGATTGCAACCAATGGCTCAAGTTCATTCCAAATTGATTGTTGAACTTGACCAAAGCCTCAATTGGGCCCAATTAACTCACTAGACCCAAATGACCTATTAAACCCAACTTGACCTAAAGGGTCAAGCCAACCTAAAACCCAATTAAATCTAAATTGAACTTAACCAAAGCTCACAGTATATTCCAAATGATCAACCAAACCCAAACCAAGTCATGACCCAGGCCAATTTGGTCAATTGGGTCAAATTGGTTAACTTGACCCATTTGACACAAATTATCTCAAATGAGCCAAAACCAAATCTAAACTAAATTGAACTAAACCAATGACATCAATGCACTCCAAATGATCATATGAACTTGACCCCTTGGTTTGACCCAATTTTGCCAATTAGTCAATCGAACCCAATTTGACTCAATTTGATCCAAATGGGTCAAATTGAGTTAAGTTGAAGCAAATGAACTCCAAATAACATGAAATTTGGCCCAACTCACTTTGAATCATTTCAAATATACTCAAATCAAATCTAATGCCAAATGACCACTCTTCCCTTGGGCTAAGGGTATCACATAAGATAAAACACTCATGTAAAGATCATTTCTCTTTCTTTGCTACTTGACACTCATCCATTGGTCCACCTAGGCTCCAAGGACACTAACCAACTTGACCCAAGAGGTGGTTGGGTCAGTCATGACTCATGGAGAGGTGCATTCACCTCACCTCCCCCATTAGAACACTTGGCATCAAGGACCTCCACTTGCCCCTTGCTATGACACCCACTACTCCCTCTTGGCCAACCAAATTAAGCCACCTAGGATAATTTCCTACCATTTCCAACCCACCCAAGACATAGGACACCCACTAGGAGCCAAAAACTACCATGAATGGTGATTTTTGGCCACCTTTATGCATAAGAGAAGAGAGGTTGGAGAACTTCTCATTTGCACCCATTTCACTCTCTAAGAGCTCCCCAAGCAACCAGCATTCATCCCCTACTTCCTTTGAGCTAAATCCACCAAAAATCAAGCAGATTCTAGAGAGAAAGTGATGACTCTTGGTGGATACATCATTCCAAAGGGAAGCAAGAGCCTAGGTCTATCCCAAAGCTTTTTCTTACATCTAGGAGCTTGCTCGGATCAGCACCGTTACTAAAAATAATCCCCGGTGAGGTAATTTTTTAAAAAAACTTTAGTTGGTCATAGGATCTCTCATTTTCTTTAATGTGTGCTCAATTTTAAGAATTTGTCATAAGTTTCCCTTGCATTCTTTATTTTATACAATCCTAATGCAAAATATGATTTTCAGTGAGGATCAACGTAAAATTGAGCCTAATCAGACCCCATTTCATTGGATTTCTTTGTTTTCGCTAGTTTTCACTTGGTTCATTCACTCATTAGAGTGTTTCGGCCATCGCTTTCATCCAATGGGGAGCGAATGAAGCAGCAACCATCCTTTTTCCCATTCAGGAAGCATATAGCTCAAATTCCATGTAGATTCGCCTGATTCAAGCCCTCAGATCACCAGATTTGATCTGGACCATCCGATAGATCGGATGGTCCAAATTGAAACTGTGTTGTTCTGCGGGATTTCCTGGTTGAACGGCCATGCAAAATCGTGACTGCAATCCTCAATTGCCATGCGGCCTAATCTGCCACTGCCACGTAGAAGCGTGTGGTCCGTGCAACTCTGATTGGGTTAAGTAAGAAATTATGGATTATTTAATTTTAAAAATTAATTAAAATTACCTAAAACATCAAAAATTCATAGAAAATAAAATACTTGACTAAAAATTGCAAATAAGGGCTCGTCTGATTTATCTTTCTGATGGGAATCCAATAAATCTAAAATCCCTAAATTTCACTAAATATTTTGAGCTTAATTTAAGTTTTAGTAAAAATTAAATTTCATTAATTAAACTAAAATTCACATCAAATTGACTTGAAATTTTTAGGGATTGAAACTGAAGTTAAAATACATCTCTTATTAAAATTTCAAGTCAAAAGGAATTCTGGATTGGGAGACATTACATTCTGAAACTCAAATAGTCTATTTTAGTATAATAAATTAATAGACTCTATAAAAATCATGAAAAATCATTTAAATCAGCTAAAATTTTGGAAATCATAACAAATCATAGAAAGATTATAAAAATACAATAAAATATTCATTTTGAAGGTATTTTAGAGAGAAATTTATTAAAAATATCTTTAATTGATTTTGAATAGGAATTAGATATTAATTATAGTTTAATTGAAAAAATAATTACCTTAATTACTCCATAAATATTTAATTAATTAACCCTAAATTTTTTGAGATTGTTTAGGGGGATGACCTCTACTTCCCTAATTTTCTTGGGATTTATTAGTTAAGTGATTAGGAGAATTAGCCAATTAAGCCTTAATTACTCTCTAACTTGAGTTAATTAATCACATGAACATTAAATTAATTAATTGGGCTCATTTTTTTGCTATTTAATGAGAAGACTTAGGGATTAAATTGGGGCTTCTTTCCTAATCTTTTCCCTAAGTCTACTTCATTTGGAGGATAGTTAACCCATGTGGCAATTAAGTGTAAATTTAATGATTAATGATTTCCTTAATCTAATTAAAATATAAAATACATCAAGAACCTAATTAATCAATTCATGGGTAGATCTTTAGGTGTTTAATAACCTAAAACATTTAAGAAAATTATGGTTAACTCACATGTGGGAAAACTATAAAAGTACTTAATTGAGTTTCTTAACATAATTAACTACTAATTGTGAGTGAATTACATTAGGCCCATTTCATTTCATAGGAGCATTGTTAATTTAATTTTCAAATGTATTTGCATATCATGTTGGCTCATAATTATTTAGTTAATTACCTTAAAGTGTCATAGGTAAGGGTTAATTAATTGATTTAATCCATATCATAACTTAATTAACCCATAAAATCAACTTACTTTTTATTAAACCAAATCAATTCACAAACATGAGAATTAGTTAGGATCAGTAAACTTCCTCTCATTTCCTTAAATCAAATCAAAATATAAACTTAAAATGATGATTAAAGAGCCTTGGCTTTCTTTAAATGCTTCTATTTGAGATGATTATCCTTAGGAATTAGTTTGATTAAATGAACTCATATGATTATGTTCAAGTATTCCTTTCCAATCATTGTAAATGTTGTTTGTTATTTGAAATCATGCATTTATATCTTTCAAAAATAAATTAAATGAAATTTTTTTTTTTATGTTGCTTGCATCGTTGAATTATATTTATAATATGTATGGCTATTATCACTATTAAATCAAAGTTATTTTCAAAAGTTTATAAGTTAAGTATAATATTTGGAGTGATAATAGTTATAAATATCTATAAGCTTGCATGTGTCTATGGCTTAGAACATGTGATACGTAGTTCTCTTTCTGTAGTCTATATGGATTTATATAAAGTTTGAATGTTAACAAGTGTATAGCCCATTTTAAAATGAGACAACATTTGTTTGAATTCATTCTTATGTATTTCTATGTTAGAATTTTGATAGAACTTTAGCTCACATGTATAAATAATTCAATTGAAAGAAATATAACTTTTGCATGATTTTGCATTCTTGTCATTTGTACATTCATGTGTATTTAAGAATAGTGGGTATATCTAGTTTGAACATTCGAGATGCGGGGCTTTAAGCGAAGAAGGAGGTCTTTACTTCACTCCGATTTAACAATGGTGAAGTATCCTTAAAACTTTTATACACTTATGCGTGCATTTAGCTAATGAATGAAAATCTTCTTTTAAATTTAACTCATATGTATAAATAATTCAATTGAAAGAAATACAACTTTTGCATGCTTTTTTTATTGTAGTCATTTGTATTCATGTGTTTCAACCAATTTGGCACATAGTGGGTTTTGGCTAGTTTGGATTTCATTTTGGCTAAAGGTTGACTTGGTCAAAGGGCTAGGTTGACTTGGTTTGACCCAATTCGATAATTGATTAACCGGATGATTGTTGATCATGATATGGGGTTTGGATGGGCTTAGTTCAATTCAATTTGGCTTAAAAAAGTACTTTATGCGACTTTGGATCAAGTGAACTTAAATGGGTCAATTAGCTTGATCATGGCTTCATTTAAGTTTAATTAAACTCACATATGGACTTAGGATGGAAATATAAATCCAATTGTAAGTGGTTTGAGGCCATATGGATTTTGGTTCATATGTCAATTTCAAGTCAAAAGGGGTCAACATGGGCTTGACCTGGGTTGACATGGATTTGGATTGATAATTATAGTTTCTATTTATATTTGGAATAATGATTGAATGAGTGATTTAATCATGAAGAAATCCATGGATTTTGAACTGCTTTGGATATTATTTATCTAAATTCAAGAAATTAGCTAAAAGAGCTAAAATTAGGAATTTGATTTGATTTGGGTTTGGTTTAGGCCATTGGGATTTATATTTAATTTATATTTATGAATATAATGAAGATATAAATGATTCATGAGAAAATCACTTGAGTTTGGAGTGATTTGGAAGCAATTTTGATCAAATTGAGGGATGTAGGTCAAAAAGGCTTAAGTAGGGAATTAATTTTATTTGATTTATTTTGATTTGATTTGAATAGTTGAATTTAGATTTCATTCATATTTATGAATATAAATGAAGGAATGATTTATTTATGAAAAAATCAATTGAGTTTGACTTGGTTTGAAGGAGGTTTTAGCTAAGCATATGAAGATGGTTCATATGGCTTAGAAAGGATTTTGAGTTTGAATTCGATTAGGGTTTCAATCATTTGGAGTTGGATTTGATTTATGGTTTGGGTTGAGATTAGATTTGAGATTGGATTTATGATCTTGAGAAAATCAATTGAATTGAGGTTGATTTGAATTTGGTTAAGGCTAAGTCCATAGGATAAAATCAGAGGGCTAAGGAAAGGATTTGGAATTTGAATTTAATCTTGGGTTTTAATCATTTGATTTGGGATTGGATTTAATATCTTGGATTTGAATTTAAGGTTTTGTTTGGAAGAAGGAAGCAAGGATTGGGTTTAAAGCTATAGGGTAGACAAGTCTTCTTAAATCCCTAAGGCATAACTTATTCATATGGCTAACTCTTCTAAGTCTCTAGGCTTAGGTTAAGTGTTCATCTAATCACTAGAAGTGTCTTAAGACTAAGAAACTCTTAGTATCTACATGAGTCCTAGATCTATGATGAGGAAGTTGGGAGCTCACTTCTAAAAGTGTGGTCAATAGTAAGCTACCATCATGTTGGCTTCGTTTAAAAAGATGTAAGCGTGCTACGCCTTATTCTTAAACTAGCCATCGTGAATTGACTTGGTCGAGTAGAGGATTAGGGTAAGTCCCCAGTGACTTCTTTCCTCTTAACTACTTCAAGTCTGGGTCCAGTTCTTCTTTGTGACTCCTTACTTAGTAGTGCCCTTAAGTTAGGTTTGATCTATTATGCCATCAATGGGTCACCCTAGCGGTTAATCCCTACTTTGGAAGATGTAAGTCTACTACACTATCTTCCCAAGTACAACCATTACACATGGACGGGCAGCCCTAACTTGGGTAGCACCTGCCAATGACTATCCAGTCCCTTCGCTTTAGGGAGATGAAAGTCTACGCCTTTTCTAGGTGATTATCACACCGATGGCACCTTAGGTTAGTTGGTGTTCTATGTTGACAACCCCCCCCCCCCCTCCCGGTTGATACCTTTGAAAGATGTAAGGCTCTTCTCCTTGAGTTGGCCATCTAATAGCTATAGGTTTTCTTATTTACAGGTCCAAGATAATGCCCTTGGCACCTCCCATGGGAACTCTACTTGATCACGCCCTTGTGAATGCATTTAGACACTTCCCAGGGTTATTCACGGATTGGACGGTCCCTTTTCCTATTAACCACACGTGGTTAGAGATACTATTGATGTAGATTCTCCCTTGGTCCAAGAATTTGAGATAGGTTAGGGCTTACCCTCTTAATGTGGTCCCTGGTCCCAGGTCCATGATAACAAAACAAATATATATTTACTTGTGGACTAGGAATTAATGTCCCTAGTGGCACCTTTCTTAAGTAAGCATCATATATTTAGGGTAGTATCAGCAAAACTCCCTATAGGAATCGCCAAACTACTCTTGAGTTGAGATAAGTCCCCAACATCTCTTAATTGTCTCCCTTAGGTTGGGTTCAACTTATTATGCCAGCAACAGGTTACCCTACTGGTCATCTTTCTTTGGAAGATGTAAGTTTGCTACACATCTTTCCAAAGATGGTTGTTGCACATCGACAGCGCACAGGTCGGGTTTGATGTTGTACATTAACGGGTCACCCGATCCTCAAGAAGATGTAAGTCTGCTATGTTGTCTTCTAAGCTATTACACATAGAAAAGGGTTGGATAATCCTACCTTTCGATAGACTACCCACTTTGGGTCAAAAATCGAGATGGGTCAAGGCATAGCCCCTTCTCAAGACATCCATTAGATAGGGTCCATCAAATTAAAATAAAATTAATCTTGACTACTCTTGAGCTAACATAAGTCCCCAGCGGTATTCACTCAGTAGTCACCTTAGGTCGGGTTTAATTTATTGTGCCACCAACAGGTGAGCCCAATAGTTATTCCCCTTTTTGGAAGATGTAAGTCTGCTATGCTTTCTCCTTAGCCTAGTCGTTGCACACTGAATGGAAACCCTTATGCCGGATAGCCCAGCCATTCACTAAAGAGAACTAAATAAAATTAACATGCTTTAGAAAGTGGCTTAAGGTAGAGATGAAAGAGGGCAACCTTTATTCTTCTTTTTGCAACACATAGTTTCTAAATGTAAGTTATATGAAACCAAACAAAACACAAATTAAAATTCTCATTAATTAAACCACTTGAATTGAAATCAACTATTCATGTTAAATTAAATCTACACTTAAAATCCACAACTCTAATACTAGTAAGACATACCACACAAGCCTGACATTAGAATTAAGTCACCACTTCTAGATTTATGTTAGGATGATGCATAGTGTGATATATATTTTATTTTATGATGTATTATTTTAGACTAGATGTTATAATGTATATTTTGTAGAATGGATATTAGGCTGTGATTAACATAATTATATTTTTTACAGGGGATTGTCCTTAAGTGGTCGTTATAAAAATAAATATAAAATGTTTTGCTTGCAACTTGCTTAAGTTCCTAAGCATAATCTAAGTTAGGACATATGGGCTTGGTTACCCATGTGCGGGGTGTTAAGTCCAAATTATAAATATAATTGATTGGGAATGTATGTATGTTTAGCTAACACTTATTTTGCAGGTATAGTTATTACTTTTCTTTAATATAATTTTGCATTAGAAATTAGGATTAGTGCTATGGGGTTTAAGATGAGCATTGGCAGAAGGCTTAGTCCTGGGGTGCCATGTGATGCCTTGAAGCCTACGAAATCAAAGGAGAAAAGATATGAAGAAATGGCGGAGACATGAAGAATGAAGATTTGAAGGACCCCCATAGCATTTATTCATTTGTAAGTTGTAATTATTCTTTCATATCTCCGGGTTGTATAAGGGTAGAGTTCGGCTGCCCATTTTTTTCTTTTTAGGTTGTACAGCAGCACCCGATCGCATTGGTCTTTTATTCTTTTACGCTAGTTTTATAAAATCATTTAATGTATTGTATAGCACAATAGAAACAGCATGTTCTTTCTAGTTTCTTTAAGATTGGTGATTTAATGTGTGGCCTATATTCGATTAGGCTCTTAGGGAAAAATAAATTGTTTACCCAACTATAACTCATAATTAAAGTTTTAAATAATTCATAATCTCACATAATTCCTAGGTGTTAAATCAAGATAGTTAAAAGATTTAGCAACCCCTTAGCTGAATGTTATATATTTAACATCATGCATTCATTTTATCTCACTCTTGTTAAGAGAGAGTTTCCATCCTTGCATGATAGGGGAAGATTTGACCTTTCAGGATCTCCTCTGTGATGAAAAATAACACTTTTTCTCTGATTTAACCCATAATCTCATTTCACCATGCATTTAGGCCTAAGAAATCCTATGGCCTTTATCAAAATGAAGTGTCAAAAATCAAATAAAATTTTAAAATATTTTGCATTAGATTAAGTCATTATTCATACCACTCATGCTTTAGTCTCTTAGGGTGTGAGTTTAAGGACTTTAGTCTCTTTCTAAATAAATAATAAGTCAACTATCTTGTAATCTCATAAGACCTTCCTACATGGTTTTAAAAGTGTAGAAGGAATTAGTTGGCCCAATTGTAAGTCCGCATCGTGGATTCTCTCTTATGGAGATAAACCTTATGCCCATTTTCACTTAGATTTAGGACGTGCTTTAGCTTATGCTAAAGCTCCCTAGATTTAGGATCTGAGGTAGCTGTTTCTTTTATGCTACAAGCATAAATCCTTATCTCTTAGATTTTTTTCACAACCTTATGTTAATGGATTCTAAGCCCTAACAATCTAATAAAATTCAACTCTAATAAAATAACTCTCCTCACTTTCAAATATATAAAGCCCAACCATAGGATAGATTAGAATGCTCACTAGGTTTCTTAGTATCATGAGCATTCCCTTTCCATTCCTGTGATAATAAGTCTTCTCCTTGAGTTTTCCCACTTGATTTTCCATTACAATTAATCTTTTGCTAGTCTAGCCTTGAAACCTTTGGAGACTTTAATTTCTACTTTAATGAGAGTATTCCTAAGGGATTCCCATTTCTTAAAACATAATTAATTATGGGGGCTTGCCTCCATAGGGAACTTAATGGACTTAGCTTAAAATAAACCCTACTTTACTTTTCCATAAAGTAAGGGAAAAATCTCTGGTATATTCGAAGACCCATCATGCCTTATGAGTCATTATTAGGTGATTAGGTCCATTATAGAGTAATGATTCTATCTTTCATGATAGTGCACCATTCCTTAATGTCATACTTGATCACTTCAACAAGTACCCCCCTAAGATCTGCATGGTGTCCTACATCCAAAAATAAACACCATAGGTAGGATAATCCGACCTCCAGGAGGAAGGGCAGGTTAGGAGCCGAGGTTGAAAGCCTCCCTATTGGCCAATATAAGGTATGTCCCAACCGAAGTACGCTATCCATATAGGCGTAGAATCTATTCGGATGAGAGATTAGCACATGTGATTACTAGTTCTTCTTAGTGGTAGATCCCTTTTGAGGTGAAACTTGAGCATGATAGTGATGAAGATTAGGCTCCAAAGCAAAGTATAAATGTATCCAAGTCTGTATGTGAAACAGTCAGGCATCAGTTGGAAACTTTAGCTTTAACCCCACTTTCCTCACAAAAAGTTGAGGGTTTGGTAGTTAAGGAAGCCCCTAAGTCATCCATAGATGTGAAGACCTAGAGGTTCTTTCTAGGAGCATCATCCTCAAGTCAAGAAGTTGATGTAGAACTTTAGGATGATTCATATAAAAATTTAATAGAATTACCTTTTGATTGGTACTCATCATGTGTTCTAAATTTAATAAAGAAAGGGTTAATCCCACATACTTGGCCAAAGCACATGTTAGACTATTTTGAAAGAATATGGAAGAATGAATTCAATAGCTCTCGATCAAGGACTAGGTGGTCAGTGATGAAGATGATTCTTAGTCATCACCAATCATATAGAATCTAATAGGTTCTTTTCAAAATATGCTAACTCATATAAGGTGGTATGTTTAGAAACTTGGATGCTCCATATAATTTTGAAGTTAGGGATGCATCACCAGAGTTCAAAGGGAAGATCAGACCAACCATTGACGAGCTTAAAGAAATCAACTTATGAACTGAAGATAATTCAGGTCTGACATACATCAGTTCTTTATGGAATGATACAGAAACCAATGGCTTAGTTAGGCTGTTGACTAAGTTTAAGGACTACTTCGCATAAAGTTATGAAGAGATGCTCGGTTTATCTCCTAACGTAGTAATCTACAAACTAGCAATATAGCCTAGTGCTAACCCTATCAAGCAAGCTCCTACACGCATGTGATTAGACATTGAAGGTCATTTTTGAAATCAAGAAACTGATCGATGCGTTGGATTTATCAAGGAAGAAAATTACCTATCTGGTTGGCTAGTGTCATCCCGATTAAGAAAAAGAATGGCCAAATTTTAATATGCGTTGATTTTATGGATCTAAATAAGGCATGCCCAAAAGATGAATTTCTACCAATACCAGAACTGATGATGGACATTACCTCATCTCATGCAGTCTTCTCTTTCATGGATGGCTCATCTAGATATAACCAAATAAAGATGGCCCCTGAGGATGAAAGAAACACTACTTTTCAAACCCCAAATAAAATTTTTTGCTATAGGGTCATGCCTTTCAGCCTTAAAAATATCGATGCAACCTACTAGCGAGCCATGACTCAAATATTCAATGAACTCATTCATCATCAACTCCAGTGTTACATCGATGATCTTGTAGTCAAAAGTAAAAAAAAAGAAGACCATCCCTTTGATTTGAGAGTAGTTTTCAAACGGTTAAGACAATTTAACCTCAAAATGAATCCCTTGAAGTGTGTATTTGGAGTAGCTTCAAGGAAATTCTTTGGGTTTGTTGTCTGACATCGGGGAATTAAAATTGATCCAGAGAAGATCAAGGTGATATTAGAAATGCACCCCCTAAAAGTATAACTCAAGATCATTTCAAGGCGGTTGGTGTATCTAAGGCAGCTTTATTTCTAACATATCGTGAAGATGATGTCATTCTTAGCACTTATCAAAAAGGATGCTAAGTTCAAGTGGGATGATAAATACCAGCATGCATTCGAAGACATCAAGCACTACATGATGACGCCGCCAGTTCTAGTAGCCCCTATCCCGGGCAAGCCTCTCATCCTCTACACTGTCGCATTAGATTACTCCCTTGGTGCTTTGTTGGCTAAGACAATGATGAAGGGAAGGAAAACATGCTCTACTATCTCACCTTCATCTAATGCCTACTGAGGCAAATTATCCACCAATTGGGAATCATTTCTTAGCTTTAAAATTTGCATCCCAAAAGCTACAATATTACATGCTTTCTCATAAGGTGAACTTGATCTCTAGGATCAATCCACTTCAATATCTCATGCACAGTAGATCTTTAGACGGTTGGCACGTTGGTCTATAATTTTACCATAATTTGATATTACTTTTGTACCTCTGTGCGGTGAAAGGACAAGCACTAGTAGTTTTCTTAGCAGCACAACCACTTGATTTGATTGATTGATGACCTGATGAACAAATCATGAACTTATGGGGACACTAGTATTCACCATTGGAGATGTATTTTGATGGCGTGACTTTTCTCTAAGTGGAGAAGAACCACGATCTACTATCCTAAGAAAGGCGGGGGTAAGAATAGTTCTCCTAACTTTGGACTGCGATGTGATGAGATTTTCATATCACCTGTCCAATCCATGCACCAATAATGAAGCTGAATATGAGGCTCTCATTGCTGGTTTAGAGTTAGCCATTACCCTAAGCATCTAAAATATCAACATTTTCAGGGATTCTTAGTTAGTTATTAACTAAATCGTTGGGTCCTATAAGGTTCTAAAACCTAAGCTCAATCACTGCCACAAATACGCTATGGAGTTGTTGGCTCAAATCTTAGAGGTTACTATTTATAAGATCCCTCGAGGAGAAAATATTGTAGTAGATGCTTTAACCAAGCTCACCAAGGAGTTGGCTTGTTCGGAAGATGAGTCCATACCAATAAGGGTCCAAAATAAACAAGTCATATCCCTTATTGATGTTAAACTCGTCGAAAGACTCTCTCTTGAAAGGGAGGTTGCCATTGCCAAAAAGAATGATGAGTCAGATTGGAGGCAACCATTCATGGATTATCTAAATATAGGCAAACTACCTCAAGAGAAGTCACAAGCCCATTAGATGAAGCATGGAGCTCTTTTGTACACTCTCATGGATGGCACCTTGTACCAGGAGTCCTTTGATCATATGTGAATATGTTATTTGGACAAACATAAAGCCCTTAAGATCGTGACCGAGGTACACGCATGTTTATGCGGAGCACACCAATCCGATTCAAAGATGAAAGCCAAAAATAAGAGACTAAGATATTACTGGCCTTCGATGATCACAGACTGCATGGATATAGCTAGGCAATGCCACCAATATCATGTGCACAGTGTGGTCCTATATCATCCACCCAACATTCTACACCCTACATTGGCCTCGTGGCCATTTGAGTTTTAGGATACTAACATAGTGGTCCGATTGACCCTCATTCTTCCAAGGGTCATTAGCTCATTCTAGCTACCACCGACTTCTTTTCCAAGTTGGCAGAGGCAATCCCACTCAGAGAGGTCACGATTTAGCATGTACTCCAGTTTTTTAGGAATCATATTATATATAGGTTCGGGCTGCCTCAATGAATTATATCTGATAATAATATTGCATTCAAGAGCACCAAAATCAATAGCTTTTCCCAGAGACAGCATAAATTGGAGATATTCTACCATCTATTACTCGAGGGAAAATGGCTTAGCAGAAGTCTTCAACAAAACTCTTATCTAGATATTAAAGAAGATGAGTATGACAACAAACGACAGTGACATGAGCAGTTGGTCGAAGCTATGTGGGCTTATCACACCACATACAGAACTCTAACTCAATCTACCCCTTTCTCTTTAGTGTATGAGTCCAAAGCTATTCTACCATTAGAAGTCCAACTCACATCACTAAAAAGATAGGTGTGCGACAAGATCATAATGCAAGTTGAGAAGAGAGAATATTATCTCATAAAGCCAAAATGATTCAAGCTAAAAGTCCTAGAGAAGTTTAGTTATGAGAGGAACTCACTTGAGAAGGTCCTTTTGTCATAGAGAAAGCCTACCAAGAAGGATCTTATCAGGTCATAAATCATAAGGGAGAGCGCCCAATGCTTCCAATCAATGGGCACTTCCTAAAGGAATATTATTCATAAATCTTATTTGAACATAATTATCAATGAAAATTTTCATCTCAAAATCCATCTCTTTCATTTTGAAAACATCTTTGCTTGTGAATCTGCCACGATGTGTTTATGGTAGGTGTAGGGAACTGACATCATATCCTTTGTCAACACACTAACACAAACACAAAACCACATATAAAATAAAAATATATCTTTTGTCTTGGGCTACTTTGATGTGGGATAAAGCCCCCTGTGGCTCTCACTCATTAGATGCTCTTGGTCAGGCTGACATGCTACCCTGCTAGTGTGTCACCCCAATAGTTCCTTATTAGGAGGATGTAAGTCTACACACTTTTTTCCTACTTACCATTACAAATTGACGAGAGCTTTGTTAGTTTGGTAAGCCTTATTACACGGTCGATAAGCTACCTCATGTTAACTTTGTTTAAGATGAAGTACATGCTTTCTTCTTAAAACTATCATGCTTGGGGTTTAGTATATTTGAGGCTTAGGATAAGTCCCCAATGGCTCTTTCCTCATGGCTACTTCAAGTCTGGGCCTAGTCCTCCCGTGGATCTCCTCGCTTAGTAGTCACCTTAGGTTAGAAACTATCTGTCCCGTCGATGATAGACTATCCTGATGATCATTTTTTTCTGAAAAGATATAAGTCTACAAGCCTTCTTCTTAGATTGATCATCGCACACTAATGAAGACCTTAGGTTGGTTGGTCCTCATTATGCCGATAGTGACCCACCCAGTGGATACACCACTCATGGTAGATGTAAGTCTACACACTTTTTCCTTGAGTTGGCCATCGTACACCTATTGGCTTTCTTTTATGGGTCCGGGATAATGCCCTGCGGCACCTCCCTGTGGGCACTCTTATTTATCACATCCTGACCCCATTTAGACTACCAGGTTACTCTTGGATTGGACAATCCCCTTTCTTAACCACCCTTATGGTTAGAGAATCCATTTCTGAATATGCAAATTTTCCCTTGATCGAGTGCGAGATAGAATAAGGCCAATATAGCCTTCTCGTGTGGTCCCTCACACATCCACACAAACATATAAACAAAACATATATATTCTCTTGTGGATTAGGAGGACACCACCAGTAATACCTTTTCCCAAGGAGGACACCACCAGAAAAACTCCCTATAGGAATCACATGATTACTCTTAAGTTGATATAAGTCCCAAGCGGCATCCATTCATTAGTTACTCGGTTTAATTTGTTGTGCTATCAATCACCCCAGTTGCTAATTGCTTTAAAAGATGTAAGTTTACTTTTTTTCTAGCTCAACTTGCACACGAAATGCAAGCCCTTATGTTGGTAAGCTCACCCCACGATTGGTAGACTATCCCTTTGAATTTATAAAACTGAGGTAGGACAAGGCCGATATAGCCCCTTCTCAATGGATCCATCACACACCAACAGGGTCCATTAAATTAAAATGATATTTTTGACTATTTTGAGTTGATATGAGTCCACAGTGGAATTCATTCAGTAGTCATCCTAGGTCGGGTTCAATTTGTTGTGCTACCAACATATCACCCTAGCAGTTGCTCTGTGCTTTGGAGGATGTAAGTCTACACACTTTCTTTCTAGCTTAGTTGTTGCACACTGAAAGGCAACCTTTAGGTTGGATGGTCTTACCCCGCGGCCAGTAGACTACCCCTTTGGATTAGTAAAATGAGATAGCCTTCTTAGTGGATCCATCGCACACCGATAAGGTCCATGAATTAAATCCACCCATATCTCCAGCATATATGCCCTCAACATAAAACCAGATTATATCCTCTTTCTAGTGGAGCCCCAAGTCATCAAATCAAATTCTCATCCCCAGCGGTTGTCAACCAAATTAAGCCAATCATATCCTCTCCCCAGTGGATCCCCAAATCATCAAATCAAATTCTCATTCCCAGCGGACGTCAACCAAATTAAACCAAACCATATCTTATCTCCAGTGGATACATCCATGAAATCAAACCCACATACTTTTATCCTTAACGGATAGCCCGAACCTGCTTCCCTGGTGGAAGGTTCGCATCTCTTATCCCCTGTAGATATGCCCTCAATTCAAATTCATCCTACCTAGTGGAGCCCCAGATCATGGCAATCAAGCAAATCAAATCAAACTCTTATCCCCAGCAGATACATTCCAAACAAACCTAACCAAACTCCTATCCCCTAGTGGATACCTTCATGAAATCAAACTCACATAACCCGAACATGCTTCCCAAGTGGAAGGTTCATGCATCCATCCCTGGTGGATTATAGACTCTAATCCCTAGTGGATCTTCTTTCCATAAATCATATGATTAAATTCAAACTCTTATCCTTAGTAGATAACCCGAACCTGCTTCCCTAGTGGAAGGTTCATATACCTGATCCCTCAGTGGATCCCTCTTTCTCTCTCCTGCCTTTGGCATAAGGTGAGTTGCATTGCACAAAGATCGTGATTCTGTCTACATTTCGAGTTTATGTATAGATCATTTTCATTAGTACTTGCAATCCTTCGGACGTTGTTGATCATCTCGGTTAATGCCAATATGTGCGGTGTGCCTTGTCAATTACACCACACCTATTGGGGGTCCTTTTGTTGACCTCACTTTTGGAGTGATTTCTCAATCTCCTCATCATCGATCTAGGACTCTTATAGATACTAAGAGTTTCTTAGCCTTAAGATACTTTTAGTGATTAGGTGAGCACTTAACCTAAGCTTAAAGACTTAGAAGGTTTAGTCATAGGAGTGGGTTATGCCTTAGGGACTTTGGGAGACTTGCCTATCCTATAGCCTAAACTCAATCCATGCTTTCCTTCTCAAACAAAATTTGAAATTTAATTCAAATACCAAATCAAAATTAAGTTTTCAAAATTCACAATCAATCCCATGATCAAATCCAAGCTCAAAACCCTTCCTAAGCCCTATGATTTTATCTCATGGACTTAGCCTTAGCCCTAATAAAATTCAAATCAATCAAAATTCAATTGATTTTCTAAGAAAAATTCAATCCCTCAATCATTTATCAAACTCAACTCCAAACTCAATTCCAAATGATTGAAACCCAAAATCAAATCCAACTCCCAAATCATTCTTAGGCCTTATGATCCACTCTCATAAGCTTAGCCAAAATTTCCTTTAAACCATATCAAAATCAATTTATTTCTTTATAAATCAATAATTTCATCATTTATATTCGCAAATATAAATGAAATCTAAACTCAAATAGCCAAAACCAAATCAAACTAAATCAAATCCAACCAAGACCCTTCTTACGCTATATGGATCCACCTCCATGAGCTTAACCAAATCTCAACCCGACTCAACCCAAAATTAATTGATTTCTTTAAAAATCAATTATTTATTCATTTATATTCACAAATATAAATGAAACCACATCCCAATGATTAAAACTAAATCAAACTAAATCAATTTCCTTTTTAGCCCTTTTGATCTACCTCGATGAGCTTAGTCAAATTTGCTTTCAAATCACTCCAAACTCAAGTGATTTTCTCATAAGTCATTTATATCTTCATTTATATTCCCAAATATAAATAAAATATAAATTCAAATAGCCAAATCTGAAATAAAATCAAAACCCAATTTATACCCTTTATGACAATTTCTTGAACTTGGCCAAAACCCATCTAAATCAAGCCAAAATTAATGGATTTTCTCTTGAATCAATCATTCCTTCAATCATCTATCCAAATATAAATGAAACCTATAATCATCTAGCCAAATTAAAATCAACCCAAGTCAAGCCCAACTTAACCCATTTGACCTGAAAATTTTAAATGAACAAAACCTATCATAACCCAAATTGATTGCAGTTGGATTTATATTTCATTCTTAAGCTCATATATAAATTCAACTAAATCTTAATCAAGCCAAAACTAAGCCAATTGACCCATTTAGGTCCACTTGACCCAAAGTGGCCTAAAGAACCCATATGAACCAAGTTTTAATCCAACCTAAAATGGATTGAACCAAGCACATCCAAACTTCATACAATGATCATTGATCACCTAGGATGATCAATTGCCTTGAATTGGGTCAAACCAAGTCAACTTGGTCATTTGACCAATTCAACCCATATGAAATCCAAAGAGCCAAAACTCACTATACACCAAATTGACTGAAACCATTGATTTACACCAACTCATAATTAATGATTGAACATGACTTGACCCTCAATGAAGCCAAACCAAACCCAATTGGCCATTTGACCCAAGTTGACCCAAAATTGGCCTAAAAGGCCAAAATGGGTCAAATCATGATCCAACCTAAATTGATTGCAACTGGCTCAAGTTCATTTCAAATTGATTATTGAACTTGACCAAAGCCATATTGAGCCCAATTTGACCAATTGGTCAACTCAACCCAACCTACCAAATTGACCTAAAGGATCAAGTTGGCCAAAATCTAAATTAAATCTAAATTGATTCAAATCAAAGCCTGTCATTTTCAATTAACCAATTGAACTTGAACCAATGCCAAATCAATTTGGCCAATTTGATTAAATTGGTCAACTTGACCCATTTGACCTATATGAGTCCAAATGAGCCAAAATCAAACCTAGACCAAATTGATTGAAACTACTTGAACTAAAATACTTCAAATCATCATTTGAACTTAACCCAAGCCTTGGTTTGACCCAATTTAACCAATTGGTCCACCTGACCCAACATGACCCAAATTAACCCATTTGACCAATTGAACTCATAAAACCAACTCATGAGGCCTTGCAACCTGACTTAACTCGACCCAAACTCACCCTAAGTCAGCCTAAAATCAGCCCAAACTCAATTGGAGCCAAACCCAAGGCAAATCCCCCTTGAATATGCCTCCTCATGTGGAATTTTGCCAAAATTGGCAGAGTCCATTCTCCTATCATCCTTGGTAGCTATCAAGCACCCAAATGGGGTATCACCTAAGCCACCTAGCCACCCTAAGTGGGCTAGGCTTTCCATGGACTAAAGGGTGGTGAGCTAACTCACCTCCCTCCTAAATTGAGAACCCATAGACAAAGGAAGAAGCCATCATCGCACATTAAGCCTTGAGCCACCTCCCATGCATTCCTCCATTCAAATCAAGCTACGTGGACTTGATTGCGACCCCTATGGCGCTTTAACGGTGGCTAGCCATCCAAAAAATGGGAGGTAATCCTGTCCATCCACCTCAGCCAATTGAGGGGTATACCCTCTCAATTCTCACAGGAAATCACATGATTTGTTTTGTCTGAGCCTCCCAAGCTTTTTTAAAACTCCCTAGCACATCCCAGAGCATTTCCAAGCCTTCCCCACTTCGAATTTCCTCTTCCAGTGCAAAACTGAAATAGGGAGCTCATCCTTGATTTCAACTTTATCATTTCTCAACTAAAACTCAATTGCTCTTACACACACCCTCCACGCATGTCGTTGAAGCTAGACAAGTCATTTTCCAAGCTCCAAAGCCACGGAGGAAGGACTTCGACCAAAGTCGAATGTCCAAAGCTCGATCCTTGGCCTTTCGAGCAATCCGGGTGGAACCAATCTAATTGCTGCTCAATAGAGCCTCATCTCAACTAGATAAAGCTTCCTCAATCATGCACCTCGGTCTTATCTCTAGGAGGTAATTCAAACCGAGCTCTAGGGAGAAAATGTGTTGGAGCTTTGTGAAGGAAAGTTGCATGTAAGCGATCCTAGCTATTGGATCTTCGTGGATCCCTCGCGCAAAGGTGTGGGGTTATTTTGGAATGAATCTCTCGGGTGAGCTCGAGCGATCCATGGTGGATGGGCTCTGGTTCATCGCCGTAGAAGAGATCACGTCATCCATTCCACTGATTGAAATGGGCTCGATCAAATCACACTAGATTTGTTGATTGAGCCGTTATTTAACTATGAGTTTGATCGTACATCCGGTCATCGATCAGATCAATCTATCCCAAATGTAATGGTAGTAGATGTGACTACTTAAATAGCCAATCCTGTGACGCCACATAGAAAGAGTGTCGTGTCAGCGCACCATATGGAGCCGATGGGATTAGACTTAATTAACATTAATTTAATGATTTTTAAGGTTGAAACTTCCATAATTCATAACTAATTGTAGAAAAATCTAAAAAAATATAAATAATGGCTCATTTTAAAGGTATTTCAAGGGGAATCCATTAAAATTATCTTTAATTGATTTTAAATAGTTTAATTAAAAAGTTAATTACCTTAATTACTCCTTAATTAATTAACTAATTAACCTCAAACTTTTTAAGATTGTTTAGGGGGATGACCTCTTTTTTTTTTTTATTGGTTAATTAGTGGGAGGCGATTGATTAAACCTTAATTACTTTTAATTTAATTAAGTGATAATTAAGCATATGAATAGTAACTTGCTTAATTAATTGGGTCTATCATCCTTTGTTAGGTGAGGTGGCTTAGGGAAGTGGATTGAGGCTTTTATCTTCTTTAAGTTTCCTTTTACTTTTGAAGAGAAATTAAGGACTAATGAATTAATTACTTAATTAGTTTAATAAAATTTTAAAATACATATTTGGACCTAATTAATTCATGGGTAGATCTTTGGGTGTTCAATATCCAAGAGATTTAATGAAATTTTGATTTGTCCATATGTGTGGAAAAATGATGAAAGTAATTAAGTTCCTTAAAGCTTAATTAACCATTAATTGTGAGCCAATTGCATTAGGCCCCTTTCATTTCATAGAACCATTGCTAATTTACTTATTAATTCATTTGCATATTATATTAGCTCATAATTATTTGGATAATTACTTTAAGGTAACATAGGTAAGGGTTAATTAATTGAATTAATTCATACCTCAATTTAATTAATCTATAAAATTGACCTAATTGCCTTCTCATTAAATCAAATTAACTTACAAACATGGGATTAGGGTTAGCAAACCACTTTCTCTTTTTCCTTAAATCAAGTTAAACATCAAATTAAAAATGATATTAAAAAGCTTTGGATTGCTTTAAATAATAGTATTTGGTATGATTGTCCTTAGAAATTAGTTTGCTAAATGAAAATACATGCTTATATTTATTTCTTTCTCTCCAATCATATTAAATGTTGTATGTCATTTGATTCATGCCTTCATCTTTTGCAAAATTAATTAAATTAAATAGTTTCCTTTATGTCAAGCTTGTATGTGTTGAATTAAAGTTATAATATGTGTGACTATTATCACTATTAAATCAAATTTATTTTTAAAAGTTTATAAGCCAACTATAATATTTGGAGTGATAATATAGTTATAGATACCTATAAGCTTGTTATATACCTTAAAACATGTGATATGGAGTTCTCTTTCTTTAATCTATATGGATTTACATAAAGTTTGAATGTTAATAAGTGTATAGCCCATTTAAAAAGGAAAATATATTTGTTTGAATTCATTTCTATGTATTTCTATGTTAGAATTTAGATAGAACTTTAGCTCCATATGCATAAATAATTCAATTGAAAGAAATACTTCTTTTACATGATTTTCCATTCTTGTAGTCACTTACACATTCATGTGTATTCAAGAATAGTGGGTATATCTAGCCTAGACATTCTGGGGATGCAAGGCTTTCAATAGCCCCAATGAGGTCTTTACCTCACTCCCCTGATTAATAATGGTGAAGTACTTGCTTAAAAATTTTATACATTTGTATGTGCATTTACCTAATGAATGAAAATCTCCTTTTCAACTTTACTTAATATGCATAAATAATTCAATAAAAGAAATACAACTTTTGCATGATTTTTCATTCATGTGTATTCAAGAATAGTGAGTATATCTAGTTGGGATATTTTGGGGATGCAATGCTTTAAGTAGCCCTAAGAAGGTCTTTACCTCACTCCCCTGGTTAACAATAGCGAAGTACTTGCTTAAAACTTTCATACATTTGAATGTGTATTTAGCTAATGAGTGAAAATCCCATTTTTTACAAAATAGACTTATGCATCTTTCTTTTAAAGTGTGCTAAAAGAAATATGTTGTATGTGTAGGTATATTTAGGATTTGATCATATGCATGTCATATTTGATAGAAAAGAATGGTTGGACATGTGCCATGTGATGCTAATTCAACTAAATTAATCTTAAGATGTCTTTCATATTGAATATGATTATTTTAAAGTGAACCTAAACTTAAGAGTAATTTAAAATGTGTAATAAGCCATTCACTAAAGAGAATTGGGTTAATTAATATGCTTTAGAAATGACTTAAGGTAGGGATAAAAGAGAGTAATCCCCTCTTTTTCTTCTCTTTATAACACTTAGTTGTTAAGTAAAGTCAAATGAAACCAAAGAAAATATTAAGTAAAATTCTCAAATCAATTAAGCCACTTAAAGTGAAATCAACCTCTTATGATTAAACTCCTTTCATACTTAGAAAATCATAACAAAGCTTAGTTAGGACATACCACACAAGCCTTAATACACACACCTTAGAACTAAGTCACCACTTATAGCTTTATGTTAGGGTGGTGCATGGTATGATGTATGTTTGGTTTTGTGATGTATTATTTTAGATTGGATGTTAGAATATTTTGTATTTGGATGTTAGGGGCGTGATTAGC
The DNA here is from genome assembly GCA_021442155.1 of Cymbidium sinense. NCBI lineage: Eukaryota > Viridiplantae > Streptophyta > Magnoliopsida > Asparagales > Orchidaceae > Cymbidium > Cymbidium sinense. Next base: position 148,020,401 of record CM038217.1, read on the forward strand.
TAATCATATTTATGCAAGGATTATGCTTAAGGGGTGTTTAAAATAAATATAAATGTTCTTTTTGCTTGTTGCTCAAACCCTAAGCATAATCCAAAATTAGGATAGTGGGGTTACCCATGCGTGCTAAGTCCAAAAAATATATATAACTGCTTGGGTTGTATGGTATATTTAGCTAACACTTATTTTGTAGGTGTAGTTAGATTTACTCTTCCTATTTTTAATATAATTTTTCATTAGAAATTAGGATTGATGTTATGGGAGATAAGGATGAGCAGTGGCCAGAAGGCTTTGCTTTGGGGTGCCCTGTGATGCCTTTGAAGTGGAGCAAATTAAATCAAAGAAGGAGGAAGATATATGAAGCATGAAGAATGAAGGAAAGAGGACCACCCATAACAGTTATTCATTTATAAATTATAATTATTCTTTCATATTCTGGGTTGTATAAGGATAGAGCTTGGTTACCCATCTTTTTCTTTTTGGGTTTTGCAAGATCCACCGACTTGTTATTCTTTTGTGCTAGTTATAAAATATTTGATGTTATGTTTATCTTGTGCAATAAAAATGGCATGCCTCTTCATAATTTCTTTATGATTGGTGTTTGTTGAATGGCCTGGATGCGATTAGGCTTTAGAAAAAAATTTATTTTTCAACCCCAACTACAACTCATAACTAAAAGTTTTAAATAATTCATAACCTCAAATAAAACCTAAGCATTAAATCAAGATAATTAAAAGATTTAGCAACCCTATAGCTGAATGTTATATATTTAACATTATGCATTCATATTGTCCACTTTTGTTAAGAGATGGTTTCCATCCTTGCACAATAGGAGAAGACTTAAACTTTAAGGGTCTCTCGGTGGTGGAAAACACCTCTTTCTCTTTGATTTAGCCCATAATCTCATTTTAACATGCATTTAGGCATAAGAAATCCTATGGCCTTTGTCAAAATTAAGTTTCAAAATCAAATAAAAATTGAAAAGATTTGCATTAGATTAAGTCATTATTCATACCACTCATGTTCTAGCCTCTTAGAGAGTGAGTTTAAGGACTTTAGTCTCTTTTTAAATAATGATAACTCAACTATCTTGCAAAATCATACGACTTGTCTACATGATTTTAAAGTTTAGGAGGAGTTAGCTGGATGCCACTCTAGGTGATTATAAGTCCAAATTTACTCTCTCTTGGAGGTAGAACATATACCCACTTTTCACTTAGATTTAGATCGTGCTTTGGCTTATGTCAAAACTCCCTAGATTTAGGATCGATGTAGTTATTTTCTTCGAGCTACAAGCATAAAATTCTCACCCCTTAGGCATTTCCATAATCATGTATTGTTGGATTATAAGCCCTAGTAATCATATAAAATTTCAACTCAAAAAAAATAATTCTCTTCAATTTCCAACATATAAAGCCCAACCACAGGATTGGTTGGAATGCTCACTAGGTTTCTTAGTATCATAGGCATTCTCTACACATCTCCTTTGGCTTCCAAAATAAGTCTTCTCCCATTTGATTTTCTAAGCATAGCCAATTTATTGATAGTCTTACCCTTGAAATCTTTGGAGACAACAATTACCTACTATAATCGAGAGTATTCCTGAGGAACTCACATTCCTGAGGATGTAATTAACTATGGGGCCTTGCCCCATGTTTAAAATTAAATATAAATATAAACCCTACTTTATTCATTCATATAAAGTAACAGAATCTAATATTTGAAGACCCATCATGTTTTAAGAGTCCTTATTAGGTGATTAGATTCATTTAAGGGTGATGTCTCTATCCTTCGAGATAGTACATCATACCTCAATGCCGTACCTCGATCACTTCAATAAGTACCCTCTCAGATCTACGTGGTGTCCCCATATACTTCTAAAAATAAACACCTCACATCACTAAGATACATGAAGTTACACCCCTAGATTACTCATAATAGCCCACTAAACAGGCTGGAGAGGAAGTGCAGCAGCGACAACACCATCTATGAGATCGTCCTCGACGACTCCAAAGAGTTACACAATTTCACCATGCAAATTTCATCGATGATAGTAGTTTTTCTATGTTTCTTTTGTATTTTATTTTTTCACATATGTACTTTGTATTAAGTCATATTCTAATGATGTATTTTTACATCTATAGTTTATAATAAGTTATTTTTAGTTGGAGTTTATGTTTGTTGGAAAAAAAATAAGAGAATCATTAACTTAATTACTAAACGGGGACATGTTATGATTTGTATTGATTTTGATGTGTTTGTAGGTTCTTGAGAGAAATGACCTATTTTCCTTAAAATTCATATGTATATACATATTAAAAGTAAAATAAATGATCTCATAGACTATTTCATAAAGTTTCAAGTTTTCATGCTTCACAAGCTAGACATGTTTCTATAGTTAAACTATAATTCTGCAATGATCATGTATTAAATGTGACACATATTGTGATTGCCAATTGTCTGTTCATAAATAAAATCATAAATATGCACAACAAAATGCCGAACAAATGTCAAAACTGTGGCTTACCAAGCTGAAATCGTAGAAAGTTGTCAACATGAAAGTCGTGGATAATTTCATTAGCTTTCTAACGATACCAAACTTGCTCAATTATGATACTAGATGAGTCTGATACGAACAAAAATGTGGGGTTATGTATATGTGTTTTATTCTGCACAGCAAAATGTTAAACACATGTCGAAGCTGACGTAATCTCAAAGAGTTATCAACTTAAAAGTCAAATTTCATTACATTTTCAAATATATCGAGCTTCACTCAATTCGACTCCGGATAAATCGATCTGGCAAAATGTGAGCTGTGTTTGTGTTTTCTATTTCACATCATCAAAAATCAAGCATACGCTAAAACTACGGCTTATCGAATGTGATTCGTTGAAGGTTGTGGGAATAAAAGTCATAGAGAATTTTGTTAGATTTCCAACGATACCAAGCTCACATAATTCTGACATAGGATGAGTCTGATGCTGGCAAAAATCTGGGGTTGTCTATATGTTTTCTGTTTCGCACCATGAAATGCTTAGCATGGGCAAAAAATGCAACTTAACGAGTGAGATTCGTTAAAAGTTGTCGACGTGAAAGTTGTAGAAAATTATGTTATCTTTCTAATGATACTAAGACAGCTCAATTACGATACCGGATGGGTTCGATATGGGTAAAAATGTGAGGCTGTGTATGTGTTTTTTTGCTTTGCACTATCAAATGTCGAGCATACATAGCTGCTTACAAACAAGAGTCGAAGGTTGCCAAAATGAAAGTCATAGAGAATTATGTTAGTTTTTCAACAAGCTCACTCAATTCTAACTCGGATGAGTCCGATATGGACAAAATTATGGGCCCGTGTATATGTTTTCTATTTTGCCTTTGTGAAAGTCGCATAAAACTACGGCTTAATGAGCAAGATTCGTTGAAGGTTGTCAACACCAAAGTCGTAAAAAATTTCATTAGCTTTCCAATGATACCAATCTCCTTCAATTCTGACACTGGATGAGTCTGATATGAGCAAAAATTTGGGGCTGTGTATATGTTTTCTGTTTCACACCATGTAATGCCAAGCGTACTCAAAAACTGCAACTTAAGGAGCGAGGTTCGTCGAAAGTTGTTAACATGAAAGACGTAAAGAATTTTGTTAGCTTTTCCAACGATGCCAAGCTCACTCAATTTTGACATTAAAAAATCTAGAGTTGGGATAATTTTTTTTAAAAAAATTTGACTAATAGCTAGTTGTCCGTTCAATAGGCAACTGTATTGGCATGGCATCCACATTGGCTCTAATCACCCATTCAACGGAGGAGTAGACATACATTTTTTTTAAATACTTAATTAGCCAATTTTGATTTTAATTAAATCTAATTATAAAATTTAGCTCTACTGATGTCTCTTTGTTTTTCCACGTGGAGTATACTCAAACAGTCAAACTGATAAACCCATCGTCTCTTAGCTCGGTTGGTGGGCGGGAACTCCTGATCGCGTTTGATTCTGCAGAGAGTGCGATGAAAGATCAAGAGACGTTATCATGGGTGATGTGGCGCTTTAGGAGGATTAATTAACGATATCTCCATATGGGTGGGGTGTTGGTGGATAACCTTCCAAAAAAAAAAAAAAAAAAACACAAATTGCTACGTGGAATGAGGTGGACATGTGGTTCAATGGCGATTCGATTCTATCTATATATGGCCTACTCCCACGATTTGCAGGACTCCCCAAAGCCCAAATTTTTGGCTTAATTTTTAAAAAAGTTTATATACTAATTATGTGATTAGGAAAAAAAATTTAAAAATAGGCCTATGGTCTAGGACAGGTGGCAGCACATAATAAATTTAAAAAAAATCAATAAAAAGCGCAGGGAACAACGGAACGTCTTCTCTCTCTCTCTCTCTCTCTCTCTCTCTCTCTTTATTATTTTCTCCTCAATTTTTGTTAATATATAATTTAAAAATATTTAAAATATATAAATAAATAATTTTTAGTAAATAAATAAATTATATAAATATTTTATAAATTATATAAATAAAGTATATATATATATATATGTATATATATATATATAATATATTTATATATATATATATATTTTCTATATATAATAATAATATATATATATATATATATATATATATATATATATATATATATTTATTTATTTATTTAATTTAGTTATTTATATATTTATTATATAAATTAGTTATAAATAATTTAAAATTTTAAATATATAAATATAATATTATTATATATATATATATTTATATTTATTTATTTATTTAAAATATATAATTAGTTAAATATAAAAAAATTTTAATATATATTTATTATTTTATATATTTAGAAATATTTTAGTTGTTATATATTTATTTTTATATATTTATTATGTTTTCTTTTGTTATTTATTAAAAATTATTTTATTTTTTTATTTTTTTTTTTATATTTTATATTTTTTTTATTTTTTATTTATTATATTATAATGTAATATAAATAAATATATATATGTAATAATATATATATATATATATATAATAAAAAATATTTTTATATAATTATTTTTTTAAATTATATTTTTTAAATATTTAAATTATTTATATTTTAAAATATTTATATAATTTAAATATATAAATAACTAAATATTTATATAATTTAAAATTTATTTATTTATTTATTTAACTAATTATATATTTTAAATAAATAAATATTTTTAAATAAATAAAATATAATTAAATATATATATATATATATGTATATAATATATTTATTTATATATTTTAAATATTTTAAATTATTTATATAACTTAAAATATTTATATAATTTAAATATATAAATAACTAAATAAATTTATATATATATATACTTTATTTATATAATTTATAAAATATTTATATAATTTATTTATTTACTAAAAATTATTTATTTAATATTTTAAATATTTTTAAATTATATATTAACAAAAATTGAGGAGAAAATAACGAAGAGAGACAGAGAGGAAGACGTTCTGTCGTTCCCTGCGTCATTTATTGATTTTTTTTAAAAAATTATTTATGTGTATCAATAGGATGACTGCTGACTGAAAAATTGATTCGTTCGTGATAGAAATCTATTTTAAATTTTTTTTTTTAATAATCATAATTAGTATTATAAATAGGCGTATTTTAAATTAATTCCATTTCCACCGCGATGAAATCTCCGGCGAAAGCTGGCGTCGGCGGCGCCTTCGTCCTTCTACTTCCAGAGATCCAACCCCTCGAGTCGCCGACCCCCGCCGGCGCGTCCTTCTCCAGCGCGGTTTTCAACATCTCGACAAGCATCGTCGGCGCCGGCATCATGTCTATCCCAGCAACCCTTCGCGTCCTCGGCGTGGGCCCCGCCTTCCTCCTCCTCTGCCGTTGCCTTCCTCTGCGACGCATCCGTCGAGTTCCTTGCTACACAGCCGCCGGAGACTCGCCGGCGGATGCCTCCTATTCCGGCATCATGTCCGAGTCCTTCGGCCGCGTTGGATCCGTAGGTCTTCAGATCTGCGTCGCGCTTACCAATCTAGGCGGACTCATCATGTACCTAATCATCATCGGTAGGTTCTCGGTGGAGGTTTCTGATTCGTGCGGAGTTGTGATTGCGCTGGCTGATTTGTGGGGGTGGTTTTGTGGCAGGGGACGTGCTGTCAGGGGCAGATCGGAGGAACTGTGCATTTGGGCGTACTGCAGGAGTGGTTTGGGGAGGGGTGGACGGCGAGATCAGCGGCGATTGTGATTACCGTCGTCGCCGTGATGCTTCCTCTGGTGCTTCTCCGGCGAGTAGGTAACCGTCCTGTTCTTTGGACTCTACTCTAATTCGAATTGTCTTGTGAGTTAGAATCCTAGAATTGATTTTGCCCCTGATCCAAAACAGAGGTGAGACGTTAGCTTGCCTCAACATCCGGGATTTCCATTTCCCAACTTCAAAATTAAGTCAACCCAAACTACCCACAATCTCTTAGCTTGGTTGGTGGGTCAGTGTGATTGGGAACCTTTCGGATCAGATTCGATTCCTCTCCAGAGAGGAGACGCCATAGAACATCAAGTGGAGACCCGATACGAGTGGATGATTAATGTGTCATTTATGGACCCCACGGGATTAGTCACAACGACATCCTCACCCACAAGATGGGTGGGGTGTTGAGTGAAAAAAAAAAAAAAAAAGTCAACCCAACTCAAAATCTTTAATATGATTATCCCTTCTCGAAATAAGCTCGAAGATCAAATTATGCGTAAATATAATTGGAATTCATGAATATAACCTTTCACAAATTAAATGGCGCTCATAAATGGGCTATCTGTTTGGATGTTATAAGTGTCGGGTAAACTAATGGAGAGGACTTGAAATTTCACTTTTTTAGTTGAAAGAAATATAAATACGAAGTAATTTTTTTTTGTGGAAATTTGAATACGCCTTTGTTAATTTTTGATGTATTCTGATTTCGCCTAAAATAAATGAAAGATTTACATTCATATCAAATATATCTCATGCATTTACATAGATTAAACTTAAATTTTGATATTTATTTATCTAATAGTTTTATATATTTAAAATATGTTTTTTTTAAATTTATTTTAATTGTTTTATTTTATTTTGAAAATAAAAAAAGTTATTTGATATTGATTGATGTTATGATATATATATATGTATATATATATATATATATATATATATATATATATATATATATATATATATATATATATATAATATATATATATATATATATATATATATATATATATATATATATATATATATATATATATTTATATTAGATATATAAATATATAAAATTAGAAATTCATTTTATCACCAATTGAACATAAAACATTAATCTTATTTTTCTATTAATCAACAACGCTGTTTCAGATATATATTTATCGTATATTATATTTAAAATATAATTTAATTCTAAATACTTATAAGCAAACCGTAAAAAAATCAGAGAATTTACATTTGAATTATTTAATATAAAAAGTGATATATTTGTGGTGTTAAATAATTTTAAAGGTTTTGTAAATAAATAATTAAATTTAGATATTAGATATATTAAATCCTGAAGGTTCCCTTAACCTATAAATCAACGGCCTGGATATGCTTTAAGAGATGGACGATTTTAAGGTACTAATTAGTCTAATATAGGCGGCGTATGGAGGGTTCGCTTGGTGGGCTCGACTGAAAACGACTTCAGGATTACGGATTTTGGTCCTTCCCGGCGGCTGACGTGTATCAATGTAGACTGCGGCCCGCCAAGCCACCAGCGGCTTCAATAATCGTTGAGAGGCGGGCTGCCGTCTCAACGCCATTTTTATATAATTTCGATAACCGCACGAGTTCTGCGTGCCTGCGTCAACTCCACAGGTTCAAACTGATATTTTTGTTTTTTGTTTTTTGTTTATTTTCCCACGACGCCCATAAGATGACAATTTTATTATAATATTATGGGAAATTTAATCTAAATCTTGATAATAATTTTCAAAATCCTTATTAATTAGATTAATTGATACCCACAAACTAATATTTGTGTTGAATAAGATAGCATTTACATTGATTGAAGGATTTGTTGATGAAAAAATATTTCACAACTAGGTTTTTTTTGTTTTTTTTCAAGGATAGGCAGCATGGTGTGAGAATTGAAATAGAGTATAACTAGTTAGAAAGAATGAACCATTTAGGATGTTAGAACACAAATAGTCATTAAAACAGAGTATTCCATGTTCTATTTTTGTCACATCTAGAGCTGAGACCACAAATGATAATATCCATAATATTATGAGTTGGAAGCTTTTTCTTGGTGTTAAAACCCTGCTGCATAATTTTTCAATAGAACATGGAATATTTGATGACTTACCCTTTGAACTTGATATATGCATACCAATTCACATCATCCATATATTTATAAAAAAAATCTATAGACTCTTTGAGCTACAAAAGATTTTTTGTTACCAGATAGATAATGTATTTAATGTGAGCTGTTTTAATCAATTTAATATAAGTAAAGCAAATAGTCATAGAATAGCATGAGGGAGGTGCCACCTATCATTGAATAATAATGTAATAATTATTTTATGCCACCCTAATGATAATGTGTTATCAATCCCCCATACATCCACAATAGACTTCCCATGAACCAAAGGATCCCAATATAGGATATTACAACATTTATCATGACACAAATATTTTTTTTTTTCTTAAAGGAGAAAAAGTTAAATGTTTTTTAAAACAAAGAAATGTTCTTATAATTATTCCGCCAAATGGAGCTATATTATTTAGATTAGTTAGCAAGAATAGACTTGAAATTGTTAATCCGATGAACCATTATAATTCTATAAATAATATTCATAACATCTATAGAAGAGAGGACAAACCCCATTTTGATTGTAAGTAACAATAAATTAGGATATGATGTGCATCTTTTAATGGACATTATTATGATAAAGGAATTTTGAAATCATAGAATTGATTTTATGGATAATACATTTTGGAACCATGGCGGATCAAATCCAATAGCCCAAGTAGTTCGAAATAGTCTTCTTATATGTTGAAGCCTCCCAATAAAGGATAATAATTTTGTTTCCAACTATTAAGGTAGGCGATTATCTTATTCATCATAGGTGAAATGATCCATCATATTCAATCTACAAAGTGAGATAGTGTCCCCAGCAAAGGTGAGCTATTAATCCCAATAATATTGGATAATGAGGAATGAAGATCAAGAGTCACATCGGAAGAAATGAATGATCGACTCGGCTAAATTGATCTTCAATCCAAAGATGTCAACAAAAGAGTTAGGAATATTTTCACTGCAAGAAATTATTTTTTTTATTTTTATTTTTCAAAGAAGAGTAAGTCATTGCATAAATTAGATGGGATATAACAATGCCATTATTAGAAAGAGGATAACCCTATCCCGAACCATTAGCTACCATAAAATACAATTTAAGCTCATCATTCCTAACAATAGAGAAATAAATATGTTCAATACAACATTTGATTCAATCAACAAAAGTATTGAGGAAGCCAATTTAATCAGCCTTTGTAGAAGAGATTTAATGTTCATATAATCAAAAGGCTTTATGAAGGTCCATTTGGCACAAAGAAGACATGGGAGAAGATGTGGATTTAAACCCTTTAAGGATTTCATTAGCAATGATAATATTATCAGCATTGCCCATATTTTGAATAAAAGTAATTTGAGTGGGGCTAGTGAAATGTGAAAGAAAGCTCTTGAGCCAGTTTATGATCAATTTAACATTGATTCCATGTAATATAGTGTAGAGGGAGATATGTTGAAAGTTAATAAGATATTTAGAGTTCAACTTCTTAGGGATAAGTGTAATTGCAAAGTTCTTAACTTTGTCAAGTCCCTTGGCAATGTTGAAATATATTAAATGATTATTTTAAATTTGCATTAATAATATCTCGAGAATTTATAAAAAATTTAGATTTAAATCTACAAGATCAGAGCATTTATCCTTACTAATATTGAAAGGAGCATATTTGATTTCATCAGTATGGAAAGTAAAAGTAACAATAGTCTGATCTGCAAAAGAGATATAACAACTAATAGGGATCTATTAGAAATATTGTCATTAACAGGAGTGGTGGTATTGAGAATATTGGAGAAATGATTAATCGCTTCTATAGAAATGTCATTCATGGACGTGTGTATGCCACTAGAAGATTTGATCTCCTTAATAATATTTCATTTTTTTCTTTTCTTTAATATGTTAATGGAACTTAAGATCATCCTTGCATTTGAAAAGCCAATTTCATTTAGCTCATCTTTATTTTCAATGAAGAAAGAAGAAGGTCCTTTTCCAAAGGATCATTTCCAAAAGAACAAGAGTAGCTTTTAATACTTCAAGGTAGAATCATAAATTCTTTTGGAACTATATCAGAGAGAATTTTTTAATAGGCTCTTGTTTTTATTTAGCTTATTACAAATAACAAAAATAAGATCATCAACAAAGCATTAAATACAATATCCTAAAAGTATTGAAGCATACTCCAATAATTTTTTGTAAATAAGTTTGTGTTTGAAGTAAAATTACTCATCTCCACCATAATAAGAGAATGATCAGAGGAGAGAGAGGTATAAACTTTATGATAACAGAGTGGAAAGTAGTCCATCAAAGATAAATTACAAAAGGCTCTATCAAGAAGTCGCCTAATGGGATTATCAGTTTGATAATTGAACTATAAGAAAAGCCCTTATTGGGAAGATTAGCAAACAAGCATTCAAAATGTAGTTGTTGATGTCACATAGCTTAGAAAATGGGACAATCCTACCCACACTTTCTTTTTAGCTTGCTTGAAAGTCTCCCAAAATAAGCCAAGGCATAGTAATGTTGGAGTAGGGGTTTAAACGAGTTAAGCTGAGTTTGAGCCATCCTCGACTTGAGTTTGAGCTTGGTTAATTTATCAAGTTCGAGTTTTTTTTACAAGTTGAGTCGTCTCATGTGCCAGTTCATTTAGTATGAAAAAGATAAAATAATTCTATTTTAAGCATTTACTATGATAAAAATAATAAAAATAATAAAAATTAGAAGAAATATATCAAAAAATAACTTGATATAAGAGAATGAGATGTAATTTTTAAAAATTTTAAATAAATTTATACTTAAATTATTAAATTCTAATATATTTTAAGTATATTTTATATTAAGATTTATTAATCGAGCCTGCTTGTGAGCTAACCAGTCGCGTCGGAGTTGGCTTAAGCTTGGCTTGTTAGCTCATTGAGCTCGGCTCATGAGCTATTTATCAAGTCAGTGCTCATGAGTGACTCACTTACTTCTATGTTGAAGGCGATATAAGAAAAAGTGTTTGAAGAATCTTCTTCTCTAGAGTACCATTTTAACATAAACAAATATGATTAAGAATTTGGTGGAGGGAGACTATTGAAGCATATGATGGATAAACTGAGAATGAGCAATAGTAATGTGAAGATACACCTTATTAGTATTCCATTGGCTCCAAATTATGCCACTAAAGTAGAGATTAAAACTATTACAGTATGATTCCTTATCAAACAACTTCAAACTTCTCAAAATAAAGAAGTCTATGATATTGTCCTCATTCATTTTAGTTTAAAGTAAACCAATGATGTAAATGTCATTTCTAGATTTATTTATTTGTAATCTGATACACAGATTCTCATTTAACCCTCTAGAATTCTAGGTAGCTATAGAGAGATAAGATATAATTTATGATTAATTTTGTGAGGAGAAAGAGGCATCAGCATAATCTTCCTTTAATAAGGATGATAGGGTTTAATTGACATTGAGAGCCAAATCTTGTGTACTATCTTTGTTGGAGAAGAGCTTACGATCATAGGGATGATAAAGGTTTAACTTGATGCATCATATAGCACTTGGATACATAGTGACACAGTTTGTGACTTTCTTGATGAAATGTTTTATCAACATCCAAATCAAATTAATATAGTATTTTTCTAGCTCCATCCCCTAGATTGGTGCTTTTATAAGTTTTAATGCAAAATTATGTTATCATAAGTTTGAGTCATCTTAAAGAACAAAAAAACTCTAATTCACACATGCCACATGCATTCACAAATACTCACTCAATGTTTAAGGTTATGGAAAAAAATATTCATTGACTAGTTTGGGGAATAGTGAAAATTTCTTTACGATCTAAGATTACATGATAGTAATACAACATGACAAAGTAGATAAACTATTAATAGAAAAAATAGAGAAAACAAGAGTCATGATGTTAAATATCTTAAGATTTAGGGTTTCTAATGCAAATCTAGGATGAGATGGACAAAATCATGAATATGAGATCCACTAACTTTTCAGTGATATAATTGATTGATCATTCGGATGAAAATAAAAGAAAAATAAAATTAATGCAAGTGATAATTTAATAATTAACTAATAAAAAATTACTTGTATAAATTCAAGACTGTGATCATAGATTGAGCATTACATCAGAAACAAAAAATTTAGATTGTATGAAATTGACTAAATCGAGTCATATAGGAAGATTAATAAATAAACATAAAATAGAAAGTAATAAGAAAATGAATCACCAAAAAGACCAATTTAAGTCTTACACTGTAACAAAGAGAGAGCTTTCCTAAAATTCATAATCACCAATTGCACCATCTTAAAATGAATCACATTTAATTATCACTCAAGTATAGAGAATGAACAAAATACTCAAAAGAAGATATTATTTTATTTCGCTTTATAAAATCCTAGGTATTCCTTTTCTGTAATCATAAGTTCTCAAAGCTGAAATCCTAGAAGATTGCCTAGAATTAGTCCCAGCATAATCAATAATCAACACAACCATAGTGAGAAAATCACATGACCTTAACATCCCATAACAATAGAAATTGTGACTTTGCGGAAACAACGGAAAAAATGCCATAGTAAGAACAAGCCAATCATAGAATTAAGCCTTTCAAATAGAATCAGCATAAAAGTCTAGAATCCACTAAAAGGAAACTAAAACTGTAATTTAGGAAAACAGAAAACTATTAAAATGAAATTAACAAAATAGAATCAAAGCTCAGAATGCTAATTTACTTGTCTAACTGCAAATATCTTGCATTTTATCTCCTTTATTACAACATGATAACTATTCCCAAGTGATGATGTCTGCCATTATGGAATGATGACTTTTGATTTGAAGAACTAGATTTCAACTTATGGAAGAAACTTTCAATTTCAGACAATCAATGAGATGTACAATCAAACCTTTGCTTGTGTACTAATGATCTCCATCTGGAAAACAAGTGCCTTAAAGAACAGTTTGTTTATTTAAAGGAGATGTTAACATCTTTCTAGCCCTATCATTTGAGGCTAAACCCATCAAAGTGTGCTTTTAAAGCTTCATTGAGAATGCATTAAGGGTACATGATTCTTGATGAGGCATATAATTTATTAATTTGGCGCCATGCTTTATATGCTTTCCACTTGATCTCTGAAATGATTTTAAAACCTAACAAGTTCGTTGACAAGATTCTGGAGGCAAATGAACACAAAAAATTGCAGACTAAATGTTTAATTTTTTTAGTGGTGGGGGTTGGGGAAGGAGAGTGATAGGCCCCTGATTTGATCAGAGCCGTCGATCTGGCTTCTATCTAGACCGTTGATCACTTGTGCTTACCGGCTGCTATCTGAACCGTTAGATCAGCGCGGTTTATCACGGGCTCTTTGATCTGTGGTGTGAATTCGAAGGAAGAATAAGGGATCTTAGCCGTTGATAGTGCGCTTTCCTTTTCTTTACAGCCGTGTGATTTAGCTTCTCGTGGAAGGAATCGTAAAAAGGGTATTAGATTGGTTTCGGCTCTTCGAGCGGCCACAGAGACTCCAGAGAGGAAATGTTGTGGGAGAGGAGAGGCGGAGAAACCCTAGGGTTTCTGATCGGCGGGAAGGAGGTTTTCCGGTGATCCGACCGGAGGAAAGGATGATCCAAAGAAGGAGGAGAATGAGGCGAGAAGAAGATAAGTTTGTCTTTCTAAAAATAGTGATTACCTCTTTGTTCCTCTCTATTTATACTCTCTTTTTATTTATTATCCTAGATCTAAGACTTCTTTACAATCTTCAAGAACTATCTTTCTTTGATTATTTCGTTAAATGTCGATCTCTTTCGTTTGAGTCGGAAGTTGAGTTCTTTCTTTTATTGATTACAACCTTGTCTTTATTACGTATTTGTCAAGATTAACTTTTGCTTCCTGTTTTGAATTACCTGTTTATTTCTTACAGCTAATCTGGCTCTATGGAGAGTTAATGGTGCTGTTTGTATTTTGGCTTCATCTGGATGTTATTGTAGGATTTAGAAAGAGCACATCTTTCAATTGTCATCAGTGTTATGTGTTTATTTTGTTGTCGGTCATATCTTGTGATATTAGTCTAGTATATATGTCTTCTTTATTCATTGATCAGTATATATTTTCTCTTATTTTAGCTTACAGTTACCTTGCTTCTTGTAACTTCTTATCTTACTGATTAAAATCGTTTAACCAAATTGGGGGTTTTCTGTTCCTTTTGCTTCTGTTGTTTATCTGTTTATTTGGGTTCATATCATTACTCCCCCCCACACACATTGACCTTGTCCTCAAGGTCAAAGTCAGGAAAAGTTCCCTGGAATTCATCAATTTTCACCCAAGAAGTCTCTATTGCTAGGATACCATCTCATTGTACTAATACTTCTGTGATTTGTCTGTCTCCTTGTATTCTTATTCTCTGATCTAAAATTTTGATGGACGGGATGCCCTTCTAAGAATTGATTAGGCAATATATGGGTGAATTTTTGAATCTGTCGAATTACTAGTCTAGACATGGAAGATATTGTGGATCTTTTGTTTAGAAGGTCCACTTTGTAAGCTACTCGTAGAACTTTGAAAGGACCATAATCTTGTCTTTGTAGCTTTGTATGGGTTTCTTTGAGGCGGATATCGTATGGTTGTAATTTAACTAACAGATCATTTATATTGAGCTGAAGCTCCTTTGTGTTTGTTTGCTATTTGTTGCATTATTACTTCTTGTAAGTTTTTCTTGATTCTTGTAAGACATTGTCCCTTTGTTGTAGTAAGGTTTCTCTATATTGGTATTTATATTATTATAGGGTATAACTTGGTGGTAGTCGCCATATATTCGGAAGGAGTCATTTTGTGGAAGTGTTAATGGATGTATTATAGGGCTCGCCCATGGGAGGAATTGTAACCAATTTACGGTGTCTCTACAAAACTTCTTAGGTATTACAGTTCTTTTATTCTCTTTGGCCATCGATTGAGGATGATATAACCTATCTTAATATTATTCCACTTAATTTGAATAGTTCTTGCCAAAAGTTTCTCATAAAGATAGGGGTCAAACTATGCTTGTGGAATTCCATGCAGTTTAACAATATCTGAAATGAAGGTTTGAGCTATAT
Source organism: Cymbidium sinense (assembly GCA_021442155.1). Classification (NCBI taxonomy): domain Eukaryota; kingdom Viridiplantae; phylum Streptophyta; class Magnoliopsida; order Asparagales; family Orchidaceae; genus Cymbidium; species Cymbidium sinense. The sequence continues at coordinate 148,035,828 of CM038217.1, forward strand.
ATGTAGTTGTAAAACTAGTTGGAAGGGTTGAGAAATGTGCATACTTTGAAAGTCTACTACTTCTTAGTATAGCTTTGTTGTGAGATTTGGGTGACACATGATAAAATCCATTGATACTTCCTCCCAAATGTTGAATGGGTAGGAGCTATAATAACCCCGGGTTTTTTAGTATCATATTTGACGCTGACATAGGGCTGTGGATATAGTGTTGTATATCTTTTTCAGAATTGTTGAGTAATTACGTGTCCTCTTAATTCCCCAATGGCCTCCTGGTGTTGAATGCAATTCTCTTATAAGCATATTTCTTATTTCAGAGTTTTTTTGTATGAATATTCTGTTTTTGTAATATAACAATCCATTAAACAGTAATTAGAAATAATTGGACTTCTTGAAATTTGCTTATACAGCTGTAGTTGAGATTAGGCGTATTCTTCTTTAATCTATCTTGTAGCGGCGTGAATTCTTGAGTATAAGCATATAAAGTGTGTTGTGTTGAGCATTTTCTTTGACTTTCATCATATTGTATAATTTTGGATAGGGCATCATTGCTTTATTGGTGATCTCACGGTTTATATTGATAGTATAATCAAAGCGAGTTTAATAAGAAACCTTTCTTTGTTCAGAATTGTTGCATTGCATTAACTCCCTTATGCTTTTTTGGTCAGTCCTGATGGTAAACTTGTTTCCCAGGAGATACTGTCTCCATCTTGCTACTGTTTCTGTGATAACATATAGTTCTCTTGCATATGTAGATGTTTTCTGTAATGATGGGGATAACTTACTAAAATAGGCAATAGTTGTTTTTAAATTAAGCAACTCAATTGATGCATCTGTTTCTATTATGAAAGGTTGAGAAAAATTAGGATAGGTTAATACTGGCAAAGATGTCATTACTTGTTTCAATTGAAAAAATGCTCTTTGAGCTTCTTCCTTCCACTGGAACTGTTGTTTAGCTAATAATGTTGTTAATGGTTCGATTCTTTGTTTGACAAATTTTACAGTAGCGTCAAAAAAAACCTCTCAGTTAGAGATGTTGGTATTATTAATGATTGCTTTATCTTTCTTTGGTCCACTTTGATAAAATATAGCTGATATTATTTTGCTTGAATGAAAGAACATTTTGATGGTTTAATAAACAAGCTGTCTTTGTTTAATTTTTAATTGTTTGTAGATGAATTTGATGTTGCTCCATTGTAGTCTTTGTATATTAAGATGAAAAGACTAATACAAATTTCCTTAGAGAGGTTTTGAGCGTATTCATACTTGGAATGTTGAGGGTGCATTTGTTAATCTAAATGATATTCAAGAAATTAGTGCCTCATGTTCTAAAAGCGGTTTATAAATATCTTCTTCACCATTGATGATATCACGATCTTAAATCCTTTGAAAATATTGTGGTTCCATATAATTCATCCATAAGCTCTTACGGGTGGGAATTGAGAATCTGTGATTATTTTATTTAGAATCAGTCGCAATCTCCAAGTTCCATCCTTTTTCTAATTAAAGTCTTTGGAGAAGAGAAAGGGATGCTTTCTCGATTTCTCGGATTTCCTTTATAAGTTTTCTTTTTTTTTTAGAAATGTGGGTAGTAACTTTTACCTTGATTGGTTGAGTTCAGGCTAAATTAATATGGTGGTCAATACTCCTTTGGGGAGGTAAGTTCTGTGGAGCTTGAAATATATTTTGGTATTGCTGTAATATTGCTTGAATGTTTTCAGGTAGGCTTTGGAACTCACTTGTTGTAGCCTCTGCAGAACTTTGGACCTCTGTTATTTGCAGGTATGAAGTTATTTCATGTTTATTCTGTAATTTGGTGAACTGGTGCAATGTAATGCCTTGAACCTTGGATGTTGTATCTCTTTGTAGTTGCAGGTGTCTGTTATACTTAAATTTTATTGTGAGCTTTTTTTGTAATTGGTTGTACATTCTCTAATTGTCTTTAACACTTTTACATACTCGCTCCATTGGCGATGATAGCAATCGGTGATGAAGGTGTAACCTTGTAGTTGGATAAATATTAGAGCATATTAACTTTAAAGTTTTCCGTTTCCTACTTCACTTTGAAAAGCGTCGGGTGTTAATGTGTGGTAAACTTGTTAATTTGGTGAATAAAGTTGTGGGTTGAACCACTATCAATCGATTACTTACTTTTTTATTTTCAATTATCCTTAGTCTTGGGGTTAATTTGACTGTGAAGGCATTGAAACTAATTTGAATATATCTTCTTGTATTGTGAGGTTTTATTCTTGATTCCCTTGCGGGTTGTCATCCGCTCATTGATCACCATGAGGCAAATAACTTTGATTCTGAGATGTGGCATGAAATTTCTCATCATAGTTAAAACATAGTCCTTTTTTTCTTCTTTCTTCTAACTGTGTTGGTGTGAGTCTTTGTATTGGAATAGTTGGCTTGTTATTACTATTGTTGTTGTGAATTGACATTGTTGGGGTAGGGAGCAGAGGTTGTTGATATTGCTGTTGATGTTTAATGGCTGGTACTTGATGAATCTTCATTCTTGCCATAAACATCTCATCTTTATCTTCCATTAGTTTAGCTAATTGAAAGGCTTGTTGAAGAGAATTGGTAAGGCTCTTACTTCCTCTTAATATCTTGTCTAAGATTCAAAACAACTTTGTAGAAATTCGGTGGAATCCAAATTTGATTAATTAACTCTCAAATTGATTGTAGAATTCTTGTTGTGGTTTTTTGTTGTAACTTAGCTAATTCTCCTCAAGTCCTGTAGAGGTCCAAATCTTTGAATGACTTGTTCTTTGAGCGTCCATGAATAATTGTTTGTTTAAATGCATCCATTGATAAATTGAGGCGGGTCCATCCATATCTTGAGGTATTATGAATTTTGGTCCTCGATATATATCTTGAAAAAATTGATCTGCTTTGAGCGAAATGGATTTTCTCCATTAAATCTTGGCATATCTACTACCTAGTATTTTGTTATGTGTGTGATCTATTCGAGGAAGGAAATTCGGTATAAGAAGAATTACACACTTGGGATTGTTCTTTGTTGTGAGAATTTGTTTTCAATTTGGCTTATAGGATAACCTTCGAAACATTCAATATGATAGTAATTGAGGACATTTGTTTATTATTTTTAGTCTTCCCATTCATCAGTGTTTCTTTGTATGCACGGTACCTTCTGCCATTGCTTTTTGCAGGAATATCTCAACGAGAGCACCAATGATAGGCCCCTGATTTGATAAGAGCCGTCGATCTGGCTTCTATCTAGACCGTTGATCAGTTGTGTTTACCAACTGCTATCTGAACTGTTAGATCAGCGCGGTTTATCACGGGCTCTTTGATCTGTGGTGTGAATTCGAAGGAAGAATAAGGGATCTTAGCTGTTGATAGTGCGCTTTCCTTTTCTTTACAGCCGTGTGATTTAGCTTCTCGTGGAAGGAATCGTAAAAAGGGTATTAGATTGGTTTGGCTCTTGACGCGAGGAGACTCAGAGGAAATGTGGAGAGAGAGGAGGAGAAACCCTAGGGTTTCTGATCGGTTAGAAGGAGGTTTTCCGGTGATCCAACCGGAGGAAAGGATGATCCAAAGAACGAGGAGAAGGAGGAGGCAGAAGAAGATAAGTTTGTCTTTCTAAAAAATAATGATTACCCTCTGTTTGTTCCTCTCTACTCTATTTATATTCTCTACTTTCTTTATTATCCTAGATCTAAGACTTCTTTACAATCTTCAAGAACTATCTTTCTGTTTGAGCCATTATTTCTGTTACAGATGGCTTGTCACAAAATTTTGTGGATTTATAGGCGTAACCTATTTATTGGCTCTTTAAGGTAACAAGTCATTCAAGGCACATTGCTTGTGTGGCTCAATTAGTTTAAATCTAGCGCACGTAGGAAACATACCTAACTTGTCTAGGGGATGCAGATATTGTTTGAAGCATAACTATCTTTTTTTGCACACCAAGCATGCAGCTGGTGTAGTAGGAAAGCCTTGTGCAACTCGTGTTACTTATGGTGTAGTAGGAAAGCCTTGTGCAACTTGTGTTACTTACCATTGTATTTTCTTTTTGAGTTTATTGTGACTTGATTTTCTTCAGCTTATGTTTTGGCATGTTTGACTACACTGTCTTATGGATTGAGTGTGGCTTAGGCTGTTCCTTACCGTGCATGCATCAAAATCCTGTAAGAGCTATTTGATTGCAAGTATTTAGAATTTATAGATATTTTAAGAATAGTGTAAAACATGATTTTTTTTTTTAAATTTAATTTAACATAAAATGAGTATATTTTTAAACAATTTAAATAAGCATAGGCATAACAATGGGGAAAGCAGTTAGCAAGTCTTGTGGATGCAAGCAATGAGCAAGTCTCAAGATGGAGTGTCACATGCAAATCTCATGACGGAGGTTGTAAAGATTGAGGCCCGAATGATGGAGCGTCGCTAGGAGGTCCCGTGATGGAGATCAAGAGGATGGGCGGTTTCTTAATAACAAGAAAACTAGTAGAGCAATAACCAAACAAGTTGTGAGAAATGGCGTCATTATTCTCATAATGATGTTCTTAAGCAAGACCATGTGGGCCCCGAAAATTTGCCACCGACCTCTCGATAAATGAAGGAGAGTGTGATTTAAAATGTGTCGGTGTAATTTTCAGAAGGCAAATGAGATAATAAATAAGACACTACCTAGAGATTTCGTCCTCATTTAGTGAGGACTTTAGATCTAGTTTCAGGATTCCTATAGGCGCAAGCCCCTATAGTTAATTACACATTTTAATGTTGAGAGAGAACTTTCGATTAAGGCTAGTCGTTAGATCGTTAAATGCGTAGCTTATAGTAGCAGCGTATGGAGTTTAAAATTTGAGATTATGAAATTCATCATTTTTAGCTTAAATCGGATGGTTGGGGAGCGATGATATCTGCTTCTGGTTTATTATTATTAGTGTCACTAGTCTACTTAGTTAGATGAGGAGGTAATCGATCCAATCGGCCAGAAGGATTCTTATCAATGACACATGGGTTATGTCATTCAAGAAATCCTTATAGACAGGGTGATGTTTATCCCAGAAGGCAGAGCAGCTACCTTTAATAGAGTTTGTCTTAGTATACCTTATGATTCAACTCAAAGGGAAGAGCCATTGGGAGCATGCTGATCGTGATAAATAATATATGGAGCGGCCAAACTACTCGGTGAGGACTCGATTAGCTGTCGAGTCTATTGGCCGTCATGATCGAAGGACACGGACGTCGCACTTGTGAGAGATTGATTGAGAGTGAACATAGAGCATTTGATTTGGCATTAACTTCTGTGGTAGAGTTTTCTTAATTTTTCACCCCCGACAAACAATTGCGGAAGGCGGATAGATTGAGTTTTGCTTTAAGCTTTTAATGATTGAGTTTTATTTAAACAATTTTTTAGATTGACACTCAATTTGAGTTAATTTGATTTGAAATTAGAATCGCATTTTGATGGAAGTATCCCCTCCAGTTGAAATCGCCATTCAACACAGTCATCATCGTGGTAGTTAATTGATTGAATCGAATATATTTGAGAACTTTAAATCCTGTCAACTTTGTTTAGCTCCTAACAGAGGATCAGATCTATTGTCATATGACAGAATTAGCTTCTTAGATATTTAACTAAGTTGAAATTTTTATAATGGATTTTAGGTTTTGTTAAGCACCCAATCTAAGACTAAAGCAGGAAGTAACTTGAACATCTTGACTTGAATTTAAACATTCATTCGGTGTGTATTTAAGAATCATTAACGTCTTTTGTTCACTTTATATGATGTTGCGAATCCGATAGCATTAGATGTATGTTTCATTCATTTAAAAGCTTGCACATATCTTTCAACGCTTAAGTTAAGCTATTGAAAATATCATGCTTTTATATTTACAAATTCATGTATATTGGAATGCTTGAATATTGTATTACTTGAAAGTGAATGTAAATAGTTCATTTTATTTAAGTATTTAAACATATCTTGAAGCTATAAATTCAAACGACAGTTTGATTTGTTGTTTTACATGAAAATTCAACCCCTCATAGATACTTGGTGAAACAATGGAGTGTAATATTTAAGTCGATTCCTCTTTAAGCATCTCAATCTCACAAATAGATCAACCCGTATTATTAATATAGACATCTTTTCCCTTTTCAATTCAATCTTCAACTCCATAGAATCCCTCTATGCAAATATTTATTTTCAATTAGATACTACAGCCAAAACTTCAAGTTCTTAAATTTAAGTTAGTTATGTTATAATATACATAGGAAACTTATTCAAACTCTCTTACATGCATGTCTTCCCCCTTCCCTTTTTTGTGAGAGCTATAAATAAGGTCAAGATGGGGTCTTACATTTCATTTCATTTGTTTGAAGAGTTTGAGTGTTTGAAAGACAAGGGTTAAATTTTTTTAGTGGGCTTTCAACTCTGCTTAGATAAATTTTGTAAGTGTTTTTCATCTCTTTTTCTTTGATTTAATGTTTTACTTTTGTATTCATTGTATGTTCTCCTTTTTTCCTTGTTTTGGCTTTTAATTTGAATTTAGCAGGTTTCCTTGCTTAACATTTTAAGCGGTTCTTTTCATTTTTTCTAAGTCAAAAAATTCAGAAATTTCGACATTTCCATTAGGGAGCAACATCGAGATATTGGCTTACTCGATCTGGCCAAGTAGTGAGCGGTGTCAAGCCGTGATTTTCATCTCATCAGTCATAATGAGCATGGCGAAAAGCAAAAAAATACAAGCGGATATATATATACAATCACATATGATCCCATGTTCGGACTCATTTTTACATTGCATTTTGCGATCGGGAGAGAGAGATCTGGGAAACAAGAGAACCGCTAATGTGGTGTTTCTCTTTGGTTGCGACAAGAGGAAAGGTCGGAAAGAGACGGAAATGGCGGATGCCTAGAGAAGAACCCGGCTGATGACGGTATTCTTCTTCGGGGCAAAAGAAATTAGAAGGGTAATGGAAGGGTGATCGGAAACCAGAAGAACCGCTAATGACTTTCCTCTCAGTTCGAAAAATGGAAAAGTAAATATGGGTGATCGAGAGAAGCCCGTTATTCTCCTCAAGGAAAAATAAATTCTGAAGAAATGATATGAAAATAAAATGGATAAATTTCAATTTAATTTAATTTCAGATTTTTAAAAAAAAAGTTTATGAGGAAATGAGGAAAGAGGAAGGAAAGAAAAGCTCATGTGAAAGGAGGAAGAGGACTCGTTATTTGCGAGAGAGTCGAAATGGAAGGGTGTTGGGTTTAGAGTAATTAGATCCTTTTTTCAATTAATTTTAAGTATTTATTGCTTTAATGTGAATTTTACTCAGCGTGATTAGATAATCAATATATATAAATCCAGTTATTACGATATTCGACATGGCGTTGTCATTTGAAGGCCGTTTAGTTAATTGAGGTCATTAATTTATTTCAATCGCATCATTTACGCTTCGGCGTGATTTTCAAACTTGTTGAATTATGAGTAATAGATTTGGCGTTTTACTCGGCGCTGTCGGCTTCAGCGGTCGTTTGGTTTCGTCGGCGTCTCGACGATATCGTCGGCGTTGGCGGCTCATGACGATGGTTGATACTCAGTTATGCAATATTTATACCAACGGTTTGGCGTTACGACGCGATGGCAAAGTCCATCGTCGGAGGTCATTAGGTTGATTTTGGCGGCGTATTTCTCGATTTGCGTCTTGTCGCGCTAATCATTTGACATTTGCACAGACTCGTCCGAATTGAGCGTGGATAGTCTTATTTGATATTTTTCTGCGTTTCGAAGCTAACAGCGCGATCAATTTCATGAATGGAGGTCGTTTGGACATCGTCGCAGCTTCCTTTCCCCGATATACGCGTTAACACATTGATAGCTCGATCGCTTAATCGATTGATCGTTAGATTATGCAATATTTATATTGACTAAATTCAATGTTACGAGCGTGATGGCGAAATCGTCGGTCATCGAGGTCGTTTGACCATTTTGATGGCGCCGTGTATTTTGAGTCCGATTTGCGCGATTGCATTAGTCGAATTTGACTTGAGGCACGACTTATGACATATATGAAAGTCAACAGATCACTATTAACAAAGAGCGGCATTGGCCAAATGTCATAGCCTTGCGACATGAAATAGTCCAAATTCACTCAATTTTTGGTGAATGCAAAAACATGAAAAATGAACTATTGGGAGAAGGGGTGTAAACTAGTCGTGAGAAATGAATGTAAACAACTGTTGTGAGAAATGAGCGTCATTATTCTCATAATGATGTTCTTAAGCAAGACCACTATTAACAAAGAGCAACATTGGCTAAATGTCATAGCCTTGCGACATGAAATAGTCCAAATTCACCCAATTTTGGTGAATGCAAAAACATGAAAAATGAACTATTGGGAGTAGGGGTGTAAGCAGTGGTCAAGTTTTGACTTAATTGAGCTAAACTTGTTTAATCTATTGAGCTCGACTTGAGCTCAGTGCAGCTCGAACTCGACTCGATTTAAAGTAAGTCAAACTCGAGCTCATTAAAAAGCTCGATAAGCTATTGAACCAACAGGTTCTCTATTATGTAGCAGGCGCTCGATAAAACTACTAAGCCGAGTCAAATCAGGTTCGAACTCAAGCTCGAAAAATTTTCAAGCTTGATTATGAGCTCGAGCATGTGGCTCGATAAGCTTGGCTCGCGAGCTCATTAACGAGCCGAGCTCGAGTTAACTCACGAGCCGACTTGACTCACTTACACCCCTAGTTGAGAGATTATCCACTTAAAATCATGGTAAATAGATTTGAGATCCAAGAAAATGTTGAATAGGTAATCAAAGCAATATCACAAAGACACAATATTTAATTTGGAAAAACTTGAGAAAAACCACAAAGCCACACCACACTAAAAAAGTCACTATGAAGAAAATAAGGAGAATAGTACAAATTATATTTATTTTAAACCTCTCCACACTTCTCTTCACATTCTCCACTTACACTCTTGAGAGAATAAATAAAAAATTAGAAGTTCTAAAAAACTACAATAAATCATCTAAATACAAACTCTTCCATTCCGTACCATTGCGTAAGCTGGCATGCCCTCCTCGTGCTTTTACGGGTTATAGTGTCACACTGCTGCTAGCGCAACACTAAGGTGTTGGCCTCTCTGTGTCCAAGTCATGGCACTATGACACTGTCTGATGTAGCGCTAAAGCGTTATCTTCTCCATCTTTATGGTGTAAATTCATGGGTTCCAACGTCGTGATGTTGTCCTCGTGGTGTCGTGGCTTTATTCTCTTGGTGCTGAAGCGTTGTCTTCTCTGTCAAATCAAAGCCTTAGTATTATTGTGTCGAGATACTATACACCAAAAATTTTTCCAAGAATGTTGCCCCCAAACCCCTAAGCAGGGAGAACGCTGCCCCCTAGAAAGAATACCACCGAACTCGACCAACGAAAGTAAGGACTGAATCAACAATATATTTATGATTAATTGACACAATCAAGCTCCACCTAATAATATGAACTAAGTTGGGATTCTAAATTAGTTAGTATTTATTTTCTTCCAATTAAGGGTTTGATTAGGGCAGTCGTAGTGGTTTGGAAAATGTAGTGGTTGAATTGCTATAGAAGAAGGCTGCGAGAGTATTACAAATTTTTTATTTTTAAAAATTTAGACCGCTTCCTCAAACTACATACTATCAGTTAGGTAGAAATCAGCTTTCCCACCACAAAATTTTCCTAAATATGGCCGAATGCAATTTTCAAAGCAATTGTGCATTCTCATCACCACTACTACCTCAAATGCACCCTAAATATCTAAAATTTTAAACTTATGTATTTGATTTACTATACCGTTCTAATGCATACAAACTAACAACTCTGAAGAAATTTTCTTTGTAGATCAACATTAAACTTTGATTAGTAGATGGTAATAATTGCATGAGGACCAACATTGAAATGTAGTTTTAGGAGGACGTTTGCATTAATGTAATAAGATAACTTATGACAGCAGGAAAGCTTTAAATTCCATTTTGGTCTTTTGTTGACCAAGCCAAAAAACATAATGCCTGATATATAAGCATTAATCTTTTTGGACTTTCAGCTAGAATGCTAAAAAATAGTGAGGAAGCTATTGCGATCATAAATATTGTCTCTGGCACTTAATCTTGTTAGCATAACTGATATGAGCCAAAATCCTCTAAATGGCCAAATAAGAATTACAATGATCACAGAACCAATGCAGTAAGGAGAGACCATGATAGGACTAACAGATACTAAACAAATATAAACAATAAAACATTACTACACTAAACAATTCCGAGATAAAATAGGTTAAACAACGAGAGAAAGAAAATTATTACTATACTAATTGAGCACAAATAATTACAATTGGGGCAGATTCTGAGATAGACAAGATGTTGAGAATAGCACGTAATCCAAGGATTAGCTAGAATGGCAACAAGCTACATTTAAATTTCACCACAAGTATCATGACAATACTTCCTTCCGAAAATCCTGCAATTAGCACCGACTTAGATCGAGAACCCAATAATCAAGAGTTGAAATAACGGATAACGGTTTTACGTTATTTTGTATGAAGAAGTAAAACAATATAATCCAATCAAGAATGATCCAAGATTGTCACTTAAGGAAATTAGAAGCGGCAAAGAATCAAGAAACCAAATAACAGGTTTTACATTGTTGTAATGAAAATAGAGGAACAACGAAAATATAAAGAAATCAAGAAGCTTCGACACCTCGACCAACTCATATTCAGGAGAGTAAACAGCAGGAATAAGCGATCCATTATAGAAAGTAACAACTTGTACAACAGAAAGTAGTTAGCTTGCATATATAGCGATCCAAGCTAAGGAAAGTAAAAGCAGATAGTATAAATAGAGATCGCCAAACGAGGAATAATGAAGAATTTGAAAGAACTTATCTTCTTCAGTCTCCCACTTCGTCTCCTTCTCCTGCTCACTCTTCTTCCTGGTTTCCCTCACCGGAAACCACCGTCATCCATCGGAGAACCCTAGGTTTCTCCTCCGATCCCAGCCGCAACCCTATTTCCTCTCTGGAGTGCCTCGACGACTCGAACAGTCGAAAGAAACAAAACAAAGTAAAGTATAAAGCTAGGTTCTCTCAAAGGTTTCATCCCACGGCCAAGAAAGCGGCTGACAAACAGGGACCGATCAAATCCAGGATCGCAAGCAACAAGTGTAATCCACCGCGGACATCGGGATCAAACACCGCCGATAGAAACACAAATCCAAAGGCAATAACCAAATCCATCCTCGGGCTCAGAGACACTCGATCCAGTGGTTAGATCCAACGGCTAATTACAAAGACGCTACATCCAACGTCTCAGAAAGCTTCCGAATTATCCCTCCATATTATTAGTAACTGGTAGGGTTCCAACAACTCGGTGAGTCAACTCACAGAACCTCACCTCAAACCAACGGGACATGACACAAAAGCAACCATTCTCACCAACCTAACTCCATCTCCGAAATTTGCTCATTATCGTTGGTGCTCTTTGTTACATCACGTAATGGCGGAAGACACACATCAAAAATATTAGAAGAATATGTGACAAGGCTAAACAAAGCAGAGGAATGATCTCAATCTCTTTGATATTAAATGAAGTTTCAAGAAAGGCTCATTTATAGAGGATAAACTACAAATCTTCTCAAGAAAAACAATCTCGTGTATGTAATTCATACTATTTAATCATCTAACACAAACCTGGCCAAATGTTAAAATAGACATGCCAAGATTTAATGGTGAAAATCCAAGAGTGGTTATTCAAGGCTTTTTTTCAATACAATCAGAAGATCAAATTTATCATAGCGTTTATATGGATGGCGCTAAGTTGGTATCAATGGATGCATTTAAATAAACAATTGCATTCATGGCATCAATTTAAAGATCAAGTTTCGAGGTTTGGACCTTCCTCTAGGAGATCTAAGAGGAGAATTAACCAAACTAAGAAAACAACACAAGATTTCTGATGAATTTGAAGAATTAGTAATGATTTCAGAATTCCTAAATTCCTACAAAGTTGTTTTGAATGGATTGAAACATGACATAAAAGAGAAGTCGAGCATTGCGTAGCCTCTTTGCAAAAGCCTTACAATTAGCAAAATTAATGGAGGGATTAGATGAGGTTTATGCAAGAACCTCAAAATTTAATTCCCCATAGCAATGAAACAACAACCACTTACTTCCTTCACCGGTCATGTCAAATAATACGGCATTAACAAACCACATTCCAATTCAAAACCGGACAATTAGAAGACAGAAAAGAAAAGGCTTATCCTTCAATGAAAAAAAATATCATAGAGGACATATGCAGCTATTTGCCTTCATGATAGTCAATGAGGACAGAGTATATCAAGAGATACTCAAAAATGATGGATACAAGAAGATGCATTAAAACAAGCTTCAACTATCAACCATCAAATTTAAGACAAATGACATAGAGGTTGTATAAGTATAAACATTATAAATAGTTCTAACCGACTTATATAATTGATATAGCCCAATCTAGTGCTAAGAGCATAGCTCAAATAAGATAGTCAGAGTAATAAGTCGGTTGGCACAATCCTTCTTACCTCAAATAGATGGACAAACAGAGCGTATCATATAATACTGACCACATACAAGGAGGATTCATTTTGATTGGTTGAATGGACATATAAATTACAGGAAGCTTAAAACAACATGAAACACATGGTATAACATAGAGAGAGAGCTTCAATCCAAGACTTAGACAATACAGACAAGCTTTTACACTAGGTAGAACTACCCAAGTTCGAGATGGGCGATATTAATCAAGCTGTTAAAAGTTTTAGATCCGTAACGATCTCAGGAGATCCACAAATTAAAGAAATATTAAGGCAATGGGAAAGATTTCTAGCCACAGATGATTATTGGGTATCAGTAAAGAAATACGTGAAAGCATCTCCATTTGACCTTGAGGACAAGTGTGGAGGAGTAATGATATGAGCCCAAATCCTCTAAATGGCCAAATAAGAATTACAATGATCAGACCAATGCAGTAAGGAGAGACCATGATAACCAGACCTAACAGATACTAAACAAATATAAACAATAAACATTACGAACACTAAACAATTCCGAGATAAAATAGGTTAAACAATGAGAAAGAAAATTATTACAACTATACTAATCTTGAGCACAAATAATTACAATTGGATTACGGATAGACAAGATGTTGAGAATAGCACGAGAATCCAAGGATCGCTAGAATGAATAACAAACAGACATTTAAATCAAAGTATCACCACAAAGGAGACACCACTATAGATCCTTCCGGAAAATCCGGAATTAGCAACAACAGAACTTAGATCAGAACCCAAGAATCAAGAGTTGAAATAACCAGATAACAGTTTTCTGTTATTTTGTAACAGAAGAAGTAAAACAATATAATCCATCAAGAATCAAGAATGATCCAGTGTTGTCACTTAAGGAAATTAGAAGCGGACAAGAATCAAGAAACCAAATAACAATAGCAGTTTTACGTTTGTTGTATAGATGAACAACAAAATATAAAGCTCGACACCTCAATCAACTCATATTCAGGAGAGTCCATTATAAGCAGTAACAACTTGTAGAAAGTAGTTAGGCTTGCATATATAGCTCAGATCCAAGCTAAGGAAAGTAAAACAGATAGTATAAATAGAGATCAGAAGCCAAACAGAGGAATAATGAAGAATTTCAGAAAGAACTTATCTTCTTCAATCTCCCACTTCGTCTCCTTCTCCTGCTCACTCTTCTTCCTGGTTTCCCTCACCGGAAACCACCGTCATCCATCGGAGAACCCTAGGTTTCTCCTCCATCCCAGAACCCCTACTTCCTCTCGGGTGCCTCGGCACTGGAAAGAAACAAAACAAAGTAAAGTATAAAGCTAGGTTCTCTCAAAGGTTTCATCCCACGGCCAAGAAGCAGCCGCGCAAGCCACAAGCAAGGGACCAGATCAAATCCAAGGATCAAGCCGTGCAGAAAGCAACAGGTGTAATCCACTAACGGACATCAGGGGATCAAACACCGCTCGATAGAAACACAAATCCAAGGGCGGAGCATAACCAAATCCATCCAACGGCTCAAGACTCAGCTCAGGAGACACTCGATCCGAGTGGTTAGATCCAACGGCTAATTACAAAGACGCTACATCCAACGTCTCAGAAAGCTTCCGAATTATCCCTCCATATTATTAGTAACTCAGCCGGGTTCCAACAACTCAGTGAGTCAACTCACAGAACCTCACTCAAGCCAAGCCGGACCAGAATTGACACAAAACAGACCCATTCTCACCAACCTAACTCCATCTCCAGAAATTAGCACTTAATCTTGTTAGCATAACCCCCCTTATATGGCCGACTACCAAGGGGGCTTATGGCGATTATGGCTGCTACAAATTAAAAATATATGGTAAATCTTGATGGAGCCAGCTATGCTAATTTAGAAAGAGGTGGGACTTAATTTTGACCACATGTTGCCTGTACAAGGAGAAAGAGAGGCTGGCTATTCTTTGTATGGGAAGGGAATGTCACATGCATTATAGCAGATGTTGAATTTCCTTGAGGGGCTGGCATTCATAGATTCAACTCCATTTCTTTGAATTTATAAATGTTCTTGGTGATGATGACGATGAACTTCAAGTTTGATCCAGTGTTCTGATTACTGGTTTGTGTATATGGGATTGTACTATCAATTTTTATTTATCTAACGTGGGACTGAAATCTATGCTCTCGTGCGCATTAATATGAATGAAAAAAATCATAATTACATCCTAAATCTTTAATGGCATAAGCAATCTCCGGTAGGTGAGAGGTCGCCTATAGATAGGTACTCATAGACAATTTAGGATTTAAGTTTTTTAAATCAATACATTAAAAAGATAGGTTTCTATGGTGTTTGAAGTTGATAATTTGAAAATATAAGTTTTACACATTCACAAGAATTCTAAGTAATTAATCAGATTCTTGTGATTATTTTTTTTGGTATAAACGATTTGGAAACTTGAATATGAAGATATCAGTCTCTTGACGTCTATTGTTTGCATTTCTCAGATTCCTTGAGGTTCACATCAGCAGTTTCTATTCTCCTTGCGGTGGTGTTTGTTTTCATCAGCTCAGGAATGGCTATCTATGCTCTGTTCCACGGCACCATACAAACACCCAGATTGCTTCCAGACTTCACCCACCAATCCTTCTTCGAGCTCTTCACTGCTGTCCCTGTCATTGTTATGGCCTTCACCTTCCATTTCAACGGTAATTACATCCTCCTCTACAATCTGTTCAAAATATTTTATTTCTTAGATTCACTCTCAAGCTCTTGAATGCTTGCAGTTCACCCAATCCGGGCGGAGATGAGCCATGCCTCGGACATGATTCCCGCTGCGCTCCCTCCTCCTGCTCAGTCATCTATGCCACCATTGGGCTGCCGCTACCTCCTCTTCGGCGAGGCGATGTCCGGCGTGCTTTCCAACTTCGATCGGAGCTTGACGAGCAGCCCTCTTCTTAACGATGTGGTCAGGCTGAGCTACGCTTTCCACCTGGTGCTGGTGTTTCCTTTGATCTTCTACTCGCTTCGACTCAACATAGATGAACTTCTCTTCCCCAACCCACGTCTATTGCTGGTGGCTGACACTAGCCGGTTCTTGTGCCTCACTGCTATGCTTCTGGGTTTTATTTACCTGGCGGCGATGGTCATTCCCAATATATGGGTGGTGTTTCAGTTTGCCGGGTCAACCACAGCTGTCTGCCTCTCCTTGATCTTCCCGGGAGCCATTGTTTTAAGGTAATGGACTTTCCTTTCTAGTCTGCCATCAAATTCTTTATCTGATAAATTAGTTCAGAAATTAATCGGTTAAATCTAACGGGTGATGAACTTAAAGCTATCTGTACCTAACAAGTCATTTTCAGGTTGGCGATCAGAGATTGTTAACTTTGAGTTAAACAGTTGTGTGGCAGGTAGCCTAACCCTTATATGTTTTATTGGTCAAGGGTTTACCATATTTTATCATTATTAAGTGATAACATACTTGAACAGACTCAAGTAACAATTTTGAAGCAACAAATAGAATATAGCCATCTTGAATTGCATTGTTAATATCTTACTAGCGATGGAGTCAGAATAACTTTTGAGGGTCTATTAAGAGTAATATAATAACATTTTTGCCTCCACTACATTATGTATCAAAGTTTTTGTTCATATTTTACTCCAAATTACAAAGAGGCTCAAACTCAGTTCAACCTAGTCTTTAGTTTTGGTGACAATAAAAAATAACTTGGTGCAACCATGTTATACAAATTCATTAAATATAAAATACATAGAATTTTATCTAAATGATTATAAATTTATTTTTTTTTAAAAGAGAGAATTTAAATAAATTGATTATTAAAGGTATGTTTCAATAACCATTTTGACAATTAAAAATCTCTTACTAATTTTTTTTGCTGTTCAACAATTTCATCATTCTATAATCACTTCTTCACTTAACTCATTAGTCTCATTGCAGTTATTTATGTATTTATTACTCTTTAGTCAAGCAAGCTGTTGGTATATCCGACTAGTTTCAGATGTCTACCATGTTTTACATATACTAGACACAAAATACTTCAATATTTTAAAATATTAATGCATCGTAGGCCTTGATATTATGATTAGAGAAACAACAAGGAAATTATTCTTAGAATGATCTCAAAAAAGAATTATCCCCTTCATCATCAAGAAAAAGTGCCTTTCAAGTTCAAGAAATTTTAATCCATAGTTGTGCTAGATTATACAACTGTGACATTTAATATGAGGGTATCATCACTTTTAGGGTATCAGGCTTCATGGTACTACTTCAAACTACAACATTTATGCTATAGAGATTTCATATGTATTTTGTTCAAGTGATATCTTGGCTTGATGAGATTATGTGATGCTAAGCTTTTGGGACTTACTTGATATTGAGAAAAGCATCAAAGAGATTTAATTTTACCATAGTTCTGACTTAAGGAGGAGAATTGTCATATTGACTCGATTACTCTTGTATGATTTGATATGGTATTTCTCAGAATCAAATTTTGGATGCAAATAGGATTGATTTGCATGGACGATGAGATATGCTCGGTTACTTCATTCGTGGTCTTCTCTCAAAAAAATATAATTACCCTTTAATGTTTGTATCACCTTTTGGGGCATTGAAAAATTAATAGATGGTGTCCATTTATGTTATAGAGATCTGTAACATGTATTTTGTTCAAATGAGATCTTGGCTTGATGAGATTGTGTAATGTTATGCTTGTGGAAGGTTAGAGTAATTGACATTAAGAGTCATCAAAAGAGATCTAATTTTAGCCTTAATTTATGTTATGCTTCTACAACAATAAATAACAACAAGCCTTTATCCCACTAAGTGGGGTTGGCTACATGAATCTTTCATCTCTATTGTGTCCTATTACATGTCAAATTCTCATTTAATTCAAGTATACTAAGGTCATTTTTTATACATCTTAACCAAGTTTTTTTAGGTCTACCTCTACCTTTCTTAACATAAGGCAAATCTAATCCATCTACTCTCCTAACCGGGTCATCGAATGGCAGACACTTTATGTGGCCAAACTAGGGGCGTGCATTATTTGATTTTAACCAAAAAACCAAACTGAACCAAAAGTTTTTAAGTAATTTGGTTCGGTTTTGAACTTAGTAATTTGGATTTTGGTTTTTGGTTTTTGGATCGGTTTGTTAAATAAAATTTTGGATGGAACCAAATAAATCAAAGTAATTATATGTAATACGATATTATTAATTTATGTATAATAGATTTATCTATTATACACTTATTTTATTTATTTTGAATACTTAGTAGATGCTTTTTTTGGAATTATCCAACTTTCAAAATATTTTGGTCTCATAATATGGTAATATGTTCATCAACTTCTAAGTTCAAAACATCGTCGTAAGTAAAATTAGTTTTAAATATTTTAGCATGAAGTAGTTAATTGTATTTTGATTATATTTATATTATTTTGCTTATAGCTTGTTCATTATACAATAAAAAATTATGCAAATAATTTTTAAATGTAGCCAACTTCGGTTTATCCAAAACCAAACCAAATTATTATTCGGTTTGTTTGGTTTTGCATTTTATTTGGTCGGTTTGGTTCAATATTTTTAGGAATCCAAGACCAATCGGTTTTAAAAATTTATCATATAATCCATCCAAATCAACCAATCGGACACCCCTAGGCCAAACCATCTAAGGCACTCTCTAATCTTATCTGCCACTGGAGCTACTCCAACTTTTTCCCGAACAAACTCATTTCGCATTTTATCTCTATGAGTAAGTCACTCATCCACCTGAGCATCCTTATCTGTAACTTAACTTAGTCTTATGCTTCTCTTTTATTGGCCAACATTCTGCGCCATAAGTCATTACAGGTCTTACAACCATCTTATAAAATTTTTCCTTAAGTTTAAGTGGAACTTTTCTATCACACAACAGGCCAGATGCATTCCTCCACTTCAACCATCCAACTCAAATTCTACTAATAACATCTCCATCTATTTCACCATCATTTTGAACAATAGAACCTAAATATCGGAATCGCTCACTCTTATTAATGACTTGTTCATCTAATGTCACAACACTACCACTATAACTTCTACAACTAAAATTACACTCAATATATTCAGGTTTAGATCTACTTAAACGAAAACCTTTAGACTTTAAGGTTGACTTCCATAATTCAAGTTTCTCTTGGAGTCCCTCCCTAGTCTTATCACCAAGAAGAATGTCATCAGCAAAAAGCATACACCAAGGTACATCTTCCTGTAAATGTCTAGTAAGAACATCCATAACTAAAGCAAAAAAGATAAGGGCTTAAAGCTGATCCTTGATGTAATCCAACTGAAATAGGAAAATATTTTGTCAATCCTCCTTGTGTTTGGACACAAGTAACAACTCTAGTATACATATCCTTAATTACTTGAATATAACCAATATTAACACATTTCTTCTAGAACTCTCCAAAAACATCTCTTGAAACTTTATCATAAGCTTTCTCAAAGTCAATAAATATCATATGTAGATCCTCCTTACTTTCTCTATACTTCTCCATCAAACCTCTTAACAAATGTATAGCATCCATAATAGATCTACTTGGCATGAAACTAAACTGATTGTGAGAAACTTTTGTATCACATTGTAACCTATGCTCAATTGCTCTCTCCCATAATTTTAATGTATGTCACATTAACTTAATTCATCTATAATTTGCACACTCTTGTGCATCACCTTTATTCTTAAATATAGGAACCAACACACTCTTTCTCCACTCATCTGACATCTTTTTAGTCTTTAAAATAACATTAAAAATATTTATAAGCCAAGAAATTCTATGATCTCCTAAACATTTTCACACTTCTATTGGAATATCATCAAGTCCTACTGTTTTTTCACATTTCATTTTCTTTAAAGCTTCTCTAACTTCATTTACTAATACGATAAAATAAAATTTCTATTTTTGTTTAGGTATTAAGGTTGCTAAAATCAATTGTACTTTTAGATCCTTCATTGAAAAGTTTATCAAAATACCTCATTCACCTATTGTCAATATCCTTTTCTAAGAAAATCACTTTATTATTTTCATCTTTAATACACCTCATTTGAACTAGGTCTTTACTTCTCTTATCTCTTTGGTTGGCTAACTTATATATATATATATATATATATATATATCTTTCACCTTCTTTGGTCTAATCTATTGTATAAACCACTAAAATTAAATTTTTACATATATATATATATTTTTTAGAATCTCTCTGCACTTTTTATATCTTTCTCAATTCTCCAAGTTTTATATCTAAACTAAATTTTATAATAATGCTTTATGCTATGCTTCTGGTAAAATTAATATATTGAGTCAATTAGCCCTATTTAAAAATTGGATTTTGGATGCCATCATGATTGATTTACATGCATTGCACGGACGATGAGATATGCTTAGGTATTTGATTCGCGGACATCTTTCAAGAAACGCTAATCACCTTAAATATTTGTATCATGCTTGCCGCATCTTTTTTTGTGTTGCATGAAGGTTTAGGTGGCTACATAACTTTTGCTCCCCACATACCCTCTTGGATCTAGGATTTTAGAGAATTGGAATGCTTACCAATAATAAAATTTTGATTATGAGGTAATCTCTGGGAGTTTTTTTTTTTTTTTCTTTTTCTATGGTTGTACTTGTAGATTGAGTAGGATAGGTGTGTGCTATATCGTGATTGTGATTTATATATTTTATTTGGGGTGTATTTAGGGCAATGGTGGTGGTGTGGTGCAATATGAAAATACACCACAGTGTGTCATTTGATAATTATATTCTGATTGAATTTTAGAGAATCTACAATGAAAAAATTGAGTTTTTCAACTTGACCTGACAATGTGATGGTTGTCAAAAGGCTACAATTTTACTTTTTTAAATAAAAAGAAAAATTTATATACATACCACACAATTCTTATTTATTTACATATCTAATACCTAAAGTTAGATATTTACTTATCTAATACTTTTCTATGCTTAAAAATGTGTATTTCACTTTTTAAAAGTGAGTGATGATAATATTTTTCATGTGATATTGAAGATTAAGATATTATATATATATAAATTGAAGTTTGTGTTAGATGTGTAAATACATAAGAGTTGTGTGGTATGCATATAAATCCTCCAATAAAAAATTTTTAATACTCACCACAACCTTTTAGACACAGCTTCTTCCCGGCAGCTTCACCGTTACTTTTTCAGACAGCTGCAATTACCTAAAACACACTATTAGTGCATCAAATCCTCTCTATTTTTGAACAAAGGCTAGTTTCAAAGCAGATCACATAAAACTTGATATCTTTTGTATTATATTATTATCTTTTTCATGCGTTTTTTTGATTATGTTTCATTGGTCTTTGTTGATCTTGTTTCACAGGGATGTACATGGGATATGCAAAAGAAAGGACAAGGTGTTAGCTGGAGCCATGATTACAATAGCTGTGATTACAAGCTGCATCGCCATCTACTCTGACTTCAGTAGCTTGTTTGAAGGTAAAATGAAGAGCAACAGTTCGCTATAAGAATGTGCTCAGTTTTCCTACTTTCACTTTTCATTGTAGAAAAATGCACCATTATATCACACTTAAAAAATCATTCATATAATTTTCTGGATTACAATTCATATAATTTTGTAAAATCAAGAGAGTTTGAAAAGTGATTGTAGAACAATTTAGAGCTCAGAACTTGAAATAATGTGCTTCAAGCTTGGTTTCTATAACTTAAGAGGTGTGTGATAAATGGCTCTTATGGACTAAGAGCTCTCCATTTTATTGGGGGTTGTGAGGCTTTGTTCAGAATGTCAATAAGTGCGTCATTTTTTGTATTTTTTTGTGTCATTTAAATAAATTGTGAGGGTTGATTTGAATCCTATGAGATATCTTGTAATTTTTTTTATTTGAGCAATGTGTTTGCAAATTATGTATGTTTCATTGCGGTCATTGATGTGTCTATAATATGAAAAAAATATGTGGAGTAGAAAATTTTCAATCCATAAATGCAAAACAGGACCTTTATATTTATATATATACTTTCTTTATTGTAATGAACTCCCTCGTAGTTTGAAGAAAGAGTAAAGCCTCTTCACTCTGCGAATTATTAATTTAGCAAAATGTTAGCTGGCCTGAGAATGAAATTCTGGTAGCGGCAAGTTTCCCACAAAACAAAATAGAGAAGAAAATGTCTAAGGGTTAGCTCACAAACACCGTGGCACCCAAAAAGAATGAATCAAGATAGAGAAGGCAGTGCCAGTGCATTGGTTATCGAAGTTGTGGTGCTTAGAAATCAAACAAAGGAACGAAGGTGGCTGACAGCTCAGCAGCTTGACGTCAGATGTTCAACGTCTCAGTGCTAAGAACTTAATTGGAAGACACCATAGAGGAACTCTTAGTGTCAAAGCGCTCTAATTCAAGCGCTCTAATGCCAGTGAGCCCAAGAATCAAGCTAGAAAATAGAGAAGTCAATGTTGAAGTGTCGCAACACTATACAAAGCGCCTAAACTCCACATTCGTAGAATCCAGTGTGATGACATGACATATGCAATTTAAGCAATTTTGATGAGCAATTTGGATAGTTTTCGTATTAGATTTGAGTGAGCAACCACCCAAACCAAGTATAGGCTATAAATATGAGGATATTTTTTTGGTTGTTGGAGTTAGTGAGTGTGAGTGAGTGTGAAAGTGACACCCGTGGTGTGTGTGTCTATACTTTATTTATTTAGTATTGAGAGGGCGTTTCTTGTGGAAGACAAGATGAATAATTTTTAAGATGGTCATTGTAGTTCTCCACCGAGAAGCAGAAAGAAGGCAATTAAGAGTGGATTTAGAATAATTTACTTGGTTTATCAGTTCTTTATTCTCTGGTGATTTCTAGTTTGGTTTATGGATTTCTTTTCTTATACTATGAGCAACTAAGCATTTAGTTCTCTGAATTTATATATGATTTGAATATTGTCTTGTATCAAACTATTTTGTAGAATGATATAAGAAATTTATTTATGTTTTTATGTAAAATTTGTTTTGATTTTTCTTGAGCATAATTTATTTGTAATATGAGCAATTACAATGTTAAAACTAATTGTGATCTAGAGATATCAGCAGAGTCTTAGAAGAGCAGTAGGGAGAAACAAAATGATGCACTAAATAAGTATTTATTATATGCTTATTT
Organism: Cymbidium sinense; assembly: GCA_021442155.1. Lineage (NCBI taxonomy): Eukaryota > Viridiplantae > Streptophyta > Magnoliopsida > Asparagales > Orchidaceae > Cymbidium > Cymbidium sinense. The sequence goes on from CM038217.1 coordinate 148,058,567, forward strand.
TTAAGATCCGTGCGAAATAAAGAAAATCCAATCAATCAAAATTTAATTAGGACTAGACAGAAAACTGGTAAAAGAAATTAATTTGGTTCTATTGATTTAGACATAAACAATATAATATTTATTTTCCTGACCGACACTACATGGTAAAAGTTAATTGCACAGTTAGTTTAATTTGAATAAACATCAAAACTATATAAATTCAAAGTACCGCTTTAAATATCAAGAACAATACTCTTGTTTTATATAAAAAAATTATAAAAATTTACTTTCTAAAATCACCATATAGTCCATTTTTAATATTTTACCTAGTTGAATAAAAATTAAAACTTAGAAAGGCTAGTAATTTGCTTATTATAATTAAACACCACTCAATCACTGTGGAAATGATACTCTATTCATTACTGTATTACTTAATACATCCATGCACTTGTGCACACTGTTATATCCGATGAACACTTTAGCCTAGTAATTGAGAGCTTAGGCTTCAATCAAAAAGTCTTGGGTTGAGTTTACAACCCCACACCGTTATAATTTACTCAGTAAAACTAAATTCATCATACATTTAACAAAATTCATCATACTTTTAATCTGCAGAAAAAATATCTACTCAATAAAGATACTCTCAATATCCAGAATTTTTACGTGGAAAACCTCGAAAAGAGGGAAAAACTACCTAGCAAAAATCTTCCATGTATTTCTTTAGTACAAGATCTTCCATGAGGAGTGATACGAAAGATAAGTAGTGAGAATGACGACGCCGACGAATGGCGATGTTGATACGATATATGACGATATTGACGATATCGAATGACATACGATGATGGCACGGTATGGCTAATGATGACGAATGATGGCCGGTCGGCGGATCAACGGCGATGGTTGGACGATCTTCGAGTGAGATTGATTTATCTTTCCGATAGAAATTCAATAAATCTAAAATTTCATTAAATATTTTGAGCTTAATTTAGGTTTTAATGAAAATTAAATTTCATTAATTAAATTAAAATTCACATCAGATTGACTTGAAATTTTTAGGAATTGAAATTGAAGTTAAAATACACCTCTTATTAAAATTTCAAGTCAAAAGGAATTCTGGATTGGGAAACATTACATTCTGAACCTCAAATAGTCTATTTTAGTAGAATAAATTAATAGACTTTGTAAAAATTTTGAAAAATCATTTAAATTAGCTAAAATTTTGGAAAATCATAACAAATCATAGAAAAATCATAAAAATACAAATAAATATTCATTTTGAAGGTATTTTAGAGAGAAATTTATTAAAAATATCTTTAATTGATTTTGAATAGGAATTAGATCTTAATTATAGTTTAATTGAAAAAATAATTACCTTAATTACTCCATAAATATTTAATTAATTAACCCTAAATTTTTTGAGATTGTTTAGGGGGATGACCTCTACTTCCCCTAATTTTCTTGGGATTTATTAGTTAAGTGATTAGGAGAATTAGCCAATTAAGCCTTAATTACTCTCCTAACTTGATTAAGGGTTAATTAATCACATGAACAGTAAATTAATTAATTAATTGGGCTCATTTTTTGCTATTTAATAATGAGAAGACTTAGGGATTAAATTGGGGCTTCTTTCCTAATCTTTTCCCTAAGTCTACTTCATTTGGAGGATAGTTAACCCATGTGGCAATTAAGTGTAAATTTAATTAAGTGATTAATGATTTCCTTAATCTAATTAAAATATAAAATACATCAAGAACCTAATTAATCAATTCATGGGTAGATCTTTAGGTGTTTAATAACCTAAAAACATTTAAGAAAATTATGGTTAACTCACATGTGTGAGAAAACTATAAAAGTACTTAATTAAGTTTCTTAACATAATTAACTATTAATTATGAGTGAATTATATTAGGCCCATTTCATTTCATAGGAGCATTGTTAATTTAATTTTCAAATGTATTTGCATATCATGTTGGCTCATAATTATTTAGTTAATTACCTTAAAGTGCCATAGGTAAGGGTTAATTAATTGATTTAATCCATATCATAACTTAATTAACCCATAAAATCAACTTACTTACTTTTTATTAAACCAAATAATTCACAAACATGGGAATTAGTTAGGATCAGCAAACTTCCTCTCATTTCCTTAAATCAAATCAAAATATAAACTTAAAATGATGATTAAAGAGCCTTGGCTTTCTTTAAATGCTTCTATTTGAGATGATTATCCTTAGGAATTAGTTTGATTAAATGAACTCATATGATTATGTTCAAGTATTCCTTTCCAATCATTGTAAATGTTGTATGTTATTTGAAATCATGCATTTATGTCTTTCAAAAATAAATTAAATGAAATTTTTTTTATGTTAACCTTGCATGCGTTGAATTATATTTATAATATGTATGGCTATTATCACTATTAAATCAAAGTTATTTTCAAAAGTTTATAAGTTAAGTATAATATTTGGAGTGATAATAGTTATAAATATCTATAAGCTTGCATGTGTCTATGGCTTAGAACATGTGATAATGAGTTCTCTTTCTTAGTCTATATGGATTTATATAAAGTTTGAATGTTAACAAGTGTATAACCCATTTTAAAATGAGACAACATTTGTTTGAATTCATTCTTATGTATTTCTATGTTAGAATTTTGATAGAACTTTAGCTCACATGTATAAATAATTCAATTGAAAGAAATATAACTTTTGCATGATTTTGCATTCTTGTAGTCATTTGTACATTCATGTGTATTCAAGAATAGTGGGTATATCTAGTTTGAACATTCTGGAGATGCCAGGCTTTAAGCAGCCCGAAGGAGGTCTTTACTTCACTCCCTGGTTTAACAATGGTGAAGTATCGCTTAAAACTTTTATACACTTGTACGTGCATTTAGCTAATGAATGAAAATCTTCTTTTTAAATTTAACTCATATGTATAAATAATTCAATTGAAAGAAATACAACTTTTGCATGCTTTTTTTATTATTGTAGTCAATAGTTTCAATCAATTTGGCACATAGTGGGTTTTGGCTAGTTTGGATTTCATTTTGGCTAAAGGTTGACTTGGTCAAAGGGCTAGGTTGACTTGGTTTGACCCAATTCACGATAATTGATTAACCGAGGATGATTGTTGATCATGATATGGGGTTTGGATGGGCTTAGTTCAATTCAATTTGGCTTAAAAAAGTACTTTATGCGACTTTGGATCAAGTGAACTTAAATGGGTCAATTAGCTTGATCATGGCTTCATTCAAGTTTAATTGAACTCACATATGGACTTAGGATGGAAATATAAATCCAATTGTAAGTGGTTTGAGGCCATATGAATTTTGGTTCATATGATAATTTCAAGTCAAAAGGGGTCAACATGGGCTTGACCTGGGTTGACATGGATTTGGATTGATAATTATAGTTTCTATTTATATTTGGAATAATGATTGAATGAGTGATTGAATCATGAAGAAATCCATGGATTTTGAGTTAATTTGGATATTATTTAGCTAAATTCAAGAAATTAGCTAAAAGGGCTAAAATTGGGAATTTGATTTGATTTGGGTTTGGTTTAGGCCAATGAGATTTATATTTAATTTATATTTATGAATATAATGAAGATATAAATGATTCATGAGAAAATCACTTGAGTTTGGAGTGATTTGGAAGCAAATTTGATCAAATTGAGGGATGTAGGTCAAAAAACTTAAGTAGAATTAATTTTATTTGATTTATTTTGATTTGATTTGAATAGTTTGAATTTAGATTTCATTCATATTTATGAATATAAATGAAGGAATGATTTATTTATGAAAAAATCAATTGAGTTTGACTTGGTTTGAAGGAGGTTTTAGCTAAGCATATGAAGATGGTTCATATGGCTTAGAAAGGGATTTTGGAGTTTGAATTCAGTTAGGGGTTTCAATCATTTGGAGTTGGATTTGATTTATGGTTTGGGTTGAGATTAGATTTGAGATTGGATTTATGATCTTGAGAAAATCAATTGAATTGAGGTTGATTTGAATTTGGTTAAGGCTAAGTCCATAGGCAAGGAAAGGATTTGGAATTTGAATTTAATCTTGGGTTTTAATCATTTGATTTGGGATTGGATTTAATATCTTGGATTTGAATTTAAGGTTTTGTTTGGAAGAAGGAAGCAAGGATTGGGTTTAAAGCTATAGGGTAGACAAGTCTTCTTAAATCCCTAAGGCATAACTTATTCATGGCTAACTCTTCTAGAGGCTTAGGTTAAGTGTTCATCTAATCACTAGAAGTGTCTTAAGACTAAGAAACTCTTAGTATCTACAAGAGTCCTAGATCTATGATGAGGAAGTTGGGAGCTCACTTCTAAAAGTGTGGTCAATAGTAAGCTACCATCATGTTGGCTTAGTTTAAAAGATGTAAGCGTGCTACGCCTTATTCTTAAACTAGCCATCGTGAATTGACTTGGTCGAGTAGAGGATTAGGGTAAGTCCCCGGTGACTTCCTCTTAACTTCAAGTCGTCAGTTCTTCTTTGTGACTCCTTACTTAGTAGCCCTTAAGTTAGGTTTGATCTATTATGCCATCAGCCCTGTTAATCCCTACTTTGGAAGATGTAAGTCTACACTATCTTCCGTACATTACACATGGGCGGGGACGCGTAGAGATGAGACTATCCCGATGTCAGTTCGCTTTAGGAGATGAAAGTCTACCTTTTCTAGATTATCACACCGATGGCACCTTAGTTGGGTTAGTTTGTTCTCTATGTTGACAACGACCCCCCCCCCCCTCCGGTGATACACCTTTGAAAGATGTAAGACTGATATGTCTTCTCCTTGAGTTGGCCATCGAATAGCTATAGGTTTTCTTATTTACAAGGTCCAAGATAATGCCCTTAGTGGCACCTCCCCTATGGGAACTCTACTTGGATCATCCTTTGTGAATGCATTTAGACACTTCCCAGGTTATTACCGGATTGGACAGTCCCCTTTTCCTATTAACCACACCTGTGGTTAGAGATACTATTCTGTTGATGTGTAGATTCTCCCTTGGTCCAGTAAATTTGAGATAGGTTAAGGCCGACATACCCCCTCTTAATGTGGTCCCTTGCACACCAACAGGGTCCATGATAACAAACAAAACAAATATATATTTGCTTGTGGACTAGGAATTAATGTCCCTAGTGGCACCTTTCTTAAGTAAGCATCCTATATTTAGGGTAGTATCAGTAAAACTCCCTATAGGAATTTCCAGACTACTCTTGAGTTGAGATAAGTCCCCAGCGACACGCTCTCAATAGTCTCCCTTAGGTTGGGTTCAACTTATTATGCCAGCAACAGGTTACCCTACTGGTCATCTTTCTTTGGAAGATGTAAGTTTGCTACACATCTTTCCAGCATGGTTGTTGCACATCGACGGGCAGCCCTAGGTCAGGTTCGATCTGTTGTACATTAACGGGTCACACCAGCGACTGATCCCTACTCAAGAAGATGTAAGTCTGCTATGCTGTCTTCCTAGCACAGCTATTACACATCGAAAGGCACCCCATAGGTTGGATAATCCTACCTTTCGGCCGATAGACTACCCCTTTGGGTCAAAAAATCAGAGATGGGTCAAGGCCGACATAGCCCCTTCTCAGTACGATCCATCGCACACCGATAGGGTCCATCAAATTAAAATAAAATTAATCTTGACTACTCTTGAGCTAACATAAGTCCCCAGCGGTATTCACTCAGTAGTCACCTTAGGTCGGGTTTAATTTATTGCACCACCAACAGGTCAGCCCAATAGTTATTCCCCGCTTTGGAAGATGTAAGTCTGTTATGCTTTCTCTTGGATGCGAATGGAAACCCTTATGGGATAGCCCATTCACTAAAGAGAACTAAATAAAATTAACATGCTTTTAGAAAGTGGCTTGGTAGAGATGAAAGGGCAACCTTTATTCTTCTTTTTGCAACACATAGTTTCTAAATGTAAGTTATATGAAACCAAACAAAACACAAATTAAAATTCTCAAATTAATTAAACCACTTGAATTGAAATCAACTATTCATGTTAAATTAAATCCTTCTACACTTAGAAATCCACAACTCTAATACCTAGTAAGACATACCACACAAGCCTTGACACATTAGAATTAAGTCACCACTTCTAGATTTATGTTAGGATGGTGCATGGTGTGATATATATTTTATTTTATGATGTATTATTTTATAGACTAGATGTTATAGTGTATGTTTTGTAGAATGGATATTAGGCTGTGATTAACATAATTATATTTTTTTTGGGATTGTCCTTAAGGTGTTATAAAATAAATATAAATGTTTTGCTTGCAAACTTGCTTAAGCATAATCTAAGTTAGGACATATGGGCTTGGTTACCCATGTGCGGGGTGTTAAGTCCAAATTATAAATATAATTGATTAGGAATGTATGTATGTTTAGCTAACACTTATTTTGTAGGTATAGTTATATTTACTTTTCTTATTTTTAATATAATTTTGCATTAGAAATTAGGATTAGTGCTATGGGGGTTTAAGATGAGCATTGGCAGAAGGCTTAGTCCTGGGGTGCCATGTGATGCCTTGAAGCCTACGAAATCAAAGGAGAAAAGATATGAAGAAATGGCGGAGACATGAAGAATGAAGATTTGACCCCATAGCATTTATTCATTTGTAAGTTGTAATTATTCTTTCATATCCGGTTGTATAAGGGTAGAGCTCGCCCATTTTTTTTCTTTTAGGTTTGACAGCGATCGCATTGGTCTTTTATTCTTTTTTATTAGTTTTATAAAATCATTTAATGTATTTGTATATGTAGAAATAACATGTTCTTTCTAGTTTCTTTAAGATTGGTGATTTAATGTGTGGCCTTTATTGATTAGGCTCTTAGGAAAAATAAATTGTTTACTATAACTCATAATTAAAGTTTTAAATAATTCATAATCTCACATAATTCCTAGGTGTTAAATCAAGATAATTAAAAAATTTAGCAACCCCTTAGTTAAATGTTTATCATCATGCATTCATTTTATCTCACTCTTGTTAAGAGAGTTTCCATCCTTGCATGATAGGGGAAGATTTGACCTATGAAACTCACTTTGAAAAAAACTTTTAATCTCATTTACATCCTTTAATAATCTCATTTCACCATGCATTTTCCTAAGAAATCCATCAAAATGAAGTGTCAAAATCAAATAAAATTTTAAAAGATTTTGCATTAGATTAAGTCATTATTCATACCACTCATGCTTTAGTCTCTTAAGGTGTGGGTTTAAGGACTTTAGTCTCTTTCTAAATAAATAATAGGTCAACTATCTTGTAATCTCATAAGACCTTCCTACATGGTTTTAAAAGTGTAGAAGGAATTAGTTGGCTGCCACTCTAGGCGGTTGTAAGTCCAGCAGTCGCGTGGTTTATTCTCTCTTATGGAGATAAACCTTATGCCCATTTTCACTTAGATTTAGGACGTGCTTTAGCTTATGCTAAAGCTCCCTAGATTTAGGATCTAAGGTAGCTGTTTCCTTTATGCCACAAGCATAAATCCTTACCTCTTAGATTTTTTCACAACCTTGTGTTGATGGATTCTAAGCCCTAATAATCTAATAAAATTCAACTCTAATAAAATAACTCCTCTCCTCACAAATATATAAAGCCCATTGATTAGAATGCTCACTAGGTTTCTTAGTATCATGAGCATTCCCTACTCATTCCTTCTATAATAAGTCTTCTCCTTGAGTTTTCCCACTTGATTTTCCATTGCTAGTCTAGCCTTTGGAGACTTTAATTTCTACTTTAATTGAGAGTATTCTAAATTCCCATTTCTTAAAACATAATTAATTATGGGGCTTGCCTCCATAGAACTTAATGGACTAGCTTAAAATAAACCACTTTACTTTCCATATAAAGGGAAAAATCTGTATATTCGAAGACCCATCATGCCTTATGAGTCTTATTAGGTGATTAGGTCCATTATAGAGTAATGATTCTATCTTTCATGATAGTGCACCATTCCTTAATGTCATACTTGATCACTTCAATAAGTACCCCCCTAAGATCTGCATGGTGTCCTACATCCAAAAATAAACACCATAGGTAGGATAATCTGACCTCCACCAGGCAGAGGAAGAGGACAGTTCAGAGGGCGCCCCGAGGTTGAAAGCCTCCCTATTGGTCACCCAATAGAAGGTATGTCTCAGCCACCAGAAGTACACCTGCTATCCATATAGACGTAGAATCTAGTTCAGATGATGAGTCTCATGTGATTAGCACACCAGCTAGTTCTTCTTAGTGGTAGATCCCTTTTGAGGTGAAACTTGAGCATGATAGTGATGAAGATTAGGCTCCAAAGCAAAGTATAAATGTATCCAAGTCTGTATGTGAAACAGTCAGGCATCAGTTGGAAACTTTAGCTTTAACTCCACTTTCCTCACAAAAAGTTGAGGGTTTGGTAGTTAAGGAAACCCCTAAGTCATCCATAGATGTGAAGACTCAGAGGTTCTTTTTAGGAGCATCATCCTCAAGTCAAGAAGTTGATGTAGAACTTGAGGATGATTCATATAAAAATTTAATAGAATTACCTTTTGATTGGTACTCATCATGTGTTCTAAATTTAATAAAGAAAGGGTTAATCCCACATACTTGGCCAAAGCACATGTTAGACTATTTTGAAAGAATATGGAAGAATGAATTCAATAGCTCTCGATCAAGACTAGGACTAGGATTCGACACAGTGGGTCAGTCGATGAAGATGATTACTGTTTAGTCATCACCAATCATATAGAATCTAATAGGTTCTTTTCAAAATATGCTAACTCATATAAGGTGGTATGTTTAGAAACTTCAGATGCTCCATATAATTTTGAAGTTAGGGATGCATCACCAGAGTTCAAAGGGAAGATCAGACCAACCATCGACGAGCTTAAAGAAATCAACTTATGAACTGAAGATAATTGGCACACATCTCTTTGAATGATACGAGAAACCAATGGCTTAGTTAGGCTTTATTTAAGTTTAAGGACTACTTAGCATAAAGTTATGAAGAGATGCAGTTTATCTCCTAGTAGTAATCTACAAACTAGCAATTAGTGTCCTATCAAGCAAGCTCCTAGGCATGTGATTAGACATTGAATAGGTCATTTTTGAAATCAAGAAACGATATCTTGGATTTATCAAGAAGAAGAAAATTACCCTATCGGTTGGCTGTCATCCGATTAAGAAAAGAATGGCCAAATTTAATATGCGTTGATTTTATGGATCTAAATAAGGCATGCCCAAAAGATGAATTTCTACCAATACGATGATGGACATTACCTCATCTCATGCGTCTTCTCTTTCATGGATGGCTCATCTAGATATAACCAATAAAGATGGGCCCGAGGATGAAAGAAACACTACTTTTCAAACCCCCAAATAAAATTTTTTGCTATAGGGTCATGCCTTTCAGCCTTAAAAATATCGATGCAACCTACTAGCCATGACTCAAATATTCAATGAACTCATTCATCATCAACTCCAGTGTTACATCGATGATCTTGTAGTCAAAAGTAAAGAAAAAGAAGACCATCCCTTTGCTTTGAGAGTAGTTTTCTAACAGTTAAGACAATTTAACCTCAAAATGAATCCCTTGAAGTGTGTATTTGGAGTAGCTTCAAGGAAATTCTTTGGGTTTGTTGTATGACATCGGGGAATTAAAATTGATCCAGAGAAGATCAAGGTGATATTAGAAATGCACCCCCTAAAAGTATAACTCAACTCAGATCATTTCAAGGGCGGTTGGTGTATCTAAGACGCTTTATTTCTAACATATCAGGAAGATGTCAGTCATTCTTAGCACTTATCAAAAAGGATGCTAAGTTCAAGTGGGATGATAAATACCAGCATGCATTCGAAGACATCAAGCACTACATGATGGCGCCTCTGATTCTAGTAGCCATTAGATTACTCCTTGGTGCTTTGTTGGCTAAGACAATGATGAAGGGAAGGAAAACATGCTCTACTATCTCACCTTCTAATCCTAGGCAAATTATCCACCAATTGGGAATCATTTCTTAGCTTTAAAATTTGCATCCCAAAAGCTACAATATTACATGCTTTCTCATAAGGTGAACTTGATCTCTAGGATCAATCCACTTCAATATCTCATGGCACAGCCGATGCTATTCGGTTGGCACGTTGGTCTATAATTTTACCATAATTTGATATTACTTTTGTACCTCTCCGTGTGGTGAAAGGACAAGCACTAGTAGTTTTCTTAGCAGCACAACCACTTCCTGTTGATTCCCAGCTTAGTGATGACCTCCCGGATGAACAAATCATGAACTTAGGGGACACTAGTATTCACCATTGGGAGATGTATTTTGATGGCGTGACTTTCTCTCTAAGTGGAGAAGAACCACGATCTACTATCCCAAGAAAGGCGGGGGTAAGAATAGTTCTCCTAACTTCGGACTGCGATGTGATGAGATTTTCATATCACCTGTCCAATCCATGCACCAATAACGAAGCTGAATATGAGGCTCTCATTATTGGTTTGGAGTTAGACATTACCCTAAGCATCCAAAATATCAACATTTTCAGGGATTCTTACTTAGTTATTAATGAAATCGTTGGGTCCTATAAGGTTCTAAAACCTAAGCTCAATCACAACCACAAATGCTCTATGGAGTTGTTGGCCCAAATCTTAGAGGTTACTATTTATAAGATCCCTCGAGGAGAAAATATTGTAGTGGATGCTTTAGCCAAGCTCACCAAGGAGTTGGCTTGTCCGGAAGATGAGTCCATACCAATAAGGGTCCAAAATAGACAAGTCATATCCCTTATTGATGCTAAACTCTTCGAAAGACTCTCTCTTGAAAGGGAGGTTTCCATTGCCAAAAAGGATGATGAGTCAGATTGGAGGCAACTATTCATGGATTATCTAAATATAGGTAAACTACCTCAAGAGAAGTCACAAGCCCATCAAATGAAGCATAGAGCTCTTTTCTACGCTCTCATGGATGGCACCTTGTACCGGCAGTCCTTCGATCATATGTGAATATGTTGTTTGGATAAACATAAAACCCTTAAGATGCGTGGAGGTACACATGTTTATCGAGACACACCAATCCGATTCAAAGATGAAAGCCAAAAATAAGAGACTAAGATATTGGCCTTGATGATCACAGGCTGCATGGATATAGCTAGGCAATGCCACCAATATCATGTGCACACTGTGATCCTACATCAGCCACCCAACATTCTACACCCTACATTGGCCTTGTGGCCATTTGAGTTTTAGGATACTTACATAGTGGGTCCGATTGACCCTCATTCTTCCAAGGGTCATTAGCTCATTCTAGCTACCACCGACTTCTTTTCCAAGTGGGCGGAGGCAATCCCACTCAGAGAGGTCACAACTTAGCATGTACTCTAGTTTTTTAGGAATCATATTGTATATAGGTTCGGGGTGCCTCAATGAATTATATCTGATAATAATATTGCATTTAAGAGCACCAAAATCAACAACTTTTCCCAGACAATAAATTGGAGATATTATACCATCTATTACTCGAGGGAAAATGGCTTAGCAAAAGCCTTCAACAAAACTCTTATCTAGATATTAAAGAAGATGAGTATGACAACAAGTGACATGAGCGTTAATTGAAGCTATGTGGGCTTACCACACCACATACAGAACTCTAACTCAATCTACCCCTTTCTCTTTAATGTATGAGTCCAAAGCTATTCTACCATTAGAAGTCCAACTCACATCACTAAAGATAGCTGTGTGCAGCAAGATCACAATGGAGCAGAATGCCAAGTTGCGGTTAGAAGAGCCTGAAGGTTTGGAGAAGAGACGTCTCCGGGCATGCTAGAATCTCGAGTTATATAAAGCCAAAATGATTCAAGCTCACAACAAGTTGGTCCGTCCTAGAGCTTTTCAAGTAGGAGAGCTTGTTTTAGTTATGAGGAGACCAATTGTTGCCCGTCCTAAGATGTGAGGAAAGTTTGAACTCACTTGAGAAGGGTCATAAGAAGGATCTTATCGCATAAATCATAAGAGGCATGCTTCCAATCAATGGGCACTTCCTAAAGATATATTATTCATAAATCTTATTTGAAAATAATCATCAATGAAAATTTTCATCTCAAAATCCATCTCTTTCATTTTGAAAACATCTTTGCTTGTGAATCTATCATGATGTGTTTATGGTAGGTGTAGGGAACCTGAGCGACATCATATCCTTTGTCAACACAACACTAACACAAACTACACATAACCACATATAAAATAAAAACATATCTTTTGTCTTGGGTTACTTTGATGTGGGATAAAGCCCCCTGTGGCTCTCACTCATTAGATGCTCTTGGTCAGGCTGACATGCTACCCTGCTAGTGTGTCACCCCAATAGTTCCTTATGAGGATGTAAGTCTACACACTTTTTTCCTAACTTGACCATTACAAACTGACGAGAGCTTTGTTAGTTTGGTAAGCCTTATTACACGGTCGATAAGCTACCTCATGTTAACTTTGTTTAAGATGATGTAAGTCTACATGCTTTCTTCTTAAACTGACTATCATGCACTGACTGGGTTTAGTATATTTGAGGCTTAGGATAAGTCCCCCAATGGCTCCTTTCCTCATGGCTACTTCAAGTCTGGGCCTAGTCCTCCCGTGGGACTCCTCTCTTAGTAGTCACCTTAGGTTAGAAACTATTTGTCTCGCCGACGATAAACTATCTTGATGATCATTTTTGTGTGAAAAGATGTAAGTCTACAAGCCTTCTTCTTAGATTGATCATCGCACACTAATGGAGACCTTAGGTTGGTTGGTCCTAATTATGCTGATAGTGACCCACCTAGTGGATACACCACTCATGGTAGATGTAAGTCTACACACTTTTTCCTTGAGTTGGCCATCGTACACCTATAGGCTTTCTTTTATAGGGTCCAGGATAATGCCCCTAGCGGCACCTCCCCTGTGGGCACTCTATTTATGATCACATCCTTAGTGACCCCATTTAGACACTACCCAGGTTACTCTTGGATTGGACAATCCCCCTTTCTTAGTAACCACCCTTATGGTTAGAGAATCCATTTTACGAATATGCAAATTTTCCCTTGATCGAGTAAGCGAGATAGAATAAGGCCAATATAGCCCCTTCTCAGTGTGGTCCCTCACACACCAACAGGGTCCACACAAACATATAAACAAAACATATATATTCGCTTGTGGATTAGGAGGACACCACTATAAAAACTCCCTATAGGAATCACATGATTACTCTTAAGTTGATATAAGTCCCAAGCGGCATCCATTCATTAGTCACCCTAGGTCAGGTTTAATTTGTTGTGCTATCAACCGATCACCCCAATAGTTGCTAATTGCTTTAAAAGATGTAAGTTTACATGCTTTTTTTCTAGCTCAACTATTGCACACGAAATGCAAGCCCTTATGTTGGTAAGCTCTACCCCACGATTGATAGACTATCCCTTTGAATTTATAAAACTGAGGTAGGACAAGGCCGATATAGCCCCTTCTCAATGGATCCATCACCAGGGTCCATTAAATTAAAATGATATTTTGACTATTTTGAGTTGATATGAGTCCAGAATTCATTCAAGAGTCATCCTAGGTGGTTCAATTTGTTGTCCAACATATCACCCTAGCAGTTGCTCTGCTTTGGAGGATGTAAGTCTACACACTTTCTTTCTAGCTTAGTTGTTGCACACTGAAAGGCAACCTTTAGGTTGGATGGTCTTACCCCGCGGCCAGTAGACTACCCTTTGGATTAGTAAGGCTGAGATAGGCCAAGGCTGATATAGCCCCTTCTTAGTGGATCCATCGCACACCGATAAGGTCCATGAATTAAATCCACCCATATCTCTAGCATATATGCCTCAACATCAAACCAGATTATATCTCTCCCTAGTGGAGCCCAAGTCATCAAATCAAATTCTCATCCCTAGTGGTTGTCAACCAAATTAAGCTAATCATATCCTCTCCCCAGTGGATCCCCAAATCATCAAATCAAATTCTCATTCCCAGCGGACGTCAACCAAATTAAACCAAACCATATCTTATCCTTAGTGGATACATCCATGAAATCAAACCCATACTTTTATCCTTGGATAGCCCCACACTTCCTGGAAGGTTCACATCTCTTATCCCCTGTAGATATACCCTCAATTCAAAATCACCCTACCTAGTGGATCCCCAAATCATGACAATCAAGCAAATCAAATCAAACTCTTATCCCCAGCAGATACATTCCAAACAAACCTAACCAAACTCCTATCCCCTAGTGGATACCTTCATGAAATCAAACTCATATAACCCGAACCTACTTCCCTAGTGGAACATTCATGCACCCATCCCCGGTGTATTATAGACTCTAATCCCCAGCGGATTATCTTCCCATAAATCATATGATTAAATTCAAACCCTTATCCCAAGTAGATAGTCAGAACCTACTTCCCTAGTGGAAGGTTCATATCCCTGGATCCTCTTTCTCTCTCCTTTGGCATAAGGTGAGCATTGCACTAAGATGATTGCTACATTTGGGTTATGTATAGATCATTTTTATTAGTACTTACAATCCTTCGGATGTTGTTGATCATCTCGGCCAATGCCAATACGTGCGGCATGCCTTGTCAATTACACCACACCTATTGGGGGTCCTTTTGTTGACCTCACTTTTGGAGTGATTTCTCAATCTCCTCATCATCGATCTTGGACTCTTATAGACACTAAGAGTTTCTTAGCCTTAAGATACTTTTAATGATTAGGTGAGCACTTAAGCTAAAGACTTAGAAGGTTTAGTCATAGGAGTGGGTTATGCCTTAGGGACTTTGGGAGACTTGCCTATCCATATAGCCTAAACTCAATCCATGCTTTCCTTCTCAAACAAAATTTGAAATTTAATTCAAATACCAAATCAAAATTAAGTTTTCAAAATTCACAATCAATCCCATGATCAAATCCAAGCTCAAAACCCTTCCTAAGCCCTATGATTTTATCTCATGGACTTAGCCTAATAAAATTCAAATCAATCAAAATTCAATTGATTTTCTCAAGAAAAATTCAATCCTCAATCATTATTCAAACTCAACTCAATTCCAAATGATTGAAACCCAAAATCAAATCCAACTCCCAAATCATTCTTAGGCCTTATGATCCACTCTCATAAGCTTAGCCAAAATCTCCTTTAAACTAGATCGAAATCAATTGATTTCTTTATAAATCAATAATTTTATCATTTATATTCGCAAATATAAATGAAATATTAACTCAAATAGCCAAAACCAAATCAAACTAAATCAAATCCAACCAAGACCCTTCTTACGCTATATGGATCCACCTCCATGAGCTTAACCAAATCTCAACTTGACTCAACCCAAAATTAATTGATTTCTTTAAAAATCAATTATTTATTCATTTATATTCACAAATATAAATGAAACCCACATTCCAATGATTAAAACTAAATCAAACTAAATCAATTTCCTTTTTTGCTCTTTTGATCTACCTCCATGAGCTTAGTCAAATTTGCTTCCAAATCACTCCAAACTCAAGTGATTTTATCATAAGTCATTTATATCTTCATTTATATTCCCAAATATAAATAAAATATAAATTCAAATAGCCAAAACAAATCTGAAATAAAATCAAAACCCAATTTATACCCTTTATGACAATTTCTTGAACTTGGCCAAAACCCATCTAAATCAAGCCAAAATTAATGGATTTTCTCTTGAATCAATCATCTATCCTAATATAATTGAAACTTACAATTATCTAGCCAAATTGAAATCAACCCAAGTCAAGCCCAACTTAACCCATTTGACTTGAAAATTTTAAATGAACAAAACCTATCATAACCCAAATTGATTGCAGTTGAATTTATATTTCATTAATTTATATTTCATTCTTAAGCTCATATATAAATTCAACTAAATCTTAATCAAGCCAAAACTAAGCCAATTGACCCATTTAGGTCCACTTGACCCAAAGTGGCCTAAAGAACCCATATGAACCAAGTTTTAATCCAACCCAAAATAGATTGAACCAAGCACATTCAAACCTCATACCATGATCATTGATCACTTAGGATGATCAATTGCCTTGAATTGGGTCAAACCAAGTCAACTTGGTCATTTGACCAATTCAACCCTTAGCCCATATGAAATCCAAAAGAGCCAAAACTCACTATACACCAAATTGACTGAAACCATTGATTTACACCAACTCATAATTAATGATTGAACATGACTTGACCCTCAATGAAGCCAAACCAAACCCAATTGGCCATTTGACCCAAGTTGACCCAAAATTGGCCTAAAAGGCCAAAATGGGTCAAATCATGATCCAACCTAAATTGATTGCAACTAATGGCTCAAGTTCATTTCAAATTGATTATTGAACTTGACCAAAGCCATAATTGAGCCCAATTTGACCAATTGGTCAACTCAACCCAACCTACCAAATTGACCTAAAGGATCAAGTTGGCCAAAATCTAAATTAAATCTAAATTGATTCAAATCAAAGCCTACAATCATTTTCAATTAACCAATTGAACTTGAACCAATGCCCAACCCAAATCAATTTGGCCAATTTGATTAAATTGGTCAACTTGACCCATTTGACCTATATGAGTCCAAATGAGCCAAAATCAAACCTAGACCAAATTGATTGAAACTACTTGAACTAAAATACTTCAAATCATCATTTGAACTTAACCCAAGCCTTGGTTTGACCCAATTTAACCAATTGGTCCACTTAACCCAACATGACCCAAATTAACCCATTTGACCAATTGAACTCATGAGGCCTTGCAACCTGACTTAATTCGACCCAAACTCACCCTAGCTAAAATCAGCCCAAACTCAATTGGAGCCAAACCCAAGGCAAATCCCCCTTGAATATGCCTCCTCATGTGGAATTTTGCCAAAATTGGCAGAGTCCATTCTCCTATCATCCTTGGTAGCTATCAAGCACCCAAATGGGGTATCACTAAGCCACTAGCCACCACCCCAAGTGGGCTAGGCTTTCCATGGACTAAAGGGTGGTGAGCTAACTCACCTCCCTCCTAAATTGAGAAGCCATAGACAAAGGAAGAAGCCATGAGCGCACATTAAGCCTTGAGCCACCTCCCATGCATTCCTCCATTCAAATCGAGCTACGTGGACTCGATTGCGACCCCTCTGGCGCTTTTACGGCGGCTAGCCATCCGAAAAATGGGAGGTAATCCATCCGTCCTCCTCATCCAATTGAGGGGTATACCCTCTCAATTCTCACAGGAAATCACATGATTTGTTTTTTGTCTGAGCCTCCCAAGCTTTTTTGAAAATCCCTAGCACATCCTAGAGCATTTCCAAGCCTTCCCCACTTCGAATTTTCTCTTCCAGTGCGAAAATGAAATAGGGGAGCTCATCCTTGATTTCAACTTTATCATTTCTCAACTAAAACTCAATTGCTCTTTACACACACCCTCCATGGTTGAAGCTAGACAAGTCATTTTCCAAGCTCCAAAGCCACAGGAGGAAGGACTTCGACCAAAGTCGAATGTCCAAAGCTCGATCCTTGGCCTTTCGAGCAATCCGGGTGGAACCAATCTAATTGCTGCTCAATAGGGCCTCATCTCAACTAGATAAAGCTTCCTCAATCGTACGAACCTCCAGTCTTATCTCTAGTGAGGTAATTAATTCAAACCGAGCTCTAGGGAGAAAATGTGTTGGAGCTTTGTGAAGGAAAGTTGCATGTAAGCCGATCCTAGCTATTGGATCTTCGTGGATCCCTCGCGCAAAGGTGTGGGGTTGTTTTGGAATGAATCTAATCTCGGGTGAGCTCAGATCGAGTGCGATCCATGGTGGATGGGCTCTGTCGTTCATCGCTCGTAGGAAGAGAGATCACAGGTCATCCATTCCACGTGATTGAAATGGACGGCTCTGATCAAATCACACTAGATTTGTTGATTTGAGCCGTTATTGACCGTGAGTTTGATCTGTGCCATTCGATCCGAGATCGGATGGCGGAGATCAATACCGAGTCCCACCGTAAGCTGACTCAGCCGTAGATGTGACTACTTAAATAGCCAATATGCGCCATAGAAAGAGTGTCGTAATGCACCATATGGGCGATGGGATTAGACTTAATTAACATTAATTTAATGATTTTTAAGGTTGAAACTTCCATAATTCATAACTAATTGTAGAAAAATCTAAAAAATATAAACAATGGCTCATTTTAAAGGTATTTCAAAGGGGAATTCATTAAAATTATCTTTAATTTATTTTAAATAATTTAATTGAAAAGTTAATTACCTTAATTACTCTCTAATTAATTAACTAATTAACCTCAAACTTTTTAAGATTGTTTAGGGGGATGACCTCTGCCTCCCTTATTTTTTTTGTAATTTATTGGTTAATTAATTAGGGAGACTGGTTGATTAAACCTTAATTACTTTTTAATTTAATTAAGTGATAATTAAGCATATGAATAGTAACTTGCTTAATTAATTGGGTCATCTATCACTGTTTAACAGTGAGGTGGCTTAGGGAAGTGGATTGAGGCTTTTATCCTAATCTTTTACCTAAGTTTCCTTTACTTTTTGAAGAGAAATTAATTAAGGACTAATGAATTAATTAATTACTTAATTAGTTTAATAAAATTTTAAAATACATTTGGACCTAATTAATTCATGGGTAGATCTTTAGGTGTTCAATATCCTAAAGAGATTTAATGAAATTTTGATTTGTCCATATGTGTGGAAAAATGATGAAAGTAATTAAGTAAGTTCCTTAAAGCTTAATTAACCATTAATTGTGAGCCAAATGCATTAGACCCCTTTCATTTCATAGAACCATTGCTAATTTACTTTTTAATTCATTTGCATATTATATTGGCTCATAATTATTTGGATAGTTACTTTAAGGTAACATAGGTAAGGGTTAATTAATTGAATTAATTCATACTTCAACTTAATTAATCTATAAAATTGACCTAATTGCCTTCTCATTAAATCAAATTAACTTACAAACATGGGATTAGGATTAGCAAACCACTTTTTATTTTTCCTTAAATCAAGTTAAACATCAAATTAAAAATGATATTAAAAAGCTTTGGATTGCTTTAAATAATAGTATTTGGTATGATTGTCCTTAGAAATTAGTTTGCTAAATGAAAATACATGCTTATATTTATTTATTTCTCTCCAAACATATTAAAATGTTGAATGTAATTTGATTCATGCCTTC
This sequence comes from Cymbidium sinense, assembly GCA_021442155.1. Lineage (NCBI taxonomy): Eukaryota > Viridiplantae > Streptophyta > Magnoliopsida > Asparagales > Orchidaceae > Cymbidium > Cymbidium sinense. The sequence goes on from CM038217.1 coordinate 148,077,753, forward strand.
ATCTTTTGCAAAATTAATTAAATTAAATAGCTTCATTTATGTCAAGCTTGCATGTGTTGAATTAAAGTTATAATATGTGTAGCTATTATCACTATTAAATCAAATTTATTTTTAAAAGTTTATAAGCCAACTATAATATTTGGAGTGATAATAGTTATAGATACCTATAAGCTTGCATGTGTCTATACCTTAAACATGTGATATGGAGTTCTCTTTCTTTAATCTATATGGATTTACATAAAGTTTGAATGTTAATAAGTGTATAGCCCATTTAAAAAGGACACAACATTTGTTTGAATTCATTTCTATGTTAGAATTTAGATAGAACTTTAGCTCCATATGCATAAATAATTCAATTGAAAGAAATACTTCTTTTACATGATTTTCCATTCTTGTAGTCACTTACACATTCATGTGTATTCAAGAATAGTGGGTATATCTAGCCTAGACATTCGGGGATGCAAGGGCCCCCAATGAGGTCTTTACCTCCCGATTAACAATAATGGTGAAGTACTTGCTTAAAAATTTTATACATTTGTATGTGCATTTACCTAATGAATGAAAATCTCCTTTTCAACTTTACTTAATATGCATAAATAATTCAATAAAAGAAATACAACTTTTGCATGATTTTTCATTCATGTGTATTCAAGAATAGTATATCTAGTTGGGATATTTTGGGGATGCAATGCTTTAAGTAGCCCTAAGAAGGTCTTTACTTCACTCTCCTGGTTAACAATAGCGAAGTACTTGCTTAAAACTTTCATACACTTGAATGTGTATTTAACTAATGAGTGAAAATCCCATTTTCTACAAAATAGACTTATGCATCTTTCTTTTAAAGTGTGCTAAAAGAAATATGTTGTATGTGTAGGTATACTTAGGATTTGATCATATGCATGTCATATTTGATAGAAAGGAATGGTTGGACATGTGCCATGTGATAGTAATTCAACTAAATTAATCTTAAGATGTCTTTCATATTGAATATGATTATTTTAAAGTGAACCTAAACTTAAGATTAATTTAAAATGTGTAGTAAGCCATTCATTAAAGAGAATTAGGTTAATTAATATGCTTTAGAAATGACTTAAGGTAGGGATAAAAGAGAGTAATCCCCTCTTTTTCTTCTCTTTATAACACTTAGTTGTTAAGTGTAAGTCAAATGAAACCAAAGAAAATATTAAGTAAAATTCTCAAATCAATTAAGCCACTTAAAGTGAAATCAACCTCTTATGATTAAACCCCTTTCATACTTAGAAAATCATAACAAAGCTTAGTTAGGACATACCACACAAACCTTAATACACACACCTTAGAACTAAGTCACCATTTATAACTTTATGTTAGGGTGGTGCATGGTATGATGTATGTTTGGTTTTGTGATGTATTATTTTAGATTAAATGTTAGGCGTATATTTTGTAGACTGGATGTTAGGACGTGATTAGCTAATCATATTTTATGCAAGGGATTATGCTTAAGGGGTGTTTAAAATAAATATAAATGTTCTTTTTGCTTGTTGCTCAAACCCTTAAGCATAATCCAAATTAGGATAGGTGGGCTTGGTTACCCATGTGCAGGGTGCTAAGTCTAAAAAATATATATAACTGCTTGGGTTGTATGGTATATTTAGCTAACACTTATTTTGCAGGTGTAGTTAGATTTACACTTCCTATTATTAATGTAATTTTTCATTAGAAATAAGGATTGATGTTATGAGAGATAAGGATGAGTAGTGGTCAGAAGGTTTTGTCACCCTGTGATGCCTTTGAAGTGGAGCAAATCAAATCAAAGAAGGAGGAAGATATATGAAGCATGAAGAATGAAGGAAAGAAGACTGCCCATAACAGTTATTCATTTATAAATTATAATTATTCTTTCATATTCTCGGTTGTATAAGGGTAGAGCTCGGTTACCCATCTTTTCTTTGGTTTGCAGTAGCATACCGACTGTTATTCTTTTTTGTGCTAGTTATAAAATATTGATGTTGTATTTAGCTTGTGTAATAAAAATGGCATGCCTCTTCATAATTTTTTTATGATTGGTGTTTGTTGAATGGCCTGGATGTGATTAGACTTTAGAAAAAATTTTATTTTTTTACCCCAACTATAACTCATAACTAAAAGTTTTAAATAATTCATAACCTCAAATAAAGCCTAAGCATTAAATCAAGATAATTAAAAGATTTAGCAACCCTATAGCTGAATGTTATATATTTAACATTATGCATTCATATTGTCCACTTTTGTTAGAGATGGTTTCCATCCTTGCACAATAGGAGAAGACTTAAACTTTAAGGGTCTCCTCAGTGGTGGAAAACACCTCTTTCTCTTTGATTTAGCCCATAATCTCATTTTAACATGCATTTAGGCATAAGAAATCCTATGGCCTTTGTCAAAATTAAGTTTCAAAATCAAATAAAAATTGAAAAGATTTGCATTAGATTAAGTCATTATTCATACCACTCATACTCTAGCCTCTTAGAGAGTGAGTTCAAGGACTTTAGTCTTTTTTTAAATAATGATAAGCCAACTATCTTATAAAATCATGACTTGTCTACATGATTTTAAAGCGTAGGAGGAGTTAGCTGGATGCCACTAGGTGATTATAAGTCCAGCAATCGGGTGATTTACTCTCTCTTGTGGAGGTAGAACATATACCCACTTTCGCTTAGATTTAGATCGTGCTTTGGCTTATGTCAAAGCTCCCTAGATTTAGGATCGATGTAGCTATTTTCTTCGGGCTACAAGCATAAAATTCTCACCCCTTAGGCATTTCTATAATCATGTATTATTGGATTATAAGCCCTAGTAATCTAATAAAATTTCAACTCAAAAAAAATAATTCTCTTCAATTTCAAACATATAAAGCCCAACCACAGGATTGGTTGGAATGCTCACTAGGTTTCTTAGTATCATAGGAATTCCCTACACATCTCCTTTGGCTTCCAAAAAATAAGTCTTCTCCCATTTGATTTTAAGCATAGCAATTTATTGATAGTCTTATCCTTGAAATCTTTGGAGACAATAATTACCTACTTTAATCGAGAGTATTCCTGAGGAACTCACATTCCTGAGGATGTAATTAACTATGGGGCCTTGCCCCCATAGAGAACTTTAGAATTCGGTTAAATATAAACCCTACTTTATTCATCCATATAAAGTAACAGAAAAATCTAGTACATTTGAAGACCCATCATATCTTAAGAGTCCTTATTAGGTGATTAGGTTCATTTAAGGATGATGTCTCTATCCTTCGAGATAGTACATCATACCTCAATCATTCATCACTAATAAGTACCCTCTCGATCTACGTGGTGTCCCCTATACTAAAATAAACACCTCACATCACTAAGATACATGAAGTTACACCCCTAGATTACTCATAATAGCCCACTAAACAAGTGGAGGAAGTCGACGGCAACACCATCTATGAGATGTCCTCTGACTCCAAAAGTTACAATTTCACCATGCAAATTTTATCGATGATAGTAGTTTTTCTATGTTTCTTTTGTATTTTATTTTTTCACATATGTAGTTTGTATTAAGTCATATTCTAATGATGTATTTTTACATCTATAGTTTGTAGTAAGTTATTTTTAGTTTGAGTCTATGTCTGTTGGAAAAAAAAAAAAGAGAATCAGTAACCTAATTACTAAACGGGGACATGCTATGAATTGTATTGATTTTGATGTGTTTGTAGGTTCTTGAGAGAAATGACCTATTTTCCTTAAAATTCATATGTATATACATATTAAAAGTAAAATAAATGATCTCATAGACTATTTCATAAAGTTTCAAGTTTTCATGCTTCACAGGATAGACATGTTTCTATAGCTGAACTATAATTCTGCAATGATCATGTATTAAATGTGACACATATTGTGCTTGCCAATTGTCTATTCATAAATAAAATCATAAATATGCACAACAAAATGCCGAACAAATGTCAAAAGCGTGGCTTACCAAGCTGAAATCGTAGAAAGTTGTCAACATGAAAGTTATGGATAATTTCATTAGCTTTCTAACGATACCAAACTTGCTCAATTCTGATACTAGATGAGTCTGATACGAACAAAAATGTGGGATTTATATGTGTTTTATTCTGCACAGCGAAATGCTAAACACATGTCAGAACTGCAGCTTATTGAGCCGGAATCTCAAAGAGTTATCAACTTAAAAGTCATAACAAATTTCATTACATTTTCAAATATATCGAGCTCGCTCAATTCTGACTCCGGATAAATCCGATACGGGCAAAAATGTGAGACTGTGTTTGTGTTTTCTATTTCACATCATCAAAAATCAAGCATACGCTAAAACTACGGCTTATCGAATGTGATTCGTTGAAGGTTGTGGGAATAAAAGTCATAGAGAATTTTGTTAGATTTCCAACGATACTAAGCTTACACAATTCTGACATAGGATGAGTCTGATGCTGGCAAAAATCTGGGGTTGTCTATATGTTTTCTGTTTCACACTGTGAAATGCTTAGCATGGGCAAAAAATGCAACTTAACGAGGGAGATTTGTTAAAAGTTGTCGACATGAAAGTTGTAGAAAATTATGTTAGCTTTCTAACGATACTAAGCTAGCTCAATTACGACGCCAGATGGGTTCGATACGGGTAAAAATGTGAGGTTTGTGTGTTTTTTTTACTATCAAATGTCGAGCATACGCAAAAACTGCGGCTTACCGACAAGATTCGTCGAAGGTTGCCAAAATGAAAGTCATAGAGAATTTTGTTAACTTTTCAACAATGCCAAGCTCACTCAATTCTAACTCAGGATGAGTCTGATATGGACAAAATTATGGGTGTATATGTTTTCTATTTTGCACCGTGAAATGCCGAGCGTACGCAAAAACTACGGCTTAATGAGCAAGATTCGTTGAAGGTTGTCAACACGAAAGTCGTAAAAAATTTCATTATCTTTCCAATGATACCAATCTCCTTCAATTCTGACACTGGATGAGTCTGATATGAGCAAAATTTGGGTGTATATGTTTTCTTCACACCATGTAATGCCAAGCGTACTCAAAAACTAAAACTCAAGGGCGAGGTTCATCGAAGTTGTTAACATGACGTAAAGAATTTTGTTAGCTTTTCCAACGATGCCAAGTCACTCAATTTTGACATTAAAAAATCTAGAGTTGGGATAATTTTTTTAAAAAAATTTGACTAATAAATGTTTTGTTCAATACAAGCATTGGCATGGCATCCACATTGGCTCTAATCACCCATTCAACGGAGGACTAGACATACTTCTATTTTTTTAAATACTTAATTAGCCAATTTTGATTTTAATTAAATCTAATTATAAAATTTAGCTCTAGTGATGTCTCTTTGCTTTTCCATTACTCTCAAACAGTCAACGATAAACCCATCGTATTTCTTAGCTGGTGAAGCGGCGGAACTCCGATCGCGTTTGATTCTCTCAGCGAGTGCAAATAGAACATCAAGAGAACCCGTTATGCGTGGGTGATGAATGTGACGCTTTAGGCCCCAGGGGATTAGTCATAACGATATCTCCACCCACAATATGGGTGGGGTGTTGGGTGGATAACCTTCCAAAAAAAAAAAAAAAAACTGATAAACAAACATAGATTGCTACATGGAATGAGGTGGACATGTGGTTCAATGGCGATTCGATTCTATCTATATATGGCCTACAGCTCCACGATTTGCACGGGACTCCCCCGCCGCCGGCAAAGCCCCAAATTCCATTGGCTTAATTTTTAAAATAAGCCTGTTTATAATACTAATTATGTGATTAGGCACGCTAAAAAAAAAATTTAAAAATAGCGTCGGCGTCGTCTTTCTGGCTGACCGGCCTACCATAAATATTTAAAAAAAAATCAATAAAAGCGGAACAACGACGTCTTCCTCTCTCTCTCTCTCTCTCTCTCTCTCTCTTTTATTATTTCTCAATTTTTTGTTAATATATAATTTAAAATATTTAAAATATATAAATAAATAATTTTTTGGTAAATAAATATTATATAAATATTTTATAAATTATATAAATAAATATTATTATATGTATATATATATAAATATTTATATATATATATATATATATATATATATATATATATTATTATATATATAAATATATATATAAATATATATATATTTATTTATTTATTTATTTAGTTATTTATATTTATTATATAAATATTTTTAAGTTATATAAATAATTTTAAAATATTTTAAAATATATATAAATAAATTATATATATTATATATATATATATATATATTATTTTTTATTTAAATATAATTAAAAAAAAATAAATAAAATTTTTTAAATTATAAATTTTATTTTATATATTTGAAATATTTATTATTTATATATTTATTATATATTTATTCTTTCTTTTTTGTTTTTAAAATTATTTGTTTTTTTTTTTTTAATTTTTTATATTTTTTTATATTTTTTTGTTATTATTATTATTATGACTTATATATAATATATATATAATTAATATATATATATATATATATATTTTATATATATAAAATTAAAATATTTTATATAAATTATTTTTAAATTATATTTTTAAATATTTTATATATTTATATAACTTTTAAAATATTTATATAATTTAAAATATATAAATAACTAAATATTTATATAATTTAAAATTTATTTATTTATTTATTTAATAATTATATATTTTAAATAAATAAATATTTTTAAAATAAATAAATAATAATTAAATATATATATATATATATATATATATATAACTAATTATTTATTTATATATTTTAAATATTTTTAAATTATTTATATAACTAAAATATTTATATAATTTAAATATATAAATAACTAAATAAATTTATATATATATATACTTTATTTATATAATTTATAAAATATTTATATAATTTATTTATTTACTAAAAAATTATTTATTTAATATTTTAAATATTTTTTAAATTATATATTAACAAAATTGAGGAGAAAATAACGAAGAGAGACAAAATTCTGTCGTTCCTGCGTCATTTATTGATTTTTTTAAAAAATTATTTATAAATAGTCATTAGATATGCAGCTCCTGAAGGTTATTTAAATTTTTTTTTTTAACGTGCCTAATCACATAATTAGTATTATAAATAGGCGTATTTTAAAAATTAAGCCAATTCCATTTCCCAGCGCGATGAAATCTCCGGCGAAAGCTGGCGTCGGCGGCGCCTTCGTCCCTCTACTTCCAGAGATCCAACCCCTCGAGTCGCCGCCCCCCGCCGGCGCATCCTTCTCCAGCGCGGTTTTCAACATCTCGACAAGCATCGTCGGCGCCGGCATCATGTCTATCCCAGCAACCCTTCGCGTCCTCGGCGTGGGCCCCGCCTTCCTCCTCCTCGCTGCCGTTGCCTTCCTCTGCGACGCATCCGTCGAGTTCCTCATGCGCTACACAGCCGCCGGAGACTCGCCGGCGGATGCCTCCTATTCCGGCATCATGTCCGAGTCCTTCGGCCGCGTTGGATCCGTAGGTCTTCAGATCTGCGTCGCGCTTACCAATCTAGGCGGACTCATCATGTACCTAATCATCATCGGTAGGTTCTCGGTGGAGGTTTCTGATTCGTGCGGAGTTGTGATTGCGCTGGCTGATTTGTGGGGGTGGTTTTGTGGCAGGGGACGTGCTGTCAGGGAACAGATCGGAGGGAGCTGTGCATTTGGGCGTACTGCAGGAGTGGTTTGGGGAGGAGTGGTGGACGGCGAGATCAGCGGCGATTGTGATTACCGTCGTCGCCGTGATGCTTCCTCTGGTGCTTCTCCGGCGAGTAGGTAACCGTCCTGTTCTTTGGACTCTACTCTAATTCGAATTGTCTTGTGAGTTAGAATCCTAGAATTGATTTTGCCCCTGATCCAAAACAGAGGTGAGACGTTAGCTTGCCTCAACATCCGGGATTTCCATTTCCCAAAAATTAAGTCAACCCAAACTACCCACAATCTCTTAGCTTGGTTGGTAGGTAGTTGTTTATCAATTGATTCTCCAGGAGGGACGCATAGATGGTGGACTAATTGGATGATTAATGTGTCATTTATATAATTAATCATCACTCCACAAGATGGGTGGGGTGTTGATACCCCAAAAAAAAAAAAAAAAAGTCAACCCAACTCAAAATCTTTAATATGATTATCCCTTCTCGAAATGTAAGATCAAATTATGCGTAAATATAATTGGAATTCATGAATATAACCTTTCACAAATTAAATGGCGCTCATAAATGGGCTATCTGTTTGGATGTTATAAGTGTCGGTAAACTAATGGAGGACTTGAAATTTCACTTTTTTAGTTGAAAGAAATATAAATACGAAGTAATTTTTTTTTGTGGAAATTTGAATACGCCTTTGTTAATTTTTGATGTATTCTGACTTCGCCCAAAATAAATGAAAGATTTACATTCATATCAAATATATCTCATGCATTTACATAGATAAAACTCAAATTTTGATATTTATTTATCTAATAGTTTTATATATTTGAAAATATGTTTTTTTTAAATTTATTTTTAATTGTTTTATTTTATTTTTGAAAATAAAAAAAATTATTTTTGATTTGATATTAAAGATTAAGATGTTATATATATATATATATAATTAAAATTTAAATATTAGATATATAAACATATAAAAATTATAAATTCATTTTATCACCAATTGAACATAAAACATTAATCTTTAAATCTTATTTTACTATTAATCAACAACGCTGTTTCAGATATATATTTATCGTATATTATATTTAAAATATAATTTAATTCTAAATACTTATAAGCAAACCGTAAAAAAATCAGAGAATTTACATTTGAATTATTTAATATAAAAGTGATATATTTGTGGTGTTAAATAATTTTAAAGGTTTTGTAAATAAATAATTAAATTTAGATATTAGATATATTAAATCCTGAAGGTTCCCTTAACCTATAAATCAACGGCCTGGATATGCTTTAAGAGATGGACGATTTTAAGGTACTAATTAGTCTAATTTAGGCGGCGTATGGAGGCTTCGCTTGGTGGGCTCGACTGAAAACGACTTCAGGATTACGGATTTTGGTCCTTCCCGGCGGCTGACGTGTATCAATGTAGACTGCGGCCCGCCAAGCCACCAGCGGCTTCAATAATCGTTGAGACTGGGCTGCCGTCTCAACGCCATTTTATACCGCATGCTGTTGGAGAAGAAATTATACTATTTATTTATATAATTTCGATAACCGCACGAGTTCTGCGTGCCTGCGTCAACTCCACAGGTTCAAACTGATATTTTTGTTTTTTGTTTTTTGTTTATTTTCCCACGAAGCCCATAAGATGACAATTTTATTATAATATTATGGGAAATTTAATCTAAATCTTGATAATAATTTTCAAAATCCTTATTAATTAGATTAATTGATACCCACAAACTAATATTTGTGTTGAATAAGATAGCATTTACATTGATTGAAGGATTTGTTGATGAAAAAATATTTCACAACTAGGGTTTTTTTTGTTTTTTTTAAAGGATAGGCAGCATGGTGTGAGAATTGCAATAGAGTATAACTAGTTAGAAAGAATGAACCATTTAGGATGTTAGAACACAAATAGTCATTAAAACAGAGTATTCCATGTTCTATTTTTGTCACATCTAGAGCTGAGACCACAAATGATAATATCCATAATATTATGAGTTGGAAGCTTTTTCTTGGTGTTAAAACCCTGCTGCATAATTTTTCAATAGAACATGGAATATTTGATGACTTACCCTTTGAACTTGATATATGCATACCAATTCACATCATCCATATATTTATAAAAAAAATCTATAGACTCTTTGAGCTACAAAAGATTTTTGTTACCATACAAATAGATAATGTATTTAATGTGAGCTGTTTTAATCAATTTAATATAAGTAAAGCAAGTAGGAATAGTCATAGAATTAGCATGAGGGAGGTGCCACCTATCATTGACAATAATGTCGGCAATAATAGCATTTTTATGCCACCCTAATGATAATGTGTTATCAATCCCCCATACATCCACAATAGACTTCCCATGAACCAAAGGATCCCAATATAGGATATTACAACATTTATCATGACACAAATATCTTTTTTTTTTCTTAAAGGAGAAAAGTTAAATGTTTTAAAACAAAGAAATGTTCTTATAATTATTCCAAATGGAGCTATATTATTTAGATTAGTTAGCAAGAATAGACTTGAAATTGTTAATCCGATGAACCATTATAATTCTATAAATAATATTCATAACATCTATAGAAGAGAGGACAAACCCCATTTGATTGTAAGTAGGGTAACAATAAATTAGGATATGATGTGCATCTTTTAATGGACATTATTATGATAAAGGAATTTTGAAATCATAGAATTGATTTTATGGATAATACATTTTGGAACCATGGCGGATCAAATCCAATAGCCCAAGTAGTTCGAAATAGTCTTCTTATATGTTGAAGCCTCCCAATAAAGGATAATAATTTTTGTTTCCAACTATTAAGGTAGACGATTATCTTATTCATCATAGGTGAACGATCCATCATATTCAATCTACAAAGTGAGATAGTGTCCCCAGCAAAGGTGAGCTATTAATCCCAATAATATTGGATAATGAGGAATGAAGATCAAGAGTCACATCGTTGAAGAAATGAATGATCGACTCGGCTAAATTGATCTTCAATCCAAAGATGTCAACAAAAGAGTTAGGAATATTTTCACTGCAAGAAATTATTTTTTTTATTTTTATTTTTCAAAGAAGAGTAAGTCATTGCATAAATTAGATGGGATATAACAATGCCATTATTAGAAAGAGGATAACCCTATCCCGAACCATTAGCTACCATAAAATACAATTTAAGCTCATCATTCCTAACAATAGAGAAATAAATTTGTTCAATACAACATTTGATTCAATCAACAAAAGTATTGAGGAAGCCAATTTAATCAGCCTTTGTAGAAGAGATTTAATGTTCATATAATCAAAAGGCTTTATGAAGGTCCATTTGGCACAAAGAAGACATGGGAGAAGATGTGGAATTAAACCCTTTAAGGATTTCATTAGCAATGATAATATTATCATCATTGCCCATATTTTGAATAAAAGTAATTTGAGTGGGGCTAGTGAAATGTGAAAGAAAGCTCTTGAGCCAATTTATGATCAATTTAACATTGATTCCATGTAATATAGTGTAGAGGGAGATATGTTGAAAGTTAATAAGATATTTAGAGTTCAACTTCTTAGGGATAAGTGTAATTGCAAAGTTCTTAACTTTGTCAAGTCCCTTGGCAATGTTGAAATATATTAAATGATTATTTTAAATTTTCATTAATAATATCTCGAGAATTTATAAAAAAATTTAGATTTAAATCTACAAGATCAGAGCATTTATCCTTACCAATATTGAAAGGAGCATATTTGATTTCATCAATATGGAAAGTAGAAGTAACAATAGTCTGATCTGCAAAAGAGATATAACAACTAATAGGGATCTATTAGAAATATTGTCATTAACAGGAGTGGTGGTATTGAGAATATTGGAGAAATGATTAATCGCTTCTATAGAAATATCATTCATGGACGTGTGTATGCCACTAGAAGATTTGATCTCCTTAATAATATTTCATTTTTTTCTTTTCTTTAATATGTTAATGGAACTTAAGATCATCCTTGCATTTGAAAAGCCAATTTCATTTAGCTCATCTTTATTTTCAATGAAGAAAGAAGAAGGTCCTTTTCCAAAGGATCATTTCCAAAAGAACAAGAGTAGCTTTTAATGCTTCAAGGTAGTATCATAAATTCTTTTGGAACTATATCAGAGAGAATTTTTAATAGGCTCTTGTTTTATTTAGCTTATTACAAATAACAAAAATAAGATCATCAACAAAGCATTAAATACAATATCCTAAAAGTATTGAAGCATACTCAATAATTTTTGTAAATAAGTTTGTGTTTGAAGTAAAATTACTCATCTCCACCATAATAAGAGAATGATCGAGGAGAGAGAGGTATAAACTCTATGATAACAGTGGAAAGTAGTCCATCAAAGATAAATTACAAAAGGCTCTATCAAGAAGTCGCCTAATGGGATTATCAGTTTGATAATTGAACCATAAGAAAAGCCCTTATTGGGAAGATTAGCAAACAAGCATTCAAAATGTAGTTATTGATGTCACATAGCTTAGAAAATGGGACAATCCTACCCACACTTTCTTTTTAGCTTGCCTGAAAGTCTCCCAAAATAAGCCAAGGCATAGTAATGTTGGAGTAGGGGTGTAAACGAGTTAAGCTGAGTTTGAGCCATCCTCGACTTGAGTTTGAGCTTGGTTAATTTATCAAGTTCGAGTTTTTTTTACAAGTTGAGTCGTCTCATGTGCCAGTTCATTTAGTATGAAAAAGATAAAATAATTCTATTTTAAGCATTTACTATGATAAAAATAATAAAAATAATAAAAATTAGAAGAAATATATCAAAAATAACTTGATATAAGAGAATGAGATGTAATTTTCAAAATTTTAAATAAATTTATACTTAAATTATTAAATTCTAATATATTTTAAGTATATTTTATATTAAGATTTATTAATCGAGCCTGCTTGTGAGCTAACCAGTCGAGTCGGAGTTGGCTTAAGCTTGGCTTGTTAGCTCATTGAGCTCGGCTCATGAGCTATTTATCAAGCTGAGCTCGAGTCGGCTCATGAGTCGGCTTGACTCACTTACACTCCTATGTTGAAGGCGATATAAGAAAAAGTGTTTCGAAGAATCTTCTTCTCTAGAGTACCATTTTTAACATAAACAAATATGATTAAGAATTTGGTGGAGGGAGACTATTGAAGCATATGATGGATAAACTGAGAATGAGCAATAGTAATGTGAAGATACACCTTATTAGTATTCCATTGGCTCCAAATTATGCCACTAAAGTAGAGATTAAAACTATTACAATATGATTCCTTATCAAACAACTTCAAACTTCTCAAAATAAAGAAGTCTATGATATTGTCCTCATTCATTTTAGTTTAAAGTAAACCAATGATGTAAATGCCATTTCTAGATTTATTTATTTGTAATCTGATACACAGATTCTCATTTAACCCTCTAGTATTCTAGGTAGCTATAGAGAGATAAGATATAATTTATGATTAATTTTGTGAGGAGAAAGAGGCATCGGCATAATCTTCCTTTAATAAGGATGATAGGGTTTAATTGACATTGAGAGCCAAATCTTGTGTACTATCTTTGTTGGAGAAGAGCTTACGATCATAGGGATGATAAAGGTTTAACTTGATGCATCATATAGCTATTGGATACATAGTGACACATTTTGTGACTTTCTTGATGAAATGTTTTATCAACATCCAAATCAAATTAATATAGTATTTTTCTAGCTCCATCCTCTAGATTGGTGCTTTTATAAGTTTTAATGCAAAATTATGTTATCATAAGTTTGAGTCATCTTAAAGAACAAAAAAACTCTAATTCACACATGCCACATGCATTCACAAATACTCACTCAATGTTTAAGGTTATGGAAAAAATATTCATTGACTAGTTTGGGGAATAGTGAAAATTTCTTTATGATCTAAGATTACATGATAGTAATACAACATGACAAAGTAGATAAACTATTAATAGAAAAAATAGAGAAAACAAGAGTCATGATGTTAAATATCTTAAGATTTAGGGTTTCTAATGCAAATCTAGGATGAGATGGACAAAATCATGAATATGAGATCCACTAACTTTTCAGTGATATAATTGATCGATCATTCGGATGAAAATAGAAGAAAAATAAAATTAATGCAAGTGATAATTTAATAATTAACTAATAAAAAATTACTTGTATAAATTCAAGACTGTGATCATAATCTCACTTAGATTGAGCATTACATCAGAAACAAAAAATTTAGATTGTATGAAATTGACTAAATCGAGTCATATAGGAAGATTAATAAATAAACATAAAATAGAAAGTAATAAGAAAATGAATCACCAAAAAGACCAATTTAAGTCTTACACTGTAACAAAGAGAGAGCTTTCCTAAAATTCATAATCACCAATTGCACCATCTTAAAATGAATCACATTTAATTAACACTCAAGTATAGAGAATGAACAAAATACTCAAAAGAAAATATTATTTTATTTCGCTTTATAAAATCCTAGGTATTCCTTTTCTGTAATCATAAGTTCTCAAAGCTGAAATCCTAGAAGATTGCCTAGAATTAGTCCCAGCATAATCAATAATCAACACAACCATAGTGAGAAAATCACATGACCTTAACATCCCATAACAATAGAAATTGTGACTTTGCGGAAACAACGGAAAAATGCCATAGTAAGAACAAGCCAATCATAGAATTAAGCCTTTCAAATAGAATCAGCATAAAAGTCTAGAATCCACTAAAAGGAAACTAAAACTGTAATTTAGGAAAAACAGAAAACTATTAAAATGAAATTAACAAAATAGAATCAAAGCTCAGAATGCTAATTTACTTGTCTAACTGCAAATATCTTGCATTTTATCTCCTTTATTACAACATGATAACTATTCCCAAGTGATGATGTCTGCCATTATAGAATGATGACTTTTGATTTGAAGAACTAGATTTCAACTTATGGAAGAAACTTTCAATTTCAGACAATCAATGAGATGTACAATCAAACCTTTGCTTGTGTACTAATGATCTCCATCTGGAAAACAAGTGCCTTAAAGAACAGATTGCTTATTTAAAGGAGATGTTAACATCTTTCTAGCCCTATCATTTGAGGCTAAACCCATCAAAGTGTGCTTTTAAAGCTTCATTGAGAATGCATTAAGGGTACATGATTCTTGATGAGGCATATAATTTATTAATTTGGCCATGCTTTATATATGCTTTCCACTTGATCTGAAATGATTTTAAAACCTAACAAGTTCGTTGACAAGATTTGAGGCAAATGAACACAAAAAATTAGACTAAATGTTTAATTTTTTAGTGGTGGGGTTGGGGAAGGAGAGTGATAGGCCCCTGATTTGATCAGAGCCGTCGATCTGGCTTCTATCTGGACCGTTGATCACTTGTGCTTACCGGCTGCTATCTGAACCGTTAGATCAGTGCGGTTTATCACGGGCTCTTTGATCTGTGGTGTGAATTCGAAGGAAGAATAAGGGATCTTAGCCGTTGATAGTGCGCTTTCCTTTTCTTCTGGTAGTGTGATTTAGCTTCTCGTGGAAGGAATCGTAAAAAGGGTATTAGATTGGTTTTTGACACAGACTCAGAGGAAATGCTGTGGGAGAGGAGAGGAGGAGAAACCCTAGGGTTTCTGATCGGCGAGAAGGAGGTTTTCCGGTGATCCAACCGGAGGAAAGGATGATCCAAAGAAGGAGGAGAAGGAGGAGGCAGAAGAAGATAAGTTTGTCTTTCTAAAAAATAGTGATTACCCTCTGTTTGTTCCTCTCTACTCTATTTATACTCTCTACTTTCTTTATTATCCTAGATCTAAGACTTCTTTACAATCTTCAAGAACTATCTTTCTGTTTGAGACGTTATTTCTGTTACAGATGTCGATCTCTTTCTGTTTGAGTCGGAAGTTGAGTTCTTTCTTGTTATTTGATTCTGTTGTTTGTCTTACGTTATTTGTCAAGATTAACTTTTGCTTCGCTTTGAATTACCTTTGCTAATCACTCTCGTGAGAGTTAATGGTCTTTGTATTGTATGCTCTGGATATTATTGTAGGATTTATTCGGAGAATCTTCGTTATTATTCATCTAGTGTTATGTGTTTATTTTGTTGTTCATTCATTGTGATATTAGTCTCGTATATGTAATTGTCTCCTTTATTCTTGATCGAGTATATTTATAGCTTTGTCTCTTATTTTAGCTTTGCTGTAACTTTATCTTCTTGATTAAAATCCTTTAACCAAATTGGGGTTTTTTCGTTCCTTTTCTTGTTGTTTATCTGTTTATTTGGGTTCATATCATTACTCCCCCCTCACACACATTGACCTTGTCCTCAAGGTCAAAGTCAGGAAAAGTTCCCTGGAATTCATCAATTTTCACCCAAGAAGTCTCTGTTGCTAGGATACCATCCCATTGTACTAATACTTCTGTGATTTGTCTGTCTCCTTGTATTCTTATCCTCTGATCTAAAATTTTGATGGGTCTGACCAGGGGATGCCCTTCTAAGAATTGATTAGGCAATATGGCTGGGTGAATTTTTGAATCTGCAATTACTAAGTCTAGACATGGAAGACATTGTGGATCTTTTGTTTAAGAAGGTCCACTTTGTAATACGCCCTACTTTTTGTAGAACTTTGAAAGGACCATGTCTTGTCTTTGTATCTTTGTATAGGGTTTCTTTGAGGCTATGCGTATGTGTAATTTAACTAACACTAGATCATTTATATTGGTAGCTCATACGTGTTTGTTTGCTATTTGTTGCATTCTATTCTGAGCTTCTTGTAAGTTTTTCTTCAGTTGTTGTAAGACATTGTCCCTTTGTTGTAGTAAGGTTTCTACCTCTATATTGGTAGCTGTATTGCCATTATAGGGTATAACCTTGGTAGTCGCCATATATTATGGAAGGAGTCATTTTGTGGAAGTGTTAATGGATGTATTATAGAAAACTCGCCCATGGGAGGAATTGTCCAATTTCGGGTGTCTCCAATACAAAACTTCTTAGGTATTGTTCAGTGTTACATTTTGTTACCTCGTTTGGCCATATTGAGGATGATAAGCCTTCTTGTAAATTATTCCACTTAATTTGAATAGTTCTTGCCAAAAGTTGCTCATAAAGATAGGGTCTCAATATTGCTTGTAATTCATGCGTTTAACAATATCCGAAATGAAGGTTTGAGCTATATGTAGTGTAAAATTAGTTGGAAGGGGAGAAATGTGCATACTTTGAAAGTCTATCTACCTTCTTAGATATAGCTTTGTTGTGAGATTTGGGTAGACACATGATAAAATCCATTGATACTTCCTCCCAAATGATTGTTGGAATAGGTAGAGCTTAATAACGCAGTTTCGAGTATCATATTTGACTGTTGACATACGGGACATGTGGCTATGAAGTGTTGTATATCTGTTTCATCTTTTCCAGTTGAATTGAGTAATTGTCCTCTTAATTCCCCAATGGCCTCCTGGTGTTGAATGCAATTCTCTTATAAGCATATTTCTTATTTGAGTTTTTTTGTATGGTATTCTTTTGTAATATACTCCATTAGTACATCTAATTAGAAAATAATTGGACTTCAAATTTGCTTATGCTCAGTTGATTAGGCGTGTTTCTTCTTTAATCTATTGTAGCAAGGGCGTGAATTCGAGTATAAGCATATAAAGTGTTATTGAGCATTCTCATTTACTTTCATCATTGTATAATTTTTGGATAGGCATGCTTTATTGGTGATCCCGGTTTATATTCAATAGTATAATCAAAGCCGGAGTTTAATAAGAAACCTTTCTTTGTAGTCAATTATACATGCATTAACTCTGCTTATGCTTTTTTGGTCATCGATGGTAAACTTGTTTCCGTGAGATCTTGTCTCCATCTTACTCTTGTTTACGTGATAACATATAGTTCTCTTGCATATGTAGATGTTTTTTGTAATGATGGGGATAACTTACTAAAATAGGCAATATGGTGGCTGTTTTGTATTAAAACAGTTCCAATTGTAGTGCCAGATGCATTTGTTTCTATTATGAAAGGTTGAGAAAAATTAAGATAGACTAATACTGGCAAAGATGTCATTACTTGTTTCAATTGAAAAAATGCTCTTTGAGCTTCTTCCCTTTGCTTGTTTAGCCATAATGTTGTTAATGGTGCGGAATTCGCATATTGTTTGACAAATTTTCGTAGAAATCAAACCCAAAAAATCTCGGTTAGAGATGTTGGTATTGGCCATGATTGGGTCATCTTTCTTTGGTCCCACATGCCCTGATAAAAAATATCTAGATATTATTTTTGCTTGAATGAAAGAACATTTTGATGGTTTAATAAACAAATTTTTTGTTTTAATTTTGTAGATGAATTTGATGTTGCTCCATTGTAGTGCTGTATATTAAGATGTCATCAAAAAAGACTAATACAAATTTCCTTAGGAGAGGTTTCAGAACTGTATTCATGATAGCTTGGAATGTTGAGGGTGCATTTGTTAATCAAATGGCTTCAAGAAATTCATAGTGCCCCATGTGTTCTAAAAGCTTTTGTAAATATCTTCTTGACCATTCGATTTGATGATATCCTGATCTTAAATCCAGCTTTGAAAATATTGTGGTTCCATATAATTCATCCATAAGCTCTTCTGGGGTGGGAATTGAGAATCTGTCAGGGATTATTATTTTATTTAGAGCTCGTAATTCACATCTCCAAGTTCCATCCTTTTCTAATTAAAAGTCTTTGGAGAAGAGAAAGGTGATGCTTTCTCGATTATTCCTGTCATTTCCTTTATAAGTTTCTCAATTTCTGTTTTCTGGAAATGTGGGTATCGTAACTTTTACCTTGATTGGTTGAGTTTCACGGGTTAAATTAATATGGTGGTCAATACTCCTTTGGGAGGTAAGTTATGGAGCTTGAAATATGTCTTGGTATTCTTTGTAATATTGAATGTTTTGGGTAGGCTTTGGAACTCACTTGGTAGCCTCTGCAGAACTTTGGACCTCCTTTATGGTATGAAGGTATTTCATGTTTATTCGTAATTTGGTGAGCAATGTAATCTTGAACCTTGGATGTTGTATCTCAGTAGTGTGCAAGGTGTCCTTATACTTAAATTTTTGTGAGTTTTTGTAATTAGTTGTACATTCTCTAATTGTTAGCATTCTTTATATACGCTCCTTGCATTGGCGAATATCATGATGAAGGTGTATCCTTGTAGTTGGATAGAATATTAGAGCATATTCACGAACACTTTAAAGTTTTCCGTTTCCTACTAACACTTTGGCTCACGAGGTGTTCTTGTAATTATAAACTTGGCTAATTTGGTGAATAAAGTTGTGGGTTGAGCAAACTATCAAGACTTGCACTTTTTATTTTCAATTAACCCTTGAGTCTTGGGGTTTAATTTATTGACACTGAAGGCATTGAAATTAATTTACGGAATATCTTCTTGTATTGAGGTTTTCTTCTTGATTCCTTCTTTGCGAGGTTGTCATCCGCTCATTGATCACCATGAGAG
Organism: Cymbidium sinense; assembly: GCA_021442155.1. Lineage (NCBI taxonomy): Eukaryota > Viridiplantae > Streptophyta > Magnoliopsida > Asparagales > Orchidaceae > Cymbidium > Cymbidium sinense. Next base: position 148,096,906 of record CM038217.1, read on the forward strand.
GCAAATAACTTTGATTCTGGATGTATAAATTTCTCATCACGCTTAAAACATAGTCCTTTTTTTCTTCTTTCTTAACTGTTGATGTAGTCTTTGTATTGGAATAGTTGGCTTGTTATTACTATTGTTGTTGTGAATTGACATTGTTGGGGTAGAGGCAGGTTGTTGATATGTTGATGTTTAATGGTCTGCTTGATTGAATCTTCTTTGTTCTTGCCATAAACACCATCTGCTAACTATCTTCCATTAGTTTAGCTAATTGAAAGCTTGTTGAAGAGAATTGTAGGCTCTTCTCTTAATATCTTTGTCTAGTCATTCAAAACAACTTTAGAAATTCGGTGGAATCAAATTTGATTAAATCTCGATGATTGTAGATTCTTGGTGTGATTTTTGTTATAACTTAGCTAATTCTCTCAAGTCCCTGTATAGAGAGGGTCCAAATCTTTGAATGACTTGTTCTTTGAGCGTCCATAATCTTGTTTGTTTATCCATTGATCTCTCAAAGGTCCATCCATGTATCGAGGTATTATAAATTTTTGGTCCTCGATAAACTATAAATCTTGAAAAACGTCTGCTTTGACAGCCTCTTGGATTTTCTCCATTAAATCTTGGCATATCTACCTTAACAGGTCTAGTATTTTGTTGTGTGTGTGATCTATTCGAGGAAGGAAATTCGGTATAAGAAGAATTACACACTTGGGATTGTTGCTGTTATTGAGAATTTGTTTTCAATTTGGCTTCTATAGCGGATAACCTTCTTGAAACTTCATTCAATATGATAGTAATTGAGGACATTTGTTCATCAGTTTATTTAGTCTTACACACATTCATAGTGTTTTCTTTGTATGCAGTACTTTCGCCATTGCTTTTGCGAATATCTCAACGAGCACCAATGATATGATTTGATAAGAGTCTTGATCGGCTTCTATCGAGCGTTGATCACTGTGTTTGCTCACTATCTGACGTTAGATCAGCGCGGTTTATCACGGGCTCTTTGATCTGTGGTGTGAATTCGAAGGAAGAATAAGGGATCTTAGCCGTTGATAGTGCGCTTTCCTTTTCTTTACAGCCGTGTGATTTAGCTTCTCGTGGAAGGAATCGTAAAAAGGGTATTAGATTGGTTTCGGCTCTTCGAGCGGCCGCAGAGACTCCAGAGAGGAAATGCTGTGGGAGAGGAGAGGAGGAGAAACCCTAGGGTTTCTGATCGGCGAGAAGGAGGTTTTCCGGTGATCCAACCGGAGGAAAGGATGATCCAAAGAAGGAGGAGAAGGAGCGAAGAAGATAAGTTTGTCTTTCTAAAAAATAGTGATTACCCTCTGTTTGTTCCTCTCTACTCTATTTATACTCTCTACTTTCTTTATTATCCTAGATCTAAGACTTCTTTACAATCTTCAAGAACTATCTTTCTGTTTGAGCCGTTATTTCTGTTACAGATGGCTTGTCACAAAATTTTGTGGATTTATAGGCGTAACCTATTTATTGGCTCTTTAAGGTAACAAGTCATTCAAGGCACATTGCTTGTGTGGCTCAATTAGTTTAAATCTAGCGCATGTAGGAAACATACCTAACTTGTCTAGGGGATGCAGATATTGTTTGAAGCATAACTATCTTTTTTTGCACACCAAGCATGCAGCTGGTGTAGTAGGAAAGCCTTGTGCAACTCGTGTTACTTATGGTGTAGTAGGAAAGCCTTGTGCAACTCGTGTTACTTACCATTGTGTTATCTTTTTGAGTTTATTGTGACTTGATTTTCTTCAGCTTATGTTTTGGCATGTTTGACTACACTGTCTTATGGATTGAGTGTGGCTTAGGCTGTTCCTTACCGTGCATGCATCAAAATCCTGTAAGAGCTATTTGATTGCAAGTATTTAGAATTTATAGATATTTTAAGAATAGTGTAAAACATGATTTTTTTTTAAATTTAATTTAACATAAAATGAGTATATTTTTAAACAATTTAAATAAGCATAGGCATAACAATGGGGAAAGCAGTTAGCAAGTCTTGTGGATGCAAGCAGTGAGCAAGTCTCAAGATGGAGTGTCACATGCAAATCTCATGACGGAGGTTGTAGAGATTGAGGCCCGAATGATGGAGCGTCGCTAGGCGTCCCGTGATGGAGATCAAGAGGATGGGCGGTTTCTTAATAACAAGAAAACTAGTGAGTAGAGCAATAACCAAACAACTGTTGTGAGAAATGAGCGTCATTATTCTCATAATGATGTTCTTAAGCAAGATCATGTGGGCCCCGAAAATTTGCCACCGACCTCTCGATAAATGAAGGAGAGTGTGATTTAAAATGTGTCGGTGTAATTTTGAAGGCAAATGAGATAATAAATAAGACACTACAAGATTTCCTCATTTAGTGAGGACTTTAGATCTAGTTTGATTCTATGCAAGCATAGTTAATTACACATTTTAATGTTGAGAGAGAACTTTTGATTAACTATGTTAGATCATTAAATGTAGCTTATAGTAGCAGCGTATGGAGTTTAAAATTTGAGATTATGAAATTCATCATTTTTAGCTTAAATCGGATGGTTGGGGGAACGATGATATGCCGTAGATCTCATGGTTCCGTTATTCCAGGTCGTCGTGGTCCCTAGTCTACTTAGTCAGAGGAGGTAGTCGATCCAAATCGACCGAAGGATTCTTATCAGCAACACATGGGTTATGTCATTCAAGAAATCCTTATAGATCTGGGGTGATGTTTATCTAAGGAGGCAGACTTATACCTAAATAGAGGTTATTCTATCAAATATCTTACATGATTCCAACTCAAAGGGAAGAGATACTGATCGTGATGAATATATGGAACGAGCCAAACTACTCTGGGACTCGATTGTAGCTCATCGTGGAGTCTATTGGCCAATCCGTCGAGGAGACGCGTCCTTCTTGAGAGATTGATTGAGTGAACATAGTAGAACATTTGATTTGGCTTTGTTGTGATAGAGTTTTCTTAATTTTTCACCCCGACAAAAATAATTGGGAAGCGGATAGATTGAGTTTTCTTTTAAGCTTTTAATGATTGAGTTTTATTTAAACAATTTTTTAGATTGACACTCAATTTGAGTTAATTTGATTTGAAATTAGAATCGCATTTTGATGGAAGTATCCCCTCCTTGAAATCGCCATTCAACCGTCATCGTAGTTGATTATCGAATATATTTGAGAACTTTAGATCCTGTCAGCTTTGTTTAGCTCCTAACAGAGGATCAGATCTATTGTCATATGACAGAATTAGCTTCTTAGATATTTAACTAAGTTGAAATTTTTATAATGGATTTTTAGGTTTTGTTAACCCGGACCCAATCCTAAGACTAAACCGGGAAGTAACCCGCGCAACATCTTCAGACACTTGAATTTAAACATTCACCGTAGTGTCGGGGCCTATGCGGGTGTATTTAAGAATGCCTTAATTAACGTCTTTTGTTCACTTGTACAATGTGTTGCGAATCCGATAGCATTAGATGTATCTTTCATTCATTTAAAAGCTTGCACATATCTTTCAACGCTTAAGTTAAGCTATTGAAAATATCATGCTTTTATATTTACAAATTCATGTAATGGAAATTGAATATTGTATTACTTGAAAGTGAATGTAAATAGTTCATTTTATTTAAGTATTTAAACATATCTTGAAGCTATAAATTCAAACGACAGTTTGATTTGTTGTTTTACATGAAAATTCAACCCCTCATAGATACTTCAGTGAAACAATGGAGTGTAATATTTAAGTCGATTCCTCTTTAAGCATCTCAATCTCACAAATAGATCAACCCGTATTATTAATATAGACATCTTTTCTCTTTTCAATTCAATCTTCAACTCCATATAATCCCTCCATGCAAATGTTTATTTTCAATTAGATACTACAGCCAAAACTTCAAGTACCAAAACTTCAAGTTCTTAAATTTAAGTTAGTTATGTTATAATATACATAGGAAACTTATTCAAACTCTCTTACACGCATGTCTTCCCCCTTCCCTTTTTTGTGAGAGCTATAAATAAGGTCAAGATGGGGTCTTACATTTCATTCCATTTGTTTGAGGAGTTGGAGTGTTTGAAAGACAAGGGTTAAATTTTTTTAGTGGGCTTTCAACTCGCAGATAAATTTTGTAAGTGTTTTTCTCTCTTTTCTTTGATTTAATGTTTTACTTTGTATTCATTGTATGTTCTTTTCCTCCCCTCTTTTTTTTGTTTGATGCTTTTAATTTGAATTTAGCTTTAGGTTTCTTTGCTTAACATTTTTAAGCCGGTTCTTTTCATTTTTCATTTTTTCTAAATTAAATTCGGCGACATTTCGATTAGGGGAGCATCAGATATTGGCTTTTCTCGCCTTAATGGAGTAGTGGCGGTCTGCGACCGCGTGATTTTTCATCTCGTCACGTCATAATGAGCATGAGAGGCCTTCAAACCTGCAAAGAAATACAAGCAGATATATATATACAATCACATATTGATCCCACATGTTCAGACTCATTTTTACGCATTTACACGATCGGAGGGGGAGAGAGGAGATCAGAACCGAGAAACGTAATGTGTTTCTCTTTGGTTGCAAAAGAAAGGTCGGAAAGAGACGAAATATGGATCTAGAAGAACGGTGATAATATTCTTCTATAAACGAAGTAATGAAAAGGGTGATCTGGAAACCAGAACCGCTAATAAGTGTTCTCTCATAAAGGAAAAATGGAAAAGTAATGAAAAGGTTGATCTGAAATCGAGAAGAACCAATAATGATGTTCTCTCGCGTCAAAGGAAAAATAAATTCGGATGAAGAAATGAGGGCATTTGTGGGTTGAAAATGAGGAAAATTAGGAGAAGGAAGAAAAATGAGAAATTCAAGGAATTTTATTGATTCTATGAAGAAAGAGAGAATAAATCGTTTAATGGAAATGAGGGAAGAAATAAATGGAGGAAGAAGAAGAAGAAAGGAAAGAAGGAAAGGAAGAAGAACCTTGTGTGGTTGGAGGAGAAAAACGAGAGGGAGCTTCCTTTAGACGAGGAGGAAAATGGGAGAAACTTTTGGTTTGAGGAACCAACTCATTCGGTTTGGAGGGGAGAAGGAAGTAGGAAGGAGAGGAAGCATCGAAAACGAGGAGATTTAGTAAAGCTAAACGTTCCGTGGAAGAGAAAAGCTCATGCGTGAAGAGGAAGAGGATCTCGCTCTACGTTGGATAAGCCAAAAAGAGGGGGGCCGCCGAGAGTTTATTTGAGTAGATCCTTTTTTTCAAATTAATTTTTAAGTATTTAATTAGCTTTAATGTGAATTTTACTACGACGTGATTAGATAATCAATATATATAAATCCAAAGTTATTACGATATTCGACGCGTTGTCCGTTTTCAGTCGAGGCCGTTTAGTTCAATCGCCAATTGTCATCAAAATGCGCATTATCATTTCCGACCGCTCGACGTTCGTGCAAACTTGTTCGAATTGAGTATGAACAGTCTTAATTGATAGATTTCGACGTTTCAAAACTAACGGCGCAATCAACTTCACGAACGGAGGTCGTTTGGTTTGCGTCGGCGTCTCCACGACCTGTATGCGCGACTGGCGACTCAATCGCTTCGTTGATACGAGTTATGCGATATTATACTTTGGCGTTGAATGCGATAAGAAAGTCCATTCGTCGATGGAGGTCATTAGTTGATTTTGGCGACGCCCAGCATTTCTTTATTTGCGGCGCTAATCATTCGACATTTGCATTTACGCGAGTGAGCGTGGATGTCTTATTTGATATTTTTTACGCGTTTGAAAGCGATCAATTTCATGAATGGAATCGTTTGGGCATCATGCTTCCTTTCCCCGATATACGCGTTAACACATTGATAGCTCGATCGCTTAATCGATTGATCGTTAGATTATGCAATATTTATATTCTGACCAAATTCAATGTTCTGAACGTGATGACGAAATCCGTTCGTCGATCAGAGGTCGTTTCGACCATTTTTGATGACGCATTTTGAGTCCCGATTTGCGCACGATTGCATTAGAAGTCCGTCGAATTTGACTTGTGGGCTTGACTTGACTTATGAGACATATATGAAAGTCAACAGATCACTATTAACAAAGAGCGGCATTGGCCAAATGTCATAGCCTTGCGACATGAAATAGTCCAAATTCACTCAATTTTTGGTGAATGCAAAAACATGAAAAATGAACTATTGGGAGAAGGGGTGTAAACTAGTCGTGAGAAATGAATGCAAACAACTGTTGTGAGAAATGAGCGTCATTATTCTCATAATGATGTTCTTAAGCAAGACCACTATTAACAAAGAGCGGCATTGGCCAAATGTCATAGCCTTGCGACATGAAATAGTCCAAATTCACCCAATTTTGGTGAATGCAAAAACATGAAAAATGAACTATTGGGAGTAGGGGTGTAAACGAGTCAAGTTTTGACTTAATTGAGCTAAACTTGTTTAATCTCTATTGAGCTCGACTTGAGCTCAATTACCAGGCTCGAGCTCGACTCGATTTAAAGAAAGTCAAGCTCAAGCTCGTTTAAAAAGCTCGATAAGCTATCGAACCAACAGTTCTCTATTATGTAAACGAGCCGGCTCGATAAACTACTAAGCCGAGTCAAATCAGGTTCGAACTCGAGCTCGAAAAATTTTCAAGCTTGATTATGAGCTCGAGCTTGTGGCTCGATAAGCTTGGCTCACGAGCTCATTAACGAGCCGAGCTCGAGTTAACTCACGAGTCAACTTGACTCACTTACACCCCTAATTGAGAGATTATCCACTTAAAATCATGGTAAATAGATTTGAGAGATCCGAAGAAAATGTTGAATAGGTAATCAAAGCACAATATCACAAAGACACAATATTTAATTTGGAAAAACTTGAGAACGAAAAAACCACAAAGCCACACCACACTAAAAAAGTCACCATGAAGAAAATAAGGAGAATAGTACAAATTATATTTATTTTAAACCTCTCCACACTTCTTACGCTCTAAGGTGCACATTCTCCACTTACACTCTTAAGAGAATAAATAAAAAATTAGAAGTTCTAAAAAACTACAATAAATCATCTAAATACAAACTCTTCCATTCCGTACCATTGCAGCACCAAGGCACTAGCGCCACTATCCTCCAGGCTTTTCTGCACGGGTTATAGTGTCACACTGCTGCTAGAGCAACACTAAGGTGTTGGCCTCTCTGTGTCCAAGTCATGGCACTATGACACTATCTGATGTAGCGCTAAAGCGTTATCTTCTCTATCTTTATGGTGTAAATTCATGGATCCCAACATCATGATGTTGTCCTCATGGTGTCGTGGCTTTATCCTCTTGGTGCTGAAGCGTTGTCTTCTTTGTCAAATCAAAGCCTCAGTATTATTGTGTCGAGATACTATACACCAAAAATTTTTTCCAGGAATGTTGCCCCCAAACCCCTAAGCAGGGAGAACGCTGCCCCCTAGAAAGAATACCACCAAACTCGACCAATGAAAGTAAGGACTGAATCAACAATATATTTATGATTAATTGACACAATGAAGCTCCACATAATAACATGAACTAAGTTGGGATTCTAAATTACTTAGTATTTATTTTCTTCCAATTAAGGGTTTGATTAGGGCAGTCGTAGTGGTTTGGAAAATGTAGTGGTTGAATTGCTATAGAAGAAGCTGCAGAGAGTATTACAAATTTTTTATTTTTAAAAATTTAGACCGTAGCTTCCTAGCAGCTACCGTACTCTATCAGGTTAGGTAGAAATACGCAGCTTTCCCACCACAAAATTTTCCAAAATATGGCCAGAATGCAATTTTCAAACAGCACTGTTGTGCATTCTCGCATCACCACTACTACCTCAAATGCACCCTAAATATCTAAAAATTTTAAACTTATGTATTTGATTTACTATACCGTTCTAATGCATACAAACTAACAACTCTGAAGAAATTTTCTTTGTAGATCAACATTAAACTTTGATTAGTAGATGGTAATAATTGCATGAGGACCAACATTGAAATGTAGTTTTAGGAGGACGTTTGCATTAATGTATTAAGATAACTTATGACAGCAGGAAAGCTTTAAATTCCATTTTGGTCTTTTGTCGACCAAGCCAAAAAACATAATGCCTGATATATAAGCATTAATCTTTTTGGACTTTCAGCTAGAATGCTAAAAAATAGTGAGGAAGCTATTGCGATCATAAATATTGTCTCTGGCACTTAATCTTGTTAGCATAACCCCCCTTATATGGCCGACTACCAAGGGGGCTTATGGCGATTATGGCTGCTACAAATTAAAAATATATGGTAAATCTTAATGGAGCCAGCTATGCTAATTTAGAAAAGGTGGGACTTAATTTTGACCATATGTTGCCTGAACAAGGAGAAAGAGAGGCTGGCTATTCTTTGTATGGGAAGGGAATGTCACATGCATTATAGCAGATGTTGAATTTCCTTGAGGGGCTGGCATTTATAGATTCAACTCCATTTCTTTGAATTTATAAATGTTCTTGGTGATGATGACGATGAACTTCAAGTTTGATCCAGTGTTCTGATTACTGGTTTGTGTATATGGGATTGTACTATCAATTTTTATTTATCTAACGTGGGACTGAAATCTATGCTCTCGTGCGCATTAATATGAATGAAAAAAATCATAATCACATCCTAAATCTTTAATGACAAGCAATCTCCGGTAGGTGAGAGGTGGCCTTTAGATAGGTACTCATAGACAATTTAGGATTTAAGTTTTTTAAATCAATACATTAAAAAGATAGGTTTCTATGGTGTTTGAAGTTGATAATTTGAAAATATAAGTTTTACACATTCACAAGAATTCTAAGTACTTAATCAGATTCTTGTGATTATTTTTTTTGGTATAAACGATTTGGAAACTTGAATATGAAGATATCAGTCTCTTGACGTCTATTGTTTGCATTTCTCAGATTCCTTGAGGTTCACATCAGCAGTTTCTATTCTCCTTGCGGTGGTGTTTGTTTTCATCAGCTCGGGAATGGCTATCTATGCTCTGTTCCACGGCACCATACAAACACCCAGATTGCTTCCAGACTTCACCCACCAATCCTTCTTCGAGCTCTTCACTGCTGTCCCTGTCATTGTTGTGGCCTTCACCTTCCATTTCAACGGTAATTACATCCTCCTCTTCAATCTGTTGAAAATATTTTATTTCTTAGAGTCACTCTCAAGCTCTTGAATGCTTGCAGTTCACCCAATCCGGGCGGAGATGAGCCGTGCCTCCGACATGATTCCCGCTGTGCGCGCCTCCCTCCTCCTCTGCTCAGTCATCTATGCCACCATTGGGCTCGCCGGCTACCTCCTCTTCGGCGACGAGACGATGTCCGACATGCTTTCCAACTTCGATCGGAGCTTGACGAGCAGCCCTCTTCTTAACGATGTGGTCAGGCTGAGCTACGCTTTCCACCTGGTGCTGGTGTTTCCTTTGATCTTCTACTCGCTTCGACTCAACATAGATGAACTTCTCTTCCCCAACCCACGGCTATTGCTGGTGGCTGACACTAGCCGGTTCTTGTGCCTCACTGCTATGCTTCTGGCTTTTATTTACCTGGCAGCGATGGTCATTCCCAATATATGGGTGGTGTTTCAGTTTGCCGGGTCAACCACAGCCGTCTGCCTCTCCTTGATCTTCCCGGGAGCCATTGTTTTAAGGTAATGGACTTTCCTTTCTAGTCTGCCATCAAATTCTTTATCTGATAAATTAGTTCAGAAATTAACCGGTTAGATTTAAATCTAACGGGTGATGAACTTAAAGCTATCTGTACCTAACAAGTCATTTTCAGGTTGGCGATCAGAGATTGTTAACTTTGAGTTAAACAGTTGTGTGGCAGGTAGCCTAACCCTTATATATGTTTGGTAATTGGTCAATTTTAGGGTTTAGGGTTTACCATATTTTATCATAATTAAGTGATAACATACTTGAACAGACTCAGAGTAACAATTTGAAGCAACAAATAGAATATAGCCATCTTGAATTGCATTGTTAATATCTTACTAGCGATGGAGTCAGAATAACTTTTTTGAGGGTCTATTAAGAGTACTATAATAACATTTTTGCCTCCACTACATTATGTATCAAAGTTTTTGTTCATATTTTACTCCAAATTACAAAGAGGCTCAAACTAAGTTCAACCTAGTCTTTAGTTTTGGTGACAATAAAAAATAACTTGGTGCAACCATGTTATACCAATTCATTAAATATAAAATACATAGAATTTTATTTAAATGATTATAAATTTATTTTTTTTTAAAAGAGAGAATTTAAATAAATTGATTATTAAAGGTATGTTTCAATAACCATTTTGACAATTAAAATCTCTTACTAATTTTTTTTGCTGTTCAACAATTTCATCATTCTATAATCACTTCTTCACTTAACTCATTAGTCTCATTGCAGTTATTTATGTATTTATTACTCTTTAGTCAAGCAAGCTGTTGGTATATCCGACTAATTTCAGATGTCTACCATGTTTTACATATACTAGACACAAAATACTTCAATATTTTAAAATATTAATGCATCGTAGGCCTTGATATTATGATTAGAGAAACAACAAGGAAATTATTCTTAGAATGATCTCAAAAAAGAATTATCCTTTTCATCATCAAGAAAAAGTGCCTTTCAAGTTCAAGAAATCATAATCCATAGTTGTGCTAGATTATGCAACTGTGACATTTAATATGAGGGTATCCTCACTTTTAGGGTATCAGGCTTCATGGTACTACTTCAAACTACAACATTTATGCTATAGAGATTTCATATGTATTTTGTTCAAGTGATATCTTGGCTTGATGAGATTATGTGATGCTAAGCTTTTGGGACGTACTTGATATTGAGAGAAGCATTAAAGAGATTTAATTTTACCATTGTTGTGACTTAAGGAGGAGAATTGTCATTTTGACTCGATTACTCTTGTATGATTTGATATGGTATTTCTCAGAATCAAATTTTGGATGCAAATAGGATTGATTTGCATGGACGATGACATATGCTCAGTTACTTCATTCGTGGGCTTCTCTCAAAAAAATATCATTACCCTTTAATGTTTGTATCACCTTTTGGGGCATTGAAAAATTAATAGCTGGTGTCCATTTATGTTATAGAGATCTGTAACATGTATTTTGTTCAAATGAGATCTTGGCTTGATGAGATTGTGTAATGTTATGCTTGTGGAAGGTTTAGAGTAATTGACATTAAGAGTCATCAAAAGAGATCTAATTTTAGCCTTAATTTATGTTATGCTTCTACAACAATAAACAACAACAACAAGCCTTTATCCCACTAAGTGGGGTTGGCTACATGAATCTTTCGTCTCTATTGTGTCCTATTACGTGTCAAATTCTCATTTAATTCAAGTATACTAAGGTCATTTTTTATACATCTTAACCAAGTTTTTTTAGGTCTACCTCTACCTTTCTTAACATAAAGGCTCCCAATACTGTCATCTAACGGTACGCTTTATGTGGTCAAACTAGGGGTGTGCATTATTTAGTTTTAACCAAATACCGAACCAAAAGTTTTTAAGTAATTTGGTTCGGTTTTGAACTTAGTAATTTGGATTTTGGTTTTATTAATGAAAACTTTGGTTTTTGGTTTTTGGTTTTTGGATCGGTTTGTTAAATAAAATTTTGGATGGAACCAAATAAAGTAATTATATGTAATACGATATTATTAATTTATGTATAATAGATTTATCTATTATACACTTATTTTTATTTATTTTTGAATACTTAGTAGATGATTTTTTTGGAGGACTATTATCCAACTTTCCAAAATATTTTGGTCTCATAATATGGTATTATGGTTCCATCAACTTCTAAGTTCAAAACATCGTTCATTTAAGTAAAAATTAGTTTTAAATATTTTTAGCGCATGAAGTAGTTAATTGTATTTTGATTATATTTATATTATTTTGCTAATAGCTTTATTGTTACTGATAAAACATTATGCAAATAATTTTAAATGTAGCCAACGGTTTATCCAAAAAATTATTATTCGGTTTGTTTGGTTTTGCATTTTATTTGGTCAGTTTGGTTCAATATATTTAGGAATCCAAAACCAATCGGTTTTAAAATTTATCATCCAATCCATCCAAATCAACCCCAAAGCCAAAATCTGGCGACTCTCTAATCTTATCCACTAGATACTCCAACTTTTTCCGAACAAACTCATTTAGCATTTTATCTCTAAGAGTAAAGCCACTCATCCACCACGAGCATCCTCATCTCTGTAACACTTAACTTAGTCTTATGCTTCTCTTTTATTGCATTGTTACTGCAGTCATTCTGGTCTTACCACCATCTTATAATATTTTTTTAAGTTTAAGTGGAACTTTTCTATCACACCTGCGATGCATTCCTCCACTTCAACCATCCAACTCAAATTCTACTAATAACATCTCCATCTATTTCACCATCATTTTGAACAATAGAACCTAAATATCAATCGCTCACTCTTATTAATGACTTGTTCTAATATCACACACTGTAGAACTTCTACTAAAATTACACTCCATATATTCAATTTTAGATCTACTTAACGAAAACCTTTAGACTCTAATGTTGACCTCCATAATTCAAGTTTCTCTTGGACTCTCTCTCTTGTCTTATCAAGAAGAATGTCATTAGCAAAAAAACACCAAGGTACATCTTCTGTAAATGCTAGTAAAACATCCATAATTAAAACAAAGAGATAAGGGCTTAAAGGATCCTTGATGTAATCCAAGCTGAAATAGGAAAATATTTTGTCAATCCTCCTTGTGTTTTGACACAAATACTCTATATACATATAATTACTTGAATATAATCAATATTAATTCTTTTCTGTTGTAGAACTCTCCATAGAACATCTCTTGAAATTTTATCATAAGCTTTCTCTAAATCAATAAATATTATATGTAGATCCTCCTTACTTTCTCTATACTTCTCCATCAAACCTCTTAACAAATGTATAGCATCCATAGTAGATCTATCGGCATGAAACTAAAGCGATTGTGAGAAACTTTTGTATCACATTGTAACCTATGCTCAATTACTCTCTCCCATAATTTTAATGTATGACACATTAACATAATTCCTATAATTTGCACACTCTTGTGCATCACCTTTATTCTTAAATATAGGAACCAACAAACTCTTTTCTCATCGTCTTTTTTTAGTTAAAATAACATTAAAAGATTTGTGAGCCAAGAAATTCCATGATCTCCTAAATATTTTCACACTTTATTGGAATATCATCGGTCTCTTGTTTTCCACATTTCATTTTCTTTAAAGCTTCTCTAACTTCAAATTTACTAATACGACGATAAAAATAAAATTCTTTATTTTTGTTTAGGGTATTAAGGTTGTTAAAATCAATTGTACTTTCAAATTCTTCATTGAAAAGTTTATCAAAATATCTCATTCACATTATTCGATATCAAGCGACTTTATTATTTTCATCTTTTTCACTTGAGGGTTCTTCTCTCTCTTTGGTTGGCTAAATACATACATCTTTCACCTTCTTTTGGTATCTAATCTATTGTATAAACTACTAAAAATTTAAATTTTTTCGTATATATTCTTTCTTTAGAATCTTTCTTCTTTATATCTTTCTCAATTCTCCAAGTTTTTACATCTAAACCAAGTCAATTAGTCCTATGTGATGATATATGGTATTTTTAAAAATTGGATTTTGGATGCCATCATGATTGATTTACATGCATTGCACGGACGATGAGATATGCTTAGGTATTTGATTCGCGGACATCTTTCAAGAAACGCTAATCACCTTAAATATTTGTATCATGCTTGCAGCATCTTTTTTTTGTGTTGCATGAAGGTTTAGGTGGCTACATAACTTTTGCTCCCCACATACCCTCTTGGATCTAGGATTTTAGAGAATTGGAATGCTTACCATTAATAAAATTTTGATTATGAGGTAATCTCTTGGAGTTTTTTTTATTTTTTTTTTATTTTTTATGTTTGGTTGTACTTGTAGATTGAGTAGGATAGGTGTGTGCTATACCATGATTGTGATTTATACATTTTATTTGGGGTGTATTTAGGACAATGGTGGTGGTGTGGTGCAATATGAAAATGCACCACAGTGTGTCATTTGATAATTATATTCTGATTGAATTTTAGAGAATCTGCAGTGAAAAAATTGAGTTTTTCAACTTGACCTAACAATATGATGGCTGTTTTACTTTTTTAAATAAAAAGAAAGATTTACATACATACCACACAATTCTTATGTATTTACATATATAATATCTAAAGTTAGATATTTACTTATCTAATACTTTTCTATGCTTAAAAAGGTGTATTTCACTTTTTAAAAGTGAGTGATGATAATATTTTTGATATAGTATTGAAGATTAAGATATTATATATATAAAAATTAAAGTTTGTGTTAGATATGTAAATACATAAGAGTTGTGTGGTATGCATATAAATCCTCCAATAAAAAATTTTTAATACTCACCACAACCTTTTAGACACAGCTTCTTCCGGCTTCACGTTACTTTTCAGACAGCTGCAATTACCTAAAACACACCATTAGTGCATCAAATCCTCTCTATTTTTGAACAAAGGCTAGTTTCAAAGCAGATCACATAAAACTTGATATCTTTTGTATTATATTATTATCTTTTTCATGCGTTTTTTTTATTATGTTTCATTGGTCTTTGTTGATCTTGTTTCACAGGGATGTACATGGGATATGCAAAAGAAAGGACAAGGTGTTAGCTGGAGCCATGATTACAATAGCTGTGATTACAAGCTGCATCGCCATCTACTCTGACTTCAGTAGCTTGTTTGAAGGTAAAATGAAGAGCAACAGTTCGCTATAAGAATGTGCTCAGTTTTCCTACTTTCACTTTTCATTGTAGAAAAATGCACCATTATATCACACTTAAAAAATCATTCATATAATTTTCTGGATTACAATTCATATAATTTTGTAAAATCAAGAGAGTTTGAAAAGTGATTGTAGAACAATTTAGAGCCCAGAACTTGAAATAATGTGCTTCAAGCTTGGTTTCTATAACTTAAGAGGTGTGTGATAAATGGCTCTTATGGACTAAGAGCTCTCCATTTTATTGGGGGTTGTGAGGCTTTGATCAGAATGTCAAAAGTGCGTCATTTTTTGTATTTTTTGTGTCATTTAAATAAATTGTGAGGGTTGGTTTGAATCCTATGAGATATCTTGTAATTTTTTTTATTTGAGCAATGTGTTTGCAAATTATGTATGTTTCATTGCGGTCATTGATGTGTCAATAATATGAAAAAAATATGTGGAGTAGTTTGTAAATTTTCAATCCATAAATGCAAAACAGGACCTTTATATATATATATATATATATATATATATATATATATATATATATATATATATATATATACTTTCTTTATTGTAAAGAACTCCCTCGTAGTTTGAAGAAAGAGTAAAGCCTCTTCACTCTGCGAATTATTAATTTAGCAAAATGTTAGCTGGCCTGAGAATGAAATTCTGGTAGCGGCAAGCTTCCCACAAAGCAAAATAGAGAAGAAAATGTCTAAGGGTTAGCTCACAAACACCGTGGCACCCAAAAAGAAAGGATCAAGATAGAGAAGGCAGTGCCAGTGCACTGGTTATCGGAGTTGTGGTGCTTAGAAATCAAACAAAGGAACAAAGGTGGCTGACAGCTCAGCACCTTGGCGTCAGATCTTCAACGTCTCAGTGCTAAGAACTTAATTGGAAGATACCATAGAGGAACTCTTAGTGCCAAAGCTCTAATTCAAGCGCTCCAATGTCAGTGAGCCCAAGAATTAAGCTAGAAAATAGAGAAGTCAATGTTTAAGTGTCGCAACACTACACAAAGTGCCTAAACTCCACATTTGTAGTGTCCGGTGTGACGACACGATAGAAGCAATTTAAGCAATTTGGATAGTTTGGATAGTTTTCGTATTAGATCTGAGTGAGCAACCACCCAAACCAAGTATAGGCTATAAATATGAGGATATTTTTTTGGTTGTTGGAGTTAGTGAGTCTCAGTGAGTGTGAGGGCACTTGGAAAGTGACACCCCAAATGCAGTGTGTGTGTCTGTACTTTATTTATTTAGTATTGAGAGTGGGTTCTTGTGGAAGACAAGATGAATAATTTTTATGATGGTCATTGTAGTTCTCCACCGAGAAACAGAAAGAAGGCAATAAAGAGTGGATTTAGAATAATTTATTTGGTTTACCATTTCTTTATTTTCTGGTGATTCTTAGTTTGGTTTATGGATTTTTTTTCTTATACTATGAGCAACTAAGCATTTAGTGCTCTGAATTTATGTATGATTTGAATATTGTCTTGTATCAAACTATTTTGTAGAATGATATAAAAAAATTATTTATATTTTTATGTAAAATTTGTTTTGATTTTTCTTGAGCATAATTTATTTGTAATATGGGCAATTATAATGTTAAAATTAATTGTGAGACATCAGCAAAATCTTAGAAGAGCAGTAGGGAGAAACAAAATGATGCACTAAATAAGTATTTATTATATGCTAATTTTTAAGATCCGTGATCATTTCAAGAGAAATAAAGAAAATCCAACCAGTCAAAATTTAATTAGGACTGGACAAAAAACTGGTAAAAGGAATTAGTTTGGTTCTATTGATTTAGACATAAATAATATAATATTTATTTTCCTGACCGACACTACATGGTAAAAGTTAATTGCACAGTTAGTTTAATTTGAATAAACATAAAAACTATATAAATTCAAAGTAGCGCTTTAAATATCAAGAACAATACTCTTGTTGTATATAAAAAATTATAAAAATTTACTTTCTAAAATCACCATATAGTCCATTTTTAATATTTCACCTAGTTGAATAAAAATTAAAACTTAGAAAGACTAGTAATTTGCTTATTATAATTAAACACCACTCAATCATTATGGAAATGATATTCTATTCATTACTATATTACTTAATACATCACATGCACTTGTGCATACTGTTATATCCGATGAACACTTTAGCTTAATAATTGAGAACTTAGACTTTAATCAAAAAGTCTTGAGTTGAGTTTGCAACCCCACACCATTATAATTTACTCAGTAAAACTAAATTCATCATACATTTAACAAAATTCATCATACTTTTAATCTGCAGAAAAAATATCTACTCAATAAAGATACTCTCAATAAACAAATAAATAAATTATTAAACATAAAATCAAAATAAAGCGCATATATATATATATATATATATATATATATATATATATATATATATATATATATATATATATATATATATATATATATATATATTTACTATGCATGAAGAAAGTATATCACTTAAAAAAATAGTGATGATAGCATTTTTGATGTGATATTAAAAATTTAAGAATTGTTTTTATAAATATTAAAATTTAAGCATTAAATATATAAATATATAAGAATTATGTGATATGCATATAAATCTCTCTAAAAATTTTCAAAATGTGAATAACCCATAATCAAAAGATAATCAATGCAAATTACCAGATAACTCCATCAACTTTGATCAATTGTCATTGTAGAAGTTGAGCACAATAATTATTATTGCTAGATTTGCCCTCCATACAACTGTTTTTTTTTCTTTGTTTGGAGTCACAGCCTAAAAAAAGCTAAAGAAACAAAAATAGCGGCTCCACTCAACTGAAGGCAAAAGAGATGATAAAAAGCTGAGCAGGAGCTCCACCACTATTGTGCTGCCAAGTACATTTCTTTTAGTTTTCCAGCCTTGCCATGTGCATCAATGGCCCACTTATAGTGTCTCTTCTTTTATTAAATAGCTCTTTGAGTTTAAGTGCTAATAAAAGTTCCCTATTGGATTTCTTTGCCTTTTGAAATTGGAAAACTTATTGGTTTTTTATATTGTTTTTGATAGGAACATTTACTTACATATCACATAATCTTTATATATCTACATAAACACTATGAGATATATATATATATATATATATATATATATATATATATATATATATATATATATATATATATATATATATATATATATATATATATATATATATATATATAATTTTAGATAGTAACCATATAAAACACTTTTCTATACTTATAAAATATACTTTTTACTTTAAAAAATAAGTGATAATAAAATTTTAAGAATTATAGATGTATAGATCAAAGTTGAGATATTAGATATATATATATATATATATATATATATATATATATGATACAAAATTATACAGTTGAAAGCGAATCTTGATAGAAGTATCAGAAATTGGCTGAGTCAGCAGCTTAAAATATCATTGGAAACTTTGAGACATCGGTTAAATTCTTAAAAGCTCTCAAATATGAAATGTTTATAGTCAAATCGGCGTCTCAGGCCGGTTCAACAAACCAAAGATCTTATAATTACGACTTCATTTGAGCATTCAAATACACAAAATACATTATATGATCAGGGAATCATCATGAGCCGTCGATGGAGAGGTGGTTGGTTGCATGTATTCTGAGACGCCACTCCTCCATCATAAATAGCCCTCATTCCTCGTATGGGGGAGAAGCTGAGAGGAGAGAGCTCTAAAATCCTCCAACCACCTCGTGCGCCACTCGGCGGTCGTCAACCATCGTATGGCCGTTGATCCTGCCATCGTCGATCGACGGTCTCCATCATGATGACTACCGGTGATTGTTCTCAGGTGATTGTTCACTGTTTACCGTGATTGTTCACTGCATTTTGCGGTAATAGTTCGCATTTCCGGTGATTGCTCGCCGCATTCATCATCGATACTCTAGCAACTGTTCTACGATCGTTGTCACATAGGCTTGTTCCTCATATACTCGTAATCGGTATCGGAAGATCTTGTCTTATGAAACAATATATAGTGGAAGCTTTTTTTGAAATTTTTTTTTTCGAGATTTTCCACGTAAAAGTTGAGTTTTCTTGTTCACTCTTTAAATACACTTATTGTCTTTGGATTTCATAACAAGCTAAAAAAACTTTTACTCTATATATTGATTTTCTATATATATATATATATATATATTAGAATTTGATGGTATGTATGTAAATCCCCTTTTTGATATAAATAATACATCATTTAATTTTGTTTATGGCTACTTGGTTCTATTTTAGAAATGTTTTTTACTATTTGATTTTTTTTGGAGACATTAGAATTAATTTTAGGGCATTTGATGAAGGAAAAGATGACTGCTATTAGGCAAATAAAGGATATTTTCATGAAATACACTTTGGCTAAATTTTTAATTTATAGCTTATTAAAAGTTTAATTAGTGAAATGAGAATTAAAAAAAATTAAATAGGCATAGTTGCCCGTTCAACGGGTGTCACGCTTCGATGGATTCCGCGTCGGTATCGCCATTCAGCGACCACCTTCAGTTTAAATTTTTTTTTTAAAAAAATTGGACAGATATAGTATTTTGCTCTTATCGGAGTCATTTGTGTCGAAATGGAGCGAGGTTGGTATCATAACAAAAATCCCCATGACTTTCATGTTGACCAAAATTGATGGCCCGAAACACAGCTTTTTGCGAATGCTCGTAAAAATATGCGGCGGCGACATGAAAAATTTGATTAGCCACTGTATTTTGCCCTATCAGAGTCATCCACTGTTGGAATCGAGCGAGCATATTATCGTTGGAATCGGAACAAAATTCCCCATGACTTTCATGTTAACCAAAAATTACGATTGTGGCCGACAGCATTCAAAACTTCTGGGGAAAAGTTTGATCGTATATTTTATCCATCGTCATCCTCCTCGAGAATCAAGCGAGCTTGGTATCCTTGGAATCGGAATGAAATTCCTCACGACTTTCATGTTGACAAACAACTGCAATTGTGGCCTGGTACACAGTAGTTTTTGCGAATGATCGTAAAAGCTGTGGCACTAGTTTGAAAAGTTTGACTAGCAGTGGTATTTTACCCGTATCGGAGTTATCCGCTGTCAGAATCGAGAAAGCTTTGTATCATTGGAATTGTACAAAATTTTCACGACTTTCATGATGACCAAAAACTGCGGTGTGGCCCGATGCGGCTTTTGTTATGCTCAAAAGCTGCATGCGGCGAAAAGTTTGACCAGCCGCGGTATTTTGCCTGTATCAGAGTCATCCACTATCAGAATCAAGTGACCTTAGTATCGTTAGAATCAGAACAAAATTTTCACGACTTTCATGTTGACCAAAAACTGTGATCATGGTTTAATACACATTAGTTTTTGCGTTTCTAATGAATGACACATTGGAAGAAAAAGTTCGCTCTTTCGAATGATTTGATCATCCATTACCACAAGCTCATCCTATATTTAGATTTAGATCTGCTCAAATGAAAGCCTTTGGACTCTTAGATTTAACTCCAAAATTACATTCAGAAAGAATTGCTTAAGAGAAAAATGCAGATGTCTAACATATAAAATCATTCCAACAATGACATAATAGTAATGTATACATAGAGCTATCATCCGATCTACATACAAATATGACAAGTAATGACATCTAACGACGACGGTGTCTGCGTGGTGGAAGTGCATCACCCTCTGGAATATATTGAGCAGGTGGTCATCGAGGACGATCTCACAGATGGTGCTGTCGCTGCTGCGCTTCATCTTCAACCTGGTTAGTGGTTTGCTCTGGATCACCGAGGGGTGTAACCTCGAGTATCTCTAGTGATGCTCATGGCTAGAAGGGGGCATGTTAACCTACAACTATGTGCCACTTGAAATTAAATAAATGACGTAGAAGTTAAAACCCCCCTAATTGCGATCGAAATCGATTAAATTCGATTTGATTTGAAAATTCAACCTCATAATGCATTAAAAATATTTAAATTAATTAATTGAAAAATATTGAATCAATTAATGACCAATAAAATGATTAAAATCAATTTTTTAACAAAATTATACGCATATAGAAGTTGGGAAGCCCCAACGATATCCGAACGACCTCCGTTCGCGAAATTGATCAGCGTTGTCGCCAAAACGTCGAATTCTATCAAACAACGCTTTCCACGGTCGATTCGGTAAAGTATGCGCGAACATCGATTAATTCAAATGCGACGCCGCACAAATTGTAAACCTAATTTCATCCCGATCGTCGTCGACATTGTCAAAATGACCTCGATCATGAAATCAATCCGCGTGTTGCGTTGACTGTAAACACCTAAGATTAACACTATTGCTGGGGTTTATTATTAGGATGATTCATCAAAATTTTACAATTAGGGTTAATTATATTAATCCTTAAGCCAACAATCTCTTAATCCTATTAAGCTTTACTAACCCACGCCACGAAATGACCGCTCGTTTGGCCAATAGGGTAAGCGGTCTAACTAAACAAAAGGAATCTATCTCCGTTGACCTCATTTCACGGCATTCGACTCTCCCCTCTCTCGTTCTGCTCTCGGCTCTTCCCCCTCATTCTCTTACTCTCGGCATTCTTACGCATTTGGTCTCACGGCTCGTGATTCCTTCTTGCTTTCGACTCTCACGGCATTCCCTCACGGTTCCCTCTCTCTTTCTCTCGGCATTCTACTCGAGCGTGAAATCGAGGCTCGATCAAACAGTCTCTTTCCCTTTCGTTTTGCAGGCGTAGAAACGCTCCCTTGTCGGTTTTGTTCTTCCTTTCTCCTCGTCGCCTGAGCCTAGCGGACCCTTTCATTCTTCCTTCTTTCTGAAATTCTAGGTGTTTTCTTTCAACCCTGTTTATTTTTACATACATAAAATTTCATTTCTTGTGATAAAATGAAGTGGATGTTTCCTTCTTTGGTTGAAATGATGCTAAGAGTTTTTTGGAGATTTGGGATGATGTATGGCCCAAATCTCATTTTATTTCTATTATCTATGGATTTTATGGTGTTTATCTTGCTGAAAATGCTTTGGGATGATATATGCCCCAAATATTGTGCTATTTGCTATTTTTTTTAATGAGCACCTATGTGTTTCCCTTGCTGAAAAAATTTCTGGATATGGGGAAATTGCTGAAATTGGTTTTACCTAAAGGGGGAAATCCATTGATTTGCTTTTCTAAAAGCATGATGCATCAACATATTTTACTAGAGGAAAATGAATTGATTTGTAATGTATATATGTGTTGAAATCATTTTTTTTTACCTAAGGAAAAAATGAATTGATTTCTGTAATGGGTATGTGTTATGAAATCGATTTTACCTAAGGAAATTGAATCGAAAGTGATGTTTGTTGAATTTTATTTCTTTCTTATGGGAAATGAAATCAAGTTTCATAGCCTTTTAAAGGTGAAATGCCTAAGCTAGATGCAAGTGTTCTTTATCTTTAGCCTATGCTTTTATCATATAGAGGAAGTAGTGCTTGCTGAAATTTTATTTCTTTCTTATGGGAAATGAAATCTAAAGTTTCCATAGCTTCTTAAAGGTTTTGTTCTGATTACCTTGCCAAAAATTTTTATAAATATTGAAAACGAAATTAGAAGCTTGGGAAGGGTTTTGGGGTGTTGATTGGTGCAAAATCCTAAACTATTAGCAAGCTTTCCTCTCTTTACATTTCAGTCTCTACTGTTTGGATGAAATAATGTTTGCTGAAAATTATTTTACCTAAAGAGGGAAATCCATTGATTTGTTTTCTAAAGGATAATGCATGCAAAATATTTTACTTAAGGAGAAATCTATTGTCTTGTATAAAGTATAGCTGAAATCATTTTTATCAAAGGGGAACCAAATTATTTCTATGTGAGTTTGAAATTTTTCTTTTACTTGAGATAGAAGTATAAAAATGCAAAAATAAAGATGTATGGCTTAGATATTATTCTACTTGATCCCTCCTATAGATTTCATTCATTTTGTCCCTTGCATATGGGTAGAATGAAATATGAAAATGAATTGCCATGCTACTTGCTTTTTCCTATGGGTTTCATTCATTTTGTCTCTTGCACATGAAATCAAATCAAGGAGAGAGAGTTAAGTATGGGGATAAGAAGATGTTAAATGTCAGCCATATACTTGTTCTACTACACATGTTTCAATTCAATTAGCTCCTCCATGATACATGCAAAAAATTCTTTTATTTAGTATGGGAATGATGCTTTGCTGAAATTTATTTTATCTAAGGAGAAATTAGTTTGCTATCTAAAGATGTGATGCTGAAAATTTCTTTTATTTAAGTAAGTTTGAAAATCTAATAAGGAAAGATGTGTGGCTTAAATATCATACTACTTGCTATTTCTTATGGGTTTCATTCTTGCATATTTGTCTATTTCTATTATTCTGATATATTGTTAATAGAAAATGCTATGCTATCAAATTTATGGTGTCCACGACAACCCATACATGCCTTTCGCAGCGTGCCAGCCTCTCATGGCAACCCCACATGTAAGAGCGAGGTTTTGTAAATTTTGATTATTATGCTCTAATTAAATATACATGCAAGCTTTTCTTTTTTTATAAAATGCAAGCTTTAAATTTATTATTATAAGTACCTACTCATGTTTCTCCAACATAGTAGGGAAACTTGTTTCTATGCTATGCTAACCCATACACGCCTTTTTTGGCATGGTGGGCAAACAAAATTTTGGCCGTGGTGTCTCACGACATCCACCCATACATGCCTTTGGCATGAGGGCGTCTCATGGAAACCCCACATGTGGGAGAGCCGAGGTCATTGTAAATTTTGATTATTATGCTCTTAATTAAATATACATGCAAACAATATTCTTTTATTATTATGCAAATGCAAGCTTTAAATTTATTACTATAAGTACTACTGTTTCTCCAACATGGTGGGAAATTTGCTATGCTATTAACCCATACACGCCTTTCATGGGCAAACAAAATTTTCCATGGTGTCTCACGACATCCACCCATACATGCCTTTCTTGGCATGGTGGGCAGGCCCAGTCTCTCATGGCAACCCCCATATGCAGGAGTGACGCCGGGAGGCTATTACAAATTTTGTTTAAAAAAAAAGGAGGAAAGATTTATTTTCTTGCAATATTTAAGCATGTTTATATACAAATGCAAGCTTTAAATCTATTACTATAAGTACCTACTCATGTTTCCAACATAGTAGGAAATGTTATATGTGCTAACCCATACACGCATTTTCGTGGGCAAATAAATTTTAGGTGTCTCATGACACCTACCATACATGCCTTTCTTAGGCAGGAAGCTTACCTCAAGAAGCCCCCATGGAGATGACGGAGGTGCCAAAATTTATAAAAAAAAGATAGAAAGAAAGGGATGAAGTGCATAAGTTATCATGTTGGCTTAAAATTTTTTTTATCTCAAATGTGAATGCTTATGCTTCAATTTCTATATCATGCAAACTATCCTATTTTTATAGCAAATGTGACAGGAGTTGATACTTATGCTTCAATTTCTATAACATGCAAGCTATCATATTCTATGAAAAATGCAATATGAGTATATGAATTGATCAATGCTTATTTATGTTAAACATGAATGCTTATGTATTGATTTTTACATCATATAAGTTATCCTATTAAGTGGTCATTATGATATGCATTATTTAATGCTCATCTTAAAGCTCTACTTAGCTTGACATGTTACATGTTGGACATGTGCTTAAACACGAAGTTTGAAATACATAAAAAATAATATCTATTATGACTTGACATCTATCATGAAGATATCAAAATAGAAAATTGTCAAGTTAAAAGGAACTTACAAGTCTATGTGGCACAACTTAACCCTTTTGCAAGATTGAAAGAACTTGGACTAGTAGTAAAAGAGAAGAGGAAGATAGGAAGTGGCTCAGAGAGTGAATCCTCTTATTTATGGCTTCTCCTTCTTTTCATCTATCTTATACATATGATGCCATGTCATAAGTTGTAATAAAATCATCTAAATTCATGCCATTTGTCATATCACATGCACATGCATGGACATGTGGCATGCCCTTGTGCATCATTATCACTTCCTTAATGTCATAAAGAGAGGAATGGATTTAAAGAGAAAATAAACTTTTTTTTTGCCATATCTTCTTAATAAAATTTAATGGGTACTGTCTCCCCATTTGTCATGAGCTTATGTGGAAGGAGGTGGATTTTAATTAATCCACTTGTCTCTTAAATACATGATATCTACTCATATCTTTGTCTTCTCCTCCCATTATTAAGAGAAACATGGCTATGGATCATATATATGCCTCTAAAATAATTTATTTCATATTTCTTGATTTATTATAAGAGAGGATTTCTAGCCCAAATTAAATTCCTAAATCTACTTTAGGTCCATTACTTCATAGTTGATTAAATGGACCCTCAAAGTGATTTATTTCAGCTCATTAATCCTTGCTGATTTATTGCATAGAAAGGGGATTTTTGGCCCAAACAATATTTATATCATGCTTTAAATAAAGGCCTATGTTTATCTTGGATCCATTACTTTACACTTAATCAAATGGGCCCTTAAAGTGTTCAATTTTTTTATCCTTTTCTGATTTGTTGCAAAAAGGAGATTTTGGCCCAAACAACATGCTTGCTATATTTCTAATCAAATACTTAAGTCTACTTTAGGTCCATTACTTCATGATTGATCAAATAGGTCTCCAAAATAATTTATTTCAGCCTCTTTTTTCTTGCTGATTGGTGGCATAAAAAGGGAGATTTTTGGTCCAAATGAAATGCATATCATATTTCTAATCAAATAATTATGTCTATTTTAGATTCCTCACTTCATTTTTGGCCCAAATGAAGTATCCAATAAATCAAATATCTAGAAAGACATGTGATCCAAATGCAAGATAGATAAACAAAGAACAGATGCTATACATCCCTTTGGTCGACCAGTTGTTAATAAAACTCAAAAATCAAAATTTGACATATAAATTTCAACTTAGACATCTTAATGTCCATGCAAAATTTTCAAAAGAACAGATACTTACATGTATGTTGAAGTAATTACTAAGTCAAATACAAAGGACATATGCTACACATCCCTTTGGTCTTGACCTCAAGTTAACAAAACCTAAAAATCATATCAAGAACTAAACTTGAAATTGACACCTACATTTCAACATGACATTTACATGTCCATACAAATTTTTAAAAGAACAGATACTTGTATGTATGTTAAAGTAATCATCATGTCAAATACAAAAGAATAGATGCTATACATCCCGATTTGGTCTTTGGACCGGGTCCGGGTTACCAAAATCTTAAAATTTGATATTATAAGAATTTCAAATTAATAATATCGAAACTAATTTCACATATAATACAAGATATGAATCAACTGACATAGCTTCTAAAATTCAAATTCTCATGAAGAAAAGTCTCAAACCCGATCCTCTATGTTCAAACTAGAGTGGACAAGGTTTGAAAGATTATACTTCGAGATAATGAATTAGATCCATCCTCTATAGAACAGAGTATACAAGGCCTATCAATCGAATATTATGATCGAGAAGGGTAATTATAATTAAAATTTCAATGATAAATGATCATATATTCAAATCTAAAATCAATCATAAAATGATCAAAATTCAAAGAAAATAACAAAAATATAAATAAAAAATGAAATGAATTATTTAAATTAAAACTTAAAAAAAAAAAATCAATCCACCTCTTCGCAACTGTTTATCTTCGGGTGACAAATTAAGAAAATTTTTGCTCACAAAAAGCCAATGTCAAATCAAATGCATAACTATCTTCACACTCAAATATTCCTAAAGCCCATAAGGACGTGGGTCCTCTCGCGATTGTCGCGATATGGCACCACATAAATGTTACGACTGAGCCCTCGATGGGTGGTTCACTCGACATGACACCACTAAATTATTTGGCCACCGTCCATATGTTCCCCAACGGCTTTACTCTTTGAGTCGGAAATGTAATATATTTGGTTGGGAAAAATAAAGCTAAGGTTAGACTTATATTTGTCCCCTTAGACAAAATCCACCCCAGGTCTACAAGGACACCTTGGATGACGTAATCCATGTGTTGCTGATAAGGATCCTTTGGTCAGGTTGGATCGACTACCTCCTTTGACTAAGTGCACCAGAGATCACGACATCCCGGGATGAAGGAACCATGGGATCTAGATCGGGCGCATCATCTTTCCCCCCACAAAAAGTTTTAAATTAAAATAATAAATTTCATAAGTTCTAAACTCCACTCATTGCAATTATATACTGCTCTTTAACGATTCATTCAAATTTTAATCGAAAGTGCTCTCTCAAGAGAGGGTAATTAACTATGGGCTGCCTATAGGAAACCTGGAACCAGATATAAAAAGTTCTCACCAAATGAGAATGAAATCTCTGGGTAGTGTCTTATCTACTATTCATCTGCCTTCTGAAATTATCACCGACACTTAAACAACTTTTTTCTTTTTTTTTTTCAAAAGAGGTCGGTGGCGAATTTTCGGATCCCACAAGGCAATGGGGTACACTCCATGCATATGCGGCATATAGACCAGTGGGTGAGGATACATAGAGTCATTTTGCATGATTGAAATGGACTAACATATTTCGACATGATACAAATGGTGTGCCAAGTGCATAACTGTATGGACCGACATCAGACGACGATGGGCTGATCAAATCTACCAGATGGAGTAAATAAGGTGCTAAGAACTACTTATTACCCCTGTATCTACTATATTAAATGTGCACATTCTTCGTAGCTCTGCATAACTCCTAAATATGTAATAAAACTTGTCATGATCTCTCCAAAAAAATTTCTTGTGTATGCCAGATATGTTCACGCTGCATAAAATAGAATGTATTTTAGTATTCATTAAGTATAAACATATATTTAAGATGAATTTTGCAGTGCTTACCATTAGTCTCCCTCCAGGAGCTCGGGGATAGTAGCTAGTAGGAAGAATGGTCGGAGCCCTTAGCATGTACAATGAAGTCCAGGACCGATACCACCTCATGTATCGACTGACAGCCGAGTCAACGGGAGGTGTAACATCATCCACTACGATAACCATATCATTTTGGCCTCCCACTGTGATATATAGACCTGATGATAATCAAAAAAATTGACATCCGCCTTCCCTCGACCATCCACTCGTTGGAAGGAAGGATCGATAGGCGTCACGTCAACTCTAGGAGACAAACCAAACTATCTCGAAGACATATGGTACCACTCAACTCTTTCCAACGAAGAGGTACCTTGGAAATCTGTCGAAGAAGATACCAAAATCTCATATATCGTTGTTTGTATTTATCACCTACAACATTAAACAACAATTAAATGATATGTATTAAATGTAGAGGTGACAATATGAACAAATTACGCTCTTAGTCATACCTGGCTCTATAACATCCCATCAAGCTCATCTCTGTATACTCTAACATAGGCTGGTCTCATCTCTCGTAGGTAACCTTTGTTCCACCTGCGACCAACACTCAGCTCATCCAACTCTACCAAAAGGTGTATGATGTGGTCAACATGTACATGCTCCAAAGACCAAACTAGAAGTGGGTGCACATCCCGCCATGTTGCTGGTCTTATGGCCTCATTCAACTCTCTATATAAATGTGTTAACATGTCCCAACGATCTCCTCATAACAAACCCAAATCTACGAGTGGTAATCGTAGATGAACTTAGACCGATATGTATCAGAAGAAAACTAGAAATAAAATGTAAGCTCTGAGGTGCATAAGAAACTCAGCATTTGATAGATCTAAGTATGAGTCCCTATAAAATGTTCAACACAATCATCGTAAAGGAAAGCAAGTCCATGCATGCGCCTGTCCCATGCGAAATGTGGAAGTAACATGTGGCTGTATTGGATCATGATATATAATATCGTGCTTTGGATGCCTACTTATGAGCTCAACCCAACAACAGGCCATGAGACCCATTGCCTACACTCCCCTATCACTGTAGGTCCAACAATAGGCAGGTCGTCAATCCGTACGCCTAGAATCATGGCCACGACCTGTAAAGTAACTGTCATCTCACCAACTGCAAAATGAAATGTATTCATTTATGGTGACCAATGCTTAACTAAAGCTGTAAGCAAGTGATGATCAAGTCAATACTAGCTATGAACACAATGTAGCCCGATTCCTCCCATACTTAGTTCAAGGGCCACTCAACATCAAGATGAGATCAAGAACTATCACCTACATGATATAAATTAAGAAATTATTAAAAAGTTCATTTGCATTGAGCTAGCTTTAAGAAATAATAAATCATACTAGATCTGGATAGCCTTTGATCAGCAAGGCAATAATGTACCTCAACTCAATGGGTCTAGTCACTAGAGCTTGTTGTATGTCGACGCTCTTTGCTCTTTTCTGTTCCATTTGACATGTACAGTATACAACTTCTACAAATACATGTCAACAGAAGTACACAAGTAAATTAAATGACAAATAAACAACAGACACATCCTACAAATACGATTCCACAGAAACATACAACCAATCGTAAACAACATAAGATCATACAGCTCAAAATAAATAACAGTAGTACAGAAAAAATACACTAATAAGAATACATTGCTCAGAAGTAAACAACATCAGTACATAAATAGCTACAGCTCAGAAATAAACAAAAACAGTACAAAAATAAATAATTTCAGAAGTACACAATAGTAGTACACAAATAACTATAGCTCAGAAGTAAATAAAGCAGTACATAAATAAATATAGCTTAGAAGTACACAAACAAATTTAATGACAACTAAACAACAGACATGTCCTACAAAAATAGGTCCACAAAAACATAAAGCCAATAGTAAACACACTAATAAGAACACATAACAGTACAGAAACAAATACAATCCACAAATTCTCCGCCAACACACTAATTCCTACGTAATCTATTTTTAGGACAAGTAGTTCTATTGTGGTCAACATTTTTACATAGTCCACAAATTCTATTACCTCGCTGTACATTCTCATCCAATGTATTATTGTATCTCCTTATTCGTGATCTTCCTGACCGCCTTCTAATATTTGGGGGTGTTAGTTCGATCAAATGATCGACAGATAAGATGGCCAATCGCTTTGATCTGGTATGATATGGAATTCATCTTCGTACGTACTATGGTACATTTGTAATGTGTAGTAGCAGGATACATACTGTGCATTGCTCAAATGTCATTGCCCTAACACAACTATAACATGTGAACATGGTATGTGAAATAACTGTGGCTGCATGCATGTATAACTATAACTGTTCTGTTCTTGTAGTTCCACCTTAAATGACTTAGACGACATGCTAAACACCTGAAATTCATTTAAATTAATCCTTGTGGGTTTAGGACATCTCTTAGCTTCACTCACATTTTGTTCCAGCATCACCTTAACGCGCGGTGCAACTATTGAATCACTCTGCCTAATTAGATCCAAAGCAATCTCAAGGTGTTTTGTGAAAAGTGATACAAGATTATAATAAATAGATATAATTACAGCTTATATTGACAATCCACGCGCCCTCTTCAGTACACAGTTAAAACACTCTGACGTGTCAGTGGTCATGGTACCATAACAATATCCACCATCATGAGTCAGCGACCACTTAGCTACATCTCTAGCAAGCAACCAATTGGCAGCCTCTGTTTTGATATTCTTGATGTCTGTCATGTAATGTGTGAAGGTGTGAATGTTATCTGTGTTACCTGCCACATACATCTTTTGACACATGAACTCAGCATCGAAAATACCCATAGTTCTACACGTCTTCTTGAAATTCTCTCTAAGATGGCGTAAGCAGTGCCGATGCATAGCCTAGGGAAAAATTCTCTGCACCCAGGTACTAAGCCTAAATGTCAGTCAGAAATAATGCATAAATCAGCCCTAGTACATATAAGTAGAATCAAGTCCTGCAATGTTCTAATCAAACCAAGCCTAGGATTCATTGCATTCTACTTCAACTTCTACAAATGAAAGCGGATATAGACTATTATTTGCATCAATCCAACTACAGTAAGAAGAGTTTCTCTATACTTACCCAACAAAATGTGTCATCAAGACTTAAGACTAGTCTATAATATTTCCAACAAACAATGGATGGCCCAAATGACCATAATATGCATTGAAAATGACCTGATTCACTTGACTGATGCGGTACACTATGACAGACATAACTACACATACAATAGCCATAAAATGATCCAGTGAACGATAAGACTCTTCCCAACTGTCAAAAATAGCCTGTATTGCCTTTTTGCGTGCATCCCAAGCTTTCATATAAGAAACCTTAAAGTTAAACTTTGATTCCATTGGCCAATAATTTTCTTGGGCTTTAAATCCAACTGATATCTAATCACAGGCTGGTTGAAGTTGCTGATAAACTGTGAGCTACACTGTTTGTGTCCAGTACTCAATATCGAATGAGTACATGTGTGTGGGGCAGCTATACTAGATATCTTCCAAGCATCACCCAGCCTATTGCTTGAACCAGCATGTAGACGCCACATGCACGTCCTATTGGGATGACTGTTATGTATGCAAAGTTAGTAAACCTCACATTGTTGGAGTCACATGTAACATACTCAACATTGTTTGTGATGGACCAACCCTGAATAGTAAATTTAAGCTGATTTTTGTCATGGAAACACATCCCCTCAATTAAGTCAACTGGAATAAAATTCTCTTCCAGAAAGATAGAATCTTTTGAGAGGCCATCAAAATTCATTTATTCATCCCATTCTTGTGCTGTCTGCTAGGCTTGAATGTAATTATTGCTATTGAACATGTGTTGCTCAGCCATGTTTATTTTCTAAGAGTAGTCTCTTAGCAAATGACTGCTCACAGAGTATGCACATTGATCTTCTCCAATGTCACCTTCACTATCAACTGTGTCAGAACTCGTTGCATTAAGCATTATTTCGTAGCCCTCATCTTCAGTCGGTAACGGTGCTACATGTTCACCATGGTATTCACTCCTACTAGCTAAAGTTTAGGCAATATGATGAACACGATTAGGAGATGCAGTAACATTTCTCTCAGCAGTGTTGTTAATTATGACATAGTGTATAAGATTAAAATGAAAAAGATTAATTGAATTATGACTTTGTTGTACGTACCTATGAAAACTTTGATTGAGGTCGGTCTGATAAGGTTCCTATAAAAGTATAGTCATATGTACAATTTCGGTTAGATGAACTTCAACTCCATTGAAATTATGAACTTCTTCCTCTATTCGTATCAACTCAACTTCAACATATATAATTAGAGGTTGTATGGTATTAATAACGGACTCACATACTTCATCGCCTGTTATTGGAGAAGCAATGAGCTTGGCACCAACAGGAAATCTACATATGAGATTAACACTAAAACGTGTTGGATCATTTTTTTAGTGATCTCATGATTCGATTCTGTAAGCTTCCAAGATCAGTTTGACGTGAAACTTGTATAAGATGATTTTTTCCACCCGTGTACGTAGGAAAGAAGTCATCATGAACATTGAGTTCACTGCCATAATATAATACTAAATAAATTATGTCCAAACTCAATTTTGAATCTAAATATGTGTATTGGAGACACGCAAGCTGAATATCACACCTGTTCAAATCAATCAAATTCATAAGAACTATATGGACTGAGTTGCCAATATGTATAATATCACCTAACCCTAACAAAAATGAAACACACAATCTAAATAAAATGACCAACATAATATTTTTCTCGCTTTAGATACATCTAAAGATTTTAATTATGAGTAGTAATTTACATGGATATATATATATATATATATATATATATATATATATATATATATATATATATATATATATATATATATATATATATATATATATATATATATATATATATATATATATATATATATATATATATATATCATACCTAACATGAGCCTCAAAGTACAGAAACAATCAACATTCGGAGGTTTTATCAAAATATTAATAATTTACAATTTAGTATTACCAAGATCAATATCAACATCTTTTTTACTAACATGATCCATAATGAAGTGTTAGATATGAATTTATTAAAAAAAAGGCAGAAGTGTTCACACTTAATTGAAATGTGATCTTGTCTAATTCTGAAATCTTCTAGTTATTGCTTCAACCAAGCAACCCGAGCAACACGATTTCCAACACCTATATACTTAGCTTCAACAGTGAAAATAATGAATTTTGTTTCCTAAAAGATCAAGATGTAAGAGATGCCCCTAGAAACTAACAAATTCTTGATGTAATCTTTCTATACTTTGCAATCTACAAAGTCAGTATTAAAATAAGCAATCAACTCACATGTAAATGAATCTTTTAGAATATCATAATCCTAATCTAGAAAAGACTATTGAATAATGAAATAGCTTGAAAATGAGCACATAAACATACAACAAAAATAATATTTAAAATACACATAAATTAATTTAAAATATACATAAAATACACATAATTTATTTAAAACATACACGTGAATTTAAATGAATATAATCATGATTTATTTAACATTTACTTTTCCCCTAAAATCTCAAATTATAGATCTACCATCTAAACTAACTAATCACATATTAAAACAAACCATCTACAATTAAGCATTTACCAAACACAACAAAGAATGAGTTTTTTTTTTTTTAAATAGGGTTGTAAAAAATACCTTCAAACCTGAGTATATGAACCATAACTCCACCAAAAATGATGCCAGCACTATATGTTGGCCGGAAAGGATGAAGTTACCATCATGGGGGTGGCGATCGGCGGATGATACGGCGAGTGTTTCTACGGAGAGGGAGATCCGCTGGGGTTGCGTTAATGTCAATCGTCCGGTTAACGGGCGACTGTGCCTATTTTTAATTTTTTTTTGACACTCATTTCGCTAATTAAACTTTTAATCAGCCATAAATTAAAATTTTAGCTATACACTTTTGTTAGAAGGTAGTTTCAAAATTTTTTAAGATATAAATTGTTTAGGTAATTATTGATAAAATATCACAAATATATGTTCTCATTACCTGTATAAAATCATAGATATAAATTGTTTTCTCAATTGTATATTCATTAAAAGATATCTTTATTAAATATAAATCATTTTATGATTATTTTTAGAAGTTTATTATTTTACTTTAATTCTATATTGTATGGACACGTACACGTGTTAGACACGAAAATATAATAATAATAATAATTAAAAAACACACACACATATAATATATATATATATATATATATATATATATATATATATATATATATATATATATATATATATATATATATATATAGAAATTAAGTATATAAATATTTAAAATATATCAAAAAAGATAAGTAATTTAATTATAAAAAACTAAATTAATTACTTAATTAACATATATATCTCTAAATTATTTTATTATACTTCAATAATTTTAATGAATAGAATTTATTATAAATTCTAAATTTATAAATATAATAATTAATAATAAATATATCTAATTACTTCATTTTTCTCATCCAACTCAATCTTTAAATTCCCAAAATCTTATATGACAACTTAAAATATAATAAATTATATTTAAAAATATTTTTATATAATATTAATTTAATTATTTAAGACATAGTGACTCTTTTAATTTTTAATATATATTTTTAAAAGTACACATCTCTATCAAGTTCAACATGTGTCGAAGGCTTTTCGGACCAGTGATATATCCGACACTGCATATCTCTTTTTTAAAAGTGTTCGTGTATCATAACTTTAATTGGTAGATGTATAATTATAAATTATTATTTTGCATTAATTATGTAATGAATAAGATATTTTAAATTAATTGTTGTTGATAATATTGTCATTTAATAACTATGTTTATTTTATTTTTTAACTCTGTCGCTAAATAATTTCAACTATAACAATTAACAACATTTTCAAAAAAAAGTAACTACAATTTTATCAAATAAATATATTTTTTATTTGTCAACACCTCATAATACAAAATAAAATAGTACATCACAACACAATAAAATATAAAATATGATAATTATCTTCATTATTTTTTATCATTTGAACTATTTTTATGATAAACTCATATATTCTTCGAGATTTGAATTGAGATTTATGAGAAAAAAAATAAAGCCTCAACCTATAATAATCTTATCACAAGATCTAGATATTCATGCTAATACTAACAGGATTAATATAATATGAATCAAATCTCATTTGTTCGTCTGCCGACTAGAATTAGACAAATCATCATTTTCAGGTGTCCCTGCTAAAGCCAATAATGACGGCTAGGAGGCCATTCAACTAGTTATATTGAGTTATCACAATCTAGTAATTTTTGTTCAATATTACTATTTTATTTTAAAGATATTTTAATTAGATTATATTATAAAAAAGTTTTTAAAAATTCTACATTATTCTTTAATGTTTTAGGAATGATAGAGATGGGCGTGGTAAAGGCATGCATCCTCGCTTAATGTGATTATTCCATTTCCAAATCACTATCACATTAGTGATATGAATGCAACACCTTGACAAGACCACTAATTGTCTCTAAATTTCAGTTGATAAAGATTTTCTAAAGTCAATTAGATTTAATTTATATGAGTAATGATAATGAGTGATAAATATAGATAGTAGATTAACAACGACATAACAAGATATATGTGTGAGATAAAAAAAAAAAAAAAAAAAACACCTTGACAAGACCATGAATAAAGAATAAATCTTCAATCGGCTGATTTTGCAATTTGGCGCTTGAAATTCCTTTTTTTTTTTTTTTTTGATTGATTTTATTCAAGTATAATGTTTAATTAACAAAATCTAATCAATCACAAGGTGGGCTACTTGTATACATTCACTACAGGAAAAAGGAAAATCACTAATATTGATTTCCTAATTAATTAAAATGTGGTCTTTGTGATTATAATATGTATAGTTTGGTGTGGTGAGAATTTGTTAATGTGCAATAAAGTTTAGTCGTTTTGTACTCTTTATGTATAATAATTAATAAAGTCTGTGATGGCTAATGTCTCCCCTATTGAAGAAATTCTTTAAAATTAATTTGATGTGATTAATATTATATGAGCGGTGCATATATATTATTTACATAAAAATAGTAAATCTTTTACACTCACAAATATAATAGACTATCTCATGCATAATCTTTGCTTATAATTTCATCCATGTAATGCTGTTGTACTTCGTTCAGTTACGTATTGCTTCTAATGTCATTATAGAAATGAAAACAAAACTAAATGTGTAAATAAGTCAAGACTAGCTCGAGGCAACTATGACTTCAGTGAGTTTGATTAATTTATTGAGTTTGAGCTCAAGCTTTATTTTATGAGTTCAAGCACATCACAAGCTAACTAATCAAGTCTAGGCTGCCTTGAGCTTGACTTCTTAGCTCATTGAACTCGGCTCAATGAGCCATTTATCGATTCAAGCTCAAGTTAGCTCACATGCCAGCTTAACTCACACCACTAAACAAAACCTGAATTTAGAGTTGAAATTTGAATTGAAAATATAAGAAACAAATTATAAATAGTTGAAATTTGAATTGAAAATATAAGAAACAAAATTTTCTTTAATTGTTTATTGAGATTTGAGAATAATACTTAATTCACTTATAGTTTCATAAATTAACTATTTAAAAATTTAGTTATAGCACATATTTTAATATAGGATTTATGATAATTTTATTTTATTTCATACAAAAATAAGAAAAACATATTAAAAAATATATTAAAAGTTAGTTCTCCCAAAAAATTTTGATTGGTTAAAGCTCGATAGAAAGCCCAATTAGAGCTTGATATGATACTCGATATTAATGCAAGATTAAAAAATTATAAATTTAAATAATATTAATGTTAATCATTAATGTGTATATAAGTATGTGTGTATAATAAATATTGATATATTCATTATAACTATCTTTAAAACTTTAAAATTTAATAATATAAATTTAAATATAGCTTATAATAAAAAATATATTTTACAATATAAAAGTTAAAAAATAAAATTTTATGACATAAAATAAATATAAATATATAAATATAGTTTATAGTAAGAATATATAGACGTGTAATGCTCTTAATTGCTTCAAATTGCTCTTTTAAAGCTTAATAGTAGGCTCTATGGTCCATTTTTATTCCAACACATTTAATAATGTAATAAACTCCTCTCTTTAGTAGATCTCACATTATTTTAAAAAAGTTAATTTACTTTAGTTAATAGGAAGAAAGGATAACTTATTGTTGTTGTTGTGTGTAATTATTTAAGCTATTGAGTTTAAAATGCTAGCTAAAACATTTAATAAAATATAATCATTTATATTATTCTGGTCAAAAGAAATAAGTTGTTTGAGATAAAAAAAATAATTAAACTTATAATGTATAAATATATTAATAATTTTGGCTAAAATAAATAACTTTTAGTTGATAAATTTTTATTTTTTATTTATTTATTTATAAGAGTTTTGTTTAAAAGATTCTAAAATAGACATCCTAATAAAAAAAAACTAGAGAGAATAATTGATTGTCTTGACATATGAATAGTTCCACCCATGATAAAAATGATGAATGAATAATTAGATGTAAATTAAATTTTTGAGATTGTGAAGTAGGGGTGTAAATGAGTCGAGTCGAGTTTTGACTTAATCGAGCTAAGCTTCTTTAAACCCTGTTAAGCTCAAGCTTAACTCGAGCTCAATTACCAAGCTCAAGCTCAACTTGATTTAAAGAAAGCCAAACTTGAGCTCGACTCGAATGCTCATGCTTGTTTAAAAAGCTCGGTAAATTATTGAATCGAAAATTTGATACATATAATTTTAAATTATATAAAATTGTCATAGTTACCAGAGTCAAATAGCTAACTCAAGCTTAAAAAATTTTTAAGCTTGAGCTCAGAGCATATAAAAGCTTGGCTTTATGACTCACTTACACCCCTAGTGTGAAGTATGAATTATGATAGATGATGAATAGAAGAGTTGATCAAGATTGAGATGGTAGGTGGGAAAGTTATTTGATATGATTTTGTGGCTTATGTGAGATTTGGTTATTTATTTTAGTTATACCAACTATCAAATTTAGCATAAAATATCAAAACAATTATATGCACATATCTCCTACATATTTTTCTCTATTTATATGCAAAGCTAATTCTCACATTCGGTGAGCCCTTCCTTCTTTATATTCTATTTCTTCTACTTCATTTTAAAAGAGCATGACATTAAGAGTATTTAGTAAAGTCTCTCTTCAAATACAAAATTATCCATCTTCAAAACATTGTCATAAAGGTATATTTATAAATTTTTTTTTGTAAGATGTTAAAATTTATGTTTTTTAAAAAATGAATATATTGAATTTCACATTTGATTAGATGAGTTTATAGATTTTTTTAATTTTAAACTCTAGAAAAAAACTTGCAAAAAATTTAAATATGATAAAGTTATTTGTACGTAATAAAAAATGAATTACAAAAATCAACATCTTATTAAATATTAACAGAATGCTTATTTATGTGAAACCTCTTTTAATAAAATAAAAATGAACTCTTAAACATGAAGATAAAAGATAGCTTTAGTATAATGATTTAAATTTCAGCGTAAACCCTAAAGTTAATTATACTTATATGAGAATACTAACAGATGGCTAGCCATCTGTGTAGTTATACTAAAGAGATAAAATTATGAGGTTATTAGGTCAAAATGAACATTGTCTTCATAATAGAAGCTTAGGCTATTATAATTTAATTGTTCCTCGCAGATTTTTATGGAGGCAGAAGCCCCTTAAAAATTTTTAAATATATCAAATTATTTAATTATTTTTTACTTAATTAATTTTTTAAGATTTTACTTGATTATTTCACATCAAATTAAAAAAATAAAATTAATAAAATTTAAGCATATTTTAAAATATAACAATCGAATGAACCATTAAATAAGTATATTGTTTATATTTGTTTCTAAGAAAATTATTGCATCGATATATAGTTGATATGACACTTTAAACTTGATCTAAAGCGCGATCAGTTGAAATGGTCGAGATCAAGCCTTAAAATATCATTGGAAACTTTGAGATATTAGTTAAATCCCAAAAAGCTCTTAAACATGGAGTGTTTATAATCAAATCGGCGTCTCGAGGATCTAACAAGATCTCAAAATTGACTTTATTTGAGCATTCAAATATTTAAAATACATCAATGATCAAATGGATCATTGAGCCGTCGATGGAGTGGTGGCATTTTGCATGTATTCTGAGAGCACTCCTTCAATCTATAAATAGCCCCTCATTCCTCATATGAGGGGGAGCAAACAAGAGAGGAGAGCTCAAGATCCTCCAAACTGATCGTCGCCACTCGACATTGTCGCCACCACGCCGCCGCCATTGATCCCGTCATTCGATCTCTCGGTCTCCATCAGACTTCTACATGATCGCGCATTTCACCATAATTGTTCGCGATGTGATTATTCCATTTCGCGATGATTGCTCACATTCACCATTATCTGATTCGCTACTCGATTATTGTCACAGTTGTTCCTTTCTAAATCTTCGTAATCCGTGTCGGAAGATCTTGTACTCACGAAATAGATACATAGGAAGCTTTTTTTTAGTGGTTTTCCTCTTTTTGAGATTTTCCGTAAAATTCTAGAGTTTTATTGTTCACTCTTTAAATACGTATTGTCTTTGGATTTCACAAAAAAGGCTAAAAAAATTTTTACTCTACCTGTGGTTTTCTAAGCACAGCGGTTTGGCGTCGTGGGATGAGAACCCTTCAATCACAATTCGTGAACACCCTCGTTATGGCCAATAGGCATGACACTCTGTATGGAGCCTCGCTCCAACTCCCATCACTCTGAAACCAATCCTTGAACCAGATGCACCCCTCACTTCCCCGATAGTGACCTGTCGGTGAAAGGCGGCAATCTCTTTAGAAGATGGTGTCGAATGGAAGAGTCTCAAAATGAGATGATCCGACTTTTGAGGAACACAAGCACTTACCTGAAAACACATCTCCCAAGATCGATCGTTAGCGGGGAGGTCAAAATGCTAATTTCCTTGATGAAGTTCCTCGGTAGAGACTGATGTGATCTCCTTGACAGCTAGTTACTCATCCATCCATGCGGCTCAGATTGCTAATCCACCAATTATTCTTTGGTAGCTTGACACATTCTCATCCGTTGACCCTCATCATGTATCGTCGATTATGCTTAATGCAAGATGAATTTCACCTCAAGATAGAAATCATCTTCCCCTCGCGTATGAGGAATCCACCAGCTATTCTTCAACATCCCATTCCCATGGGTTTCAAGCTTAGAACATTGATTCTATGATGGGGCGGCCCCATGAACACATCGACCATTACTGGGATCATGCATATGAGCTCCTAACACCTTGTTGGGTCTTTCCGTTACCCTCAAGTGCTTGCGCCTTCTTCCAGGGAATCCATCCATACCTTTGGAACTTCGCCAAGATTTTTGTAGAGCAGTTCATTGCAAAGCGGAGGATCATTAAAGATTCCTCCCATCTCTCGACATTCATCAAAATGAGGCGAATCACTTAAGGAATACTTCAGGTTCTCTCCTTAGAAGCCACAAATACAGGTAGACCCCAACTATTAAGAGGAGTTTTCCTTGGAGGACTCTCCTTTTCGTCCTTAATGCGAGACACTCGTATCTTGGTTGGTTCGTGTGTGGAAATCTCTGGCGATGAGGCTATTCATCATGAATAATTTGAGCAATCTAGGAGCATAAAAGCACCCGGAATGCGGATCAGTCCATCAAAAAACAACAGGCATTGATCTCCCTCCACGACCCATATCAACGGCGTGAACCACAGAAAGGAATACGCGCGAACACACATCGTGTTAACCTCCAATGGCTATTCGAGATGAAGAAAATATCAAGTGGCCGTCCAGAATTCAATCAGGGGCAATATTGTCACTTCCATCAGTCGGGGACATACTTGAGGCATGCAAACAACTCAAAGAAGAAATTGAGAGGCTCATTCGGTGGGATATCTACGATTTGTGAAGAATCAATCGACTCAAACAAACATACCTCCAAGGGGGGCAACGGACAATCATCCGCGAAACAACAAAATAATCATCAAAGAGAGAAATTGAAACAATCAGAGGACCAATATATCTAATCAAGTTCTCATTACCATCTCCGAAGAGCCGGAGTTAAAGAAGTCTCGTCGATCATTCCATCACTTTTAATGACTTGAAGAGTACATGTTCCTCATCAAGATCCACTTGTCATGGGATTGGTCCATATAATGTTAAGAGAATTTTGATTGACAATGAGTTATGTTGATGTCTTATTTTACTCCACATTTCTTAACATGGGCAGTTAGGGAAAAGCTCCAACCTATGACCATTATGCGGGTTTGATAATTGTGAGTAGAGGACAATCACCCTTCTGTTATCCTTGGTGAATTTCCTAAGTGGCTCATTTAATCAATTCATGGTGGTCAAGTCGATTCGATATAACGCTATCTTTGGAAGGCCCTCAATCAATTTTGATCAGTATCTCATCTTAAGATGAAATTTCCAACCCGTTGGAGTTGGGTGGTCTATGAAAATCAACGATAGCACAATCATGTTATCGACAAGCTTAATCATACCTTGACCGAAGATTTTAATTTTGAGATGAAGAAGTACCCAAAAGCTTCACAGAAGACTTGCTCTTTGTTGCATTATCGGATGACCAACCACACGTCAAGTTGGATCTCTCGGAGAACAAAGAAAAAATACATAGACTTCTTGTAGAAATCAAGACATCTTGCTTGGAGTCGGGGAGTTGACCCCAATGTGATCATGCACTCTCAAGATCAACATTCAAACCGATCATCCAAAGAAGCAGTTTTGCACGATGTCTCTATTGAGCAAGAAGTTAACAAGCTTTAGAAAGATTCATAAGAGATACATTACCCTACATGGCTAGCAAATGTTGTCATGGTTAAGAAAATAAATGGAACATGGAGAATGTGTATTTGATTACGGCCTTAATAAAGGCTTGCAGATAATTTTCTCTTCCGAATTGATCAATTGGTTGATGCTACGTCACGGACATCAAATGCTGGATTTTTTGGATGCCTCAGTTTACAACTAAATAAAATGAACCCAATGGATGAAGAAGCTACAACATTTCAAATATATAAAGGTTTATCTTTGCAAGTTATGCATTTGGATTAAAAAATCTTGGCTACTATCAATGCCTTATGAATAAGGTCTTTAAAGACCTATGCGCAATGGAGGTATATGTGGATGACATGTTAGTGAAAAGCTTGGAAGAATCATATATTTCGACTTAGAAATATGCTTTAACCTTCTTGACGTTATAACATGAGACTCCGACCAAATGTGCTTTTGGGGTTACGTCGGGAAAATTTCTTGGTGGTAACCCACCATGGGATAGAGGCCAACCAGAAAATCAAAGCTCTCAAAAATATGACTCCTCAGAAGAATATTAAGGAAGTTCTTTGAATGGGAATTCTTTGTTATCCGCTTCTAGCCGTTAGGATAGATACTTGCCATTCTTTAAAATATTAAAGGGAGCTAAAAATAATAATTTTCAATGGGTGATGAATGTCGATCTTTTGGCGACTAAGAGTATTTAGCATCTCCACCCTACTTATTCAAGGAGAGATGTATACTTATATCTTGATCTCTTCCCACATAAGCTCGGTTTAGTGCGAGAAGAAAGTGGGATACAATGACCAATTTATTATGTCAGCAAAATTCTCTCTGATATAGAAAGTCATTATCCACTTGCCGATAAGGTGGCTCTGGCTTTAGTTTTCTCAGCGCAAAAATTGCGTCCATACTTCCAAGCTCACACTATTGGCGTTTACACTCATTTACCATTAAGGGCCATCCTATAGCGAAGCATCGGGAGGTTAATCAGTGGTTATAGAATTGGGAGAGTTTGATATAAATTTTCTACCTGCTATAAAGTCTCAAGTATGACTTTATAGTGGAATGCCTTGACTCGGAGGAGCTATCTACTACATGCCTTTATCTCCTCAATGGACCCTCTATGTTGATGGAGCTTGAGATCGTCTTGGTGCGGGAATCTTACTTATTTCCCCAGTGAGAATACCTTAGAGTATGGACTTTCTAAAATTTCTTGCAACTAATAATATGGTGAATATGAGGCTCTCATAGAGGTTGAGACTTCGCCATTATTGTGAAGCTCAAGACTTAGTGATACACGACTCTCAACTTGTGCCTCCCAAGTTGAGGGAAACTTTAATGCTCATAATCCCCAGGCACCTGATACCTCCACTTGGTGAAGTCTCTTCTTGCCCATTTCAAGACACATCAAATCATTCACATCTGCGAGAGAAGAATTGGGCTCTCTAAGCTTCATCATACTAGGGATCTATTTAAGAGACATGTTGAAGAAATACATTTTTTAGTATCCAAGGGTCATGGGTAATTCAAGCAATTGATGAGATAAAGGAACATTAGTGGATGGACCCCATCTGTCTTTTCTACAAGAAGGAACTCTTCACGAAGACCCAACTTAATTCATCTCAGAAGACAAGCTTCAAACTTTACTATTATGTGAACTATACAAAGAGCTTTCTGGACCACCTCAAATCTCTCACCTTGAGAGGCATTAAGAGGTCCACTCAGGGATATGTGGAGAACACTAGGAGGAAGGCTAGCCCTTAAAATTATAAGGCAAGGGTTCTATTGGCCTGATGAAACAAGATGCCTTGGAGTTCACAAAAAAATGTGCAAGTTGTCGGTTGCACTCTAACCTCCCTCACATGCACTCTGAGCTCTCATCCATTCAAAGCGTGGCCTTTTGCTCAATGGGGATTGATATCATGGGACCTTTTGATAGCATCGAGAAAGTTCATCATTTTAGCTATTCGACTACTTCACTAAATGGGTGGAAGCGAACCACTTTCTAAAATTATGGAGGCAAATACAATTTGTTTGGAAAAATATAGTATGTCGATTGGTCTTCCAAAGATCATCGACAATGAGTGCAATTTATTGGAAAAGTCTTTCGTCCTTTTGCAAAGATCTTCACATATTGCAGTACGTAGCACATCCTCAAAGACGGAGAAGCTACCATGGGACTATACTAAAACACGTCGAAGGCCGGGGCAATGGGTTGATGAGCTTTCTAATGTTCTTTGGGCTTACACCATCACCGTGGTGAGACATATAACTTGTGTTTGACACAGCTATTATACCGGTAGATATCGGGTTCCAAGTCAGAGTTCAATTATTGATCATGTGGTAATGAAGAAAAACTCGACACGGACTACTCCCTTCGTGACATGGCCCTACTTGGTTGCTTCTATCACCAAAGGGAAGCTCGTCACTTCAATGAAGAGTAAAACCTCATCTCATATCTGTCGGTGACTTGGTCCTGCGAAGTCTCGAAGCTGCAAGTAAAGGCCCTCAACATGATAAACTCTCACCTCTTTGGGATGTATGTGGTTATATAATGGTGAAACTTTCAAGCAGGATTGAGAGGAAAAAC
Source organism: Cymbidium sinense (assembly GCA_021442155.1). Lineage (NCBI taxonomy): Eukaryota > Viridiplantae > Streptophyta > Magnoliopsida > Asparagales > Orchidaceae > Cymbidium > Cymbidium sinense. The sequence continues at coordinate 148,141,252 of CM038217.1, forward strand.
TTTACCTCGAACTTGGAACACTTGAGAATCTCAGAAAATATTATCGGTAATTCCTTTGCATAATTATGACTTTTATTTTATCTCGTTTATCATTTCCTCTTCATAGCCACTTAGTGGGATAAAGACTTGTTGTTGTTGTTGTTGTTGTTATTTTCTCTTAAAACTCATATCCATGTTAAAATCATCTTATGATTGTATCCTTATCGAGTAATGAATTTATAGCTTTCTTCTTATAAACTTATTTCTTCTTCATTTAATCCTCTCACTTGAGAAATATACAACTCACGTTATATCTCAATCGGAGCATGATCAATCCCAAGGGGACTTTCCGACCTCTTCCACACGGGTTAATGTCGGCGAAGACTTCGACAAACAACCTAGGATAGGTCAAAAGGTCCTTGGTGGACTTCTCACGACCTCTTCCATACAGGTTAATGTCATCGAGCGAAGACTCTGACAAATAACCTAGGATAGGTCAAAAGGTCCTTGGTGGACTCCTCACGACCTCTTCCATACGGTTAACGTCATGAGACTTCGACAAACAACCTCGGATAGGTCAAAATCACGGTGGATTCAATTCAACCTCATCTATAGTTAGCGTCGAATAATATTCCGACCAATTACCCAGGATAGGTAAAAATAAAATAAGAGCGTATCATCTAAAAAAAAATTGATAGCATTAACATGATGATATAAGAAAGAATCAAGATTCTGATACACACTAATAATACATATAAAAAAATGCATCCTCAAGTGATGCTACATCATATCGATTGGTGATATCAGCGTCCTCCTCTCTCCTTGGACTCACTCTCAACTCCTTCATCTCACGAATCGGAAGAGTCTTGGGATACTTGGGAGAGGCAGATCCTCAATACTAGCTTCGGTCTTGCGATGTACTCGGATTCTTTTAGGAACCTGGATGAAGCCCTCCTCTAAACATTGGTGCTCCAAGTCCTTCACTTCATGATATGATTACGAGCTTCACGAACATGGTCTTGAGTGTACCGAGATAAGCGAGTTCTTAAAGTCTTCCACGCCTTCAAGGAGATTTCATTTGCTTTACATTATATGCTCCTTCTCGAAAGGCGATCTGTAATGCTTTCTTCTCGGTTCGAGCTCTCTTCTCATGCCTTAAGTCTTTTCTCTTTTTGTGAGTCTCATCCTCACCTCAATCACTCATCACGCGTGTGCTCCACCTCGACACTGAGAGAGAAAGAAGTCGACATGTTAGCTATTCGCACCTTAGGTTGATCCTCCAAAGTCGCCACTTCTTTGGCTTTAATACTCATCTTTTCTCATACTACTTTGGATATTTTATCTTCAAAAATTCAGTATTCCACTCATCTAAAGCGACACCCAAGTGAGCCATCTGCCCAAATGTTTGAGTTATCTATAACAAAAAAACCATCACAAATATTACACAAAGAAAAAAAAGAAAAGAAGAAGGAGGAGAGGACAACGTATCAATTCATCTGCTCGTTGGCCCACATATGTGATTTAACACCTCTTCATGGAATGCGAAAAGCGAACTCCCCATCATGAGTTGAACAGCTAAACTCTCGAGAGGTGGTGAACATCTTCTTCAGATATCTCGGCGTAGTCACTTGCATGTCTTCTTTTCTTTAGGGAAGAAACATTGCCACCACCCTGATTTCGTGATGAGCTTCTTGAAAGAACCCTATGAATATGAGGAGACTTTTCATCACCTTTACTTGACCTCTTTAGTGGAAAATAATGAGATCTCTCTGCCTGGATAGAAAGGCCAACCTTGAACATTCTATCTTCAACTATATATTTGTCAATGTGGCGTAACTTCATGTGCTTCTACATCGGGGATATTAAGAGTTGCGATCTCATTCTCGACCAATGGATGGAAGGTCATTCAATCTTCCCCATCTCTCGGAAGGCCTCATTTTTCACAAAAGAATCCATTAGACCAATTTCTAGATTGATCCGTGTTGAAAATTCTATCAATTCTTTATAGTCCGATAAGAAACCGTCCCTTGGTATCACATGTAAATCTTCGACACAAGTATTTGATGTTCAAAGTAACACCATGCTCTCAAAGAAGGCGCCAAATGATGACCATTAAAAAATGAAAAGCGTGACAAAGTTACACCACATATTTTGAATATCTCAATCAACTCAGGAGCCAAAGGGAATCAGTTTGCAGAAGAATCATCTCGAAAGCGTAAAGTACCGGTGGAGGTGAGCAGCTCGATCGGACTTTTGGCAATATGGCCACCAACTCATTAGGGAAGAAAAACTTTCTGGAACACCATTAAACTATCTGATGTGACAGTGGATGGTATATCGTGTATATCACCTATGGGTTTTCTTCATCACCATCACATGAAAATACATAATAAATAAAGAGGGAGAAATGACAAAATATGAGAATTTTGTAAAAGCAACTCACTCACCCCAATGCGCCTCCTTTTTTGACTCTCTAGGATAGCTTGCGATAAAATTTTTTCTGATCGATAAAGGATACACATATATGAGAAAAAGACAAAAAAAGGAGAGAGAAGATATTCTCTGATGATGCTCATAAATTACACCTTAAACTTTCGAGTCGTTTGAGCGATAGTTCCTAGCTTCCCTCGCCATCTTGGCGGTTATCAACTGCTGAATCATCCATTAAAGTCGTGAGAAATCCAATTTCCTAATAGAAAAAGTTGGAACCGCGGGCCTCCTGAAACTCGGTCGGAGGGGCACGCCCTCGAGGGAAAACGGAACGCGTGCTGGTGCGCGATGCCTCAAACCCGGTCGGCGAGGCGGTTGACGCCTCGAAAAATTCCGACGGTATGCGCGATGCCTAAACCGGGCGGTTGACGAGCCGGTTCGCCTGAGAAAACGACGTATGTACCGCTAGCATTGATGCCTCAAACCCGGTCGGCGAGCGGTTGACCTCTTCGAGAAAACTAGAACAACGCGGGCCGATCGCCATGACGGTCGAGCGGTTGGCGCCTCTTCGAGGAAAAGCGGAACAACAACGTAAAATACCAGCGCATGCCTCCGATGGTCCAGAGGTTGGCGCTCTTCGAGCGGATCACGATGTAAGCGCTTGATCATCTCAGCGACCACTCAGAAGAAGCAGCATTGAAGAAGCCTTCTCCAGCCTGGGGTTTTATAGACCATTTAGGGTAAAGGGTAAAATCATCGTCAAAAGCGCAAAAAACCGGAAATCGTAAGCGCTTTGGCCGGCTTACCCGGGCTTCCGCCGTCATGCGCTTATGAGCAGCCTCAGCGGCCGGTAATGCGACCAGCCGCCCGCATCGCGACCCGTAGCTGTCGCTGACCATGGACCGTCGTTCGGTTGGCGCCATTGTGCACCCGAACTCATTAACTCATAAGGCCTCAGTAATCGTAATCTTATGCGTGCATACTTATACTATCATGACTACATCACTTATAATTATTGTGCTCAGATCGTTCTCTAAAATATATGGTTAATGGATTTAAATTTTATGAAGAATTTGCTATCTTCAAGTATTTTACATATATAAATTTTGGATGATTGAAATAATGATATCAAAATAGGGGGTGGCGATATGACACTTAAAATACTTGTGCACGAATCTTGATGCTTGCAAAGATCAGAAGTTGAAGCGGTGAGATCGAGCACTTAAAATATCATTGGAAAAATTTGGGATATCGGTTAAATCCTAAAAGCTCTTAAGATGGGTGTTTATATTCCGTCGGCGTCTCGGCTTTAACAAGCCCAAGATCTCAAAATTCGACTTCATTTGAGCATTCAAATATTTAAAATACATCAAATGATCAAAGGGATGTGACGTCAGATCAATGAAGTGGAGTGGAGTTTTGCATGTATATTCTGAGGAGCACTCCGATCTATAGCCTTCATTCCTCATACAAAAAGAGAGAGGAGAGAGCTCTAAAGATCCTCAAGCACAATCGTGCAACTTTCGGTGGTCGACCGCCGTAGACGGCGCCCGCCGTTGATCCTGCGTCGTCAATCTCGGTCTCCATCATGATGAATTCTATTGATTGTTCCTATGTTTCGCCGGTAATTGTTCCCGCATTTTGCCGTAATTGTTCACCTTGCTCGCACATTCACCATCATCACTTCTACTAGCTATTTACAACTGATCGTTGTCACGCCGTTTTCTTTCTCATATATAATTAATCCGGTGTCGAGAAGATCTTGTACTCACAGGATACATAGTGGAAGCTTTCTTGGGCTAGGCCGTGGTTTTTCCTCTTTTGAGAGATTTTCCATAAGCAAAAAATTCTAGAGTTTATTGTTCAATCTTTAAATACTGTGTGTGATGAATTTCACAATGAAACTAAATGAAAACTTTTACTTTATATTTGGTTTTCTAACGCATAATAATAGTGTTAACCTATAGTTTGAAATTTTAAAGAAAGGGAAATGCTTTACTTTTCATTACATGATATATAAATTCCGTTAACCTTTTAGATTTTGCACATTGAGGAAAAAATATCTCTTTTATTAATGTGGCGCTTCTCTTCTCATATTAAGTATGTGTGTGGATGTAACTAAAAGCAACTAATATACGGGGAAATTTTTAAATTAGATATAATTATAAGTTTAATTAGTTAATTAAGCATAAAAAAATTAACAAAATAGGCCAAGTCGTCTGTTGTATGGATGACTTTAACATATAAATCGTCAGTCTTGGTCGTCCGTTGTTGCTTAATTTTTTTTTTTTAAATTGGGGTCAGCTGCAGTATTTTGCTCATATCTACTTCATTTGGTGTTATAATTGAGTGAGCTTGGTATCGTTGGAATCATAACAAAATTTTTCACATCTTTCATGTTGATCAAAAATTAAGATTATGATCCGATAAGCGGCGGTTTTAATCGAAAAAAAAACCGGCCGATCTGAAATTTTTTACCGCTTTATTTATATCGACTCATCCGGTGTCAGAATCAAACGAGCTTGGTATCGTTGGAATCATAACAAAATTCTTCACAACTTTCATGTTGATCAAAAATTACGATTGTGACCCAATACACAGCTACAATTATTATAATACTAAAACATAATACATACATACATACACACATATATCAAATGCTCTCAAATCTTGAATGAGTATTTTTTATTCTTTAAGAAATTTGTAATAATACAATTAATTATAGTACTAAAACATAGACTTAAATAGAATAATATTATTTAAAAATAGTGCAAACAATAATAAATTTAATAAAAAAATAAAATTAGAATTTAATAAATATTTAGTCACATAAAATAATATAAGCTATAGATCGAAACAATAAAAGTCATCAAAACCAAACTTTTAGATAACTTGATCAACAAAACCAATGAAACTAACACAAAATAATAATAATAATAATAATAATAATAATAATAATAATAATAATAATAAAATATTTTTAGAATATTCTCATTCTCTAAAAATTAATAGATTCATCAGACCAACAATAATAAAATAATTCAAATTTTATTTAATTTAATTACTTTTTTTTCCATCCAAGCTAATTATCACGACATGTAATCCATCAAAATAATAATAATAATAATCTAAGAACACACGCTATGAATACACCTTAAAATATTAAATTTTTGGGCCACAATCGTATTTTGTGATCAGATGAGTTGTGGAGAATTTCGTTCACGATTTACAGCGATACAAACGATTCCAACACGGATGAGTGATATAGACAAATAAAAAGCTCAAAAGTTTGGTCGGTCGCTTTTTTTTTTGGGATTCGTAAAAAAGCTGCTTATGAAATCTTAATTTTTTATCAACATGAAAGTTGTGAAAAATTTTGGTAAGATCCCAGCGATACCAAGATCACTCAATTACGATGAAATAGGTATAAAATCTGTTCGACTATTTTTTTTTTTTTTTTAAAATTAAAGGCAAGCAAGTCGTGTTGAACGACGACTATTTTATTTTTTGGGTGTCTAATTAGCTAATTAAACTTATAATTATGCCTAATTTAAAAATTTTTATTTGACATATGAAATATATTCGACATGAATAAGTCAAAATAGTAGAAAATCTTTTTTTTTTTTTCACGTGATATCAACGTTAGTCAATTGATCGCTTTCAGCGAAATTGCTTGAAAGAAATAATTTCCACATTGTTCTAATTTTTTTAATAAAATAAAATTAAAATGCTAATTTTGTTTGAGTTTATTTTTATTTTTGTTTAAGATAACTGTTAACTTTTTGAAAAGCTGATTGTAAAACTGCTGTGGAGAATATATCTTTTTAAAAATAATGTTATGTGTGTTATAAATATTTTTTTTTAAAAATTCAAATAATATTATATGACTCCAAATACACATATTAATAGAAGCAAAAGGAACAAAAAAGTCCCAAATTGGCTAAAGGATTACACTCAATAAAAGTGGTAGATAACAGAACACCAATCACTATAAGCAATAAACGAGATTTTTCCACAGATACATACTATTTGGACATCATAGACTAACATTCAACCAAGTGAACAATTTAAACTTTACAAACAGATAAATAACAAAAACAAGTAATGCCAGGATAACTACTACAACAGCATCCAGAGAAACAAATAATTCCAGAGACTTCAAATAACTGAAAAACAAGAAACAAGATGAGTGTTTGCCAGATCAACTAACTCATAACTGAAAAACTAAGTGAAGACATCAAGAACAACTCAAGCTCAAGTCCAAACAACAAGAAAAAATACATCCTGAAACAAGAAAGAACATAGCTGTAACAGAAAACGGTTAGATCCTAAAGTACTTTCTTGAATCATGTAAAGAACAAATAGATCTAAAGAGTAGTAGAAAAAGTAAATATAAATAGAGAGAAAAGGGAAAAACCAGAGGTAATACATATTTCTGAAAAGAAAACCTCTTTTTCTCTGCTCCTTCCTCTTCTCCTTCTTCTTCTGACATTTTCTTCTTGTTTACTCATTTGGAAGCATCGTCTTCTCTGAAACCCTAGGGTTTCCCCTGCTCTCCCCTCCCTCCTCTCTAATTCTCAAGAGCCAAGAAATAACCCTCTTTCCATTCCTTCTTCCCGAAGCTAAATCCAATGAAAAGCAAAGCACACTTTAGAATGCCATCCAATCTCGGTTTAAAGTTCCCGGATAGATCGAATGATCTTTTAAACCACTGATCAACGGCTAAGATAGAGCCGGTTATATCATTGGATCAACGGCTCGATCAACCCTTATCTTATTGAATCACTAGATGCCGGTTAAATCTCTAAACTAACATCACATTCTAATAATTTTAGTTCTCAAAATAATTTTTTCATATAAAATTTTTTAAAAAATAACTAAAAAGTTAATAGCCAAATAAAATTATTTTATTTTCTCACTACTTTTTAGAAAGAAAAATAATAAAAAAATTATCCCGAAGGAACTTGCTTTTATTCTTGTTCAAGTTAGAGAGTCTTTTCTCGTTGGAAAAGTTGAACAGATGGGCCTATAAGGGGTTCGACAATTGCCGCTATTCTCCTATTCCAAGTGCCCCCCCTACCATTTTTTTTCAAGTTAATTCTGATTAATATTTTAGAGAGAATCACTTTTATATTTTATATTATTATTTTATTTATATTTTAATTTAAAATAAAATCTATTTGATAGTGATACTTATTTTTAAAAATATTCAAAACATTCAAAAAATAATTATGAGTATTTTTAAAATTATTTTGATTTATTTTTTAAAAATTAAAGATAAAAATAATTTTTAAAAATATTTTAAATCAGCATATTTTCAAAATTACATAAAAATAAAAATATAAAATAAAATTGATTCCAAAGAAGTCTTTAGTGAATTTAATTATTGATTTGTCTCTAATAATAATGGTATATATTTGAAATGACCAGATGATAATCTTAATTTATATATCCAACAAAAAAAAATTCATATTTACTTCTGTAATCTCCAAACCCCGTATGCTCATGTTACCGATACAGTAGAAAGCTCCAGGAGGTGTTGCCCAACACAGCCGTTTGCCCATTGCCAAAGCCAACCTTGAGCGGCGACGATATCCGTCTCCTTTAACTCTTTCGCCCTTCTCCATCCCCCCTCACAAATTGTTTATATTACAAAGCCTTGACAATTTTTTTTATTGTAGCTTTATTGATTATACAATAACTAGAATCGTTGGATGCCTTCGCGTCTCCGAACGCACTATTAGGGAGATGTTCTGAGAGTAATTTCAGGCATGATTTAATTTATTTTGTATAGTCATTCATTTACTTATTATATTCTTCTAATATTTGATTTCTTAGCATTTCATGAACGATCATTATATGAGACTGCCACTGTAAGGGATAGGGGGAGAGGACCATCGCTAAGTGTTTTTTATAGTGTCGCTCATCAAAATTCACTGAAAAAAAAAAGAGGTAGTGACTGTAAATTTCGATATGAAGACGTCACTTAGCATGAGCTATACTTTAATAAATAGATAGAAGTAATGAGGGGAATGAATGATAAAGGGTTGCATGTATGAGACATTCTGAGGAAAAAAGTTGGTAACCATCCAAAAGGTTACATAGTAGTCGAACAGATTACATGATTTATGCTAAATGATCTTCGACAATAAGGTGAACTCAAGTAGATAATGAAAATAATGATGATGATGATGAATATTATTTGTGATGTTTTATATATTAATTAGAGTTTTTCAAATATTTTATTTTAATGGAAGATGTATTAAAATTATTATATAAAATATTGATGGGACTATCATATATGATGTATATTAATCAGAAGTAAATAACTGTCATTGAAATTATTATTTGAGACACATTTTGACATTGTTATGCTACTTGAATTTTATAATTCTATTAAATTACTCTAAAATTCCATATCATATGATATTATATGGTCATATAGCTTTATGTATATCTACAACAGTAGAAAATAAAGAAGTGGAATGACTTATATCTATTTTATAATCTTTTGTGACTAGATTTGTGGCCAATGATGAGCATAAAGGTTAACATGTGGTCTAATTTTCATTAGCCATTAGAGCTCTTTGCAACTAACTAAGTATGTGTCATAATCTATATTAGAAATAAAATGAGGACGCCACAAAATAGTTATGACAAACAAATCAGTGATCATCTAGCATGTCACAAATTGTTGTGTTTGACAAGTTTTGTGGTTGCTTAAATCATCAAAAACAAGTAGTATTCTAGTATTGAGAATATTATAATTTAAACTTATAGTTGAATGGAATAATTTTAAAATATAAATGAGCAAGTAATTATTATTTACCAGCCAAATTAAAACACACACACAAATACAATATGTGACATAAATAAAAGCTCATAATTGAGGTTTCATTAGGGTACTCACTATGAGATTTTAATTGAACTTATCAATATATCTCAAAACTCTAATAAACATAACAATGATTTATCTCCTCACCTACATAAAGAGAGCCATTATAGCATTAATTTATAAGAGAGTAGATAGTTGCTATCCTAAATCAAGAGTTCTCTTCCTTACAATAAAGTCAACTAACCACAACATGTTGCACTCATGGAAATCCTTCAATCTAGTATTATGGAATTCTTATTATAAAGAAATGTATTTATAATTCCTTATCACTCTTGATTTGTTACTATAAAGAAATGCCATTCATTGCAAATTTGTTTTCTCCCAAACATAAAGGAAGAATTAGAGTATAAAATGATGGATGGGAGACTACAAGGTCATTGATGCCATTGAGGATGTTTGAGTGTTACTCTCTTGAAGTTAAATTAGCATGAGCTAGAGGCAATGAACATGTTAATAACATGTTGCTGATAGGCAGCTGAGATGATCCCCCCTATTGAACAAAATAATAGTTTAAAAGGGAAGAAGTGGGTGAAGCTCCATGCATAAGGCAATCACTCTTATGTAAATTATAAGTAGGCTTGAGGTAGACTATATGTTAGAGCAAGTTAGTCCCTTTGATAGAAGGAGTGAGGGAGTTTCTTGCTTAATAATGATAAATGAACTAATTTGTGATAGTCCCTATGGTATTTATTTTTGGATGTGTGTGGACATCACACAGATCTTAGGAGATACTTATTGAAGTGATTAGGTATGACATTAATGTATGATGTACTATCTCAAAAGATAGAAAATATCACCCTATAATAGACTTAATCACCTAATAAGGACTCGTAAGGCATGATGGGTCTTTGAATATACCATAGATATTTCCCCTACTTTACATGGAAAAGTAAAGCATAGATTATTTTAAGCCGAGTTCTTTAGTTCCCTATGGAGGCAAGCCTCCATAGTTAATTACATCCTAGGAAATGAGATGTTCTAAAAAAACTCTCGATTAAAGTAGGTAATTATTGTCTATAAATATTTCAAGGTTAAGATTATCAAAGGATTTATTATTTTAGAAAATCAAGTGAGATTGTTTAATTGGAAAGACTTATTTAAGATTCAAAGGAAAGTAAGTAAAAGAGCTCATGATACTAGAAAGCCTAGTAAGCACTCCAATCTATCCTATGGTGAGGCTTTATATGTTTGAATGAGAGGGAATATTTTGTTTGAGTTAAAATTTTATTAGATTGCTAGGGCTTATAAACCATCAGTATAAGGTTATGAAAATATTTAAGAGGTGAGGATTTATGCTCATAGTTTGAAGGAAATAAACAACCTCATATTCTAAATCTAGGAAACTTTAAAACAAGCTAAAATACGACCTAAATCTAAGGGAAAAAGGATACATAATAGTCTATTCCACAAGAAAAAATAGACCCGTCTGACTCTTCTAGACTTACAACCACCTGGAGTGGCCGCCAACTAACACCTCCTACGATTCAAAACCATGTAGGTCGTTCTTATGAAATTGCAAGATAGTTCAAACTATTATTTAATTTGAAAGAGACTAGAGTCCTAAATCCACTCCTAAGAGACTAAAGCATGAGTGGTATGAGCATATGAATTAATCTTAAAAATGCAATATCCTTTCAAATTTTATGCTATTTTGACACATTCATTTGGATAAAGTCTTTGGGATTTCTTATGCCTAAATGCTTGATAAAATTTAGTTATTGGCCAAATAAAAAAAAAGATGAAATCTCCACCATGAGGGGCTCTCATAGGTCAAGCAGTCCCTAAAGTGCAAGAGTAGAGGCCCTCATTTTGCAAGAGTGACTTAAGATAAAATGCATGATGTTAGACATACAACTATAAAGCTATGGGGTTGCTAAATCTTTTAATTATCTTGATTACAACTAAGCTTTAGAGTGAGGTTAAAATTAGATTAAAATTTAGTTATGAGTTTTTAATTAGAATAGAAAAATTAATTTTTTCCTAAGAGCCTACCACATCAGGCCACACATTAATGCATCAAACATTAAGAAACTATGAAAAAGATGCGATTCTGATGCGTAATGTAAACAAATCATCAATCAAATTTTAAAACTAACATAAAAGAATAACAGGTCGGTGCAGTAGGGTACCGTATAACCCAAAAAAAAGAAAATATGGGTAGTCGTACTCTACCCTTATACACCCAATATATGAAGGAATAATTACAATTAAAATGAATACATGCTATGGGGGTCTTCATTTCTGATTTGATTGTGCTCCAAAGGCATCATAGGGCCTCCCAAGATAAAGCTTTCTAGCCAATGCTCATTCTAATCACCCATAGCACTTATCCAATTACTATTAAATAATTACATTTATATAAAAAAGTAAATCTAACTACACCTACAAAATAGAGGTTAGCTAAATATACATACAATCTCAAGTAGTTATATATATAATTTGGACTTAGCACCCTGCGCATGGGTAACCAAACCCATGTATTGACTTGGATTATGCTTAGGGGGTTTAAGAAACCTGCAAAGAGACTATTTATATTTATTTTAAAGAGGCCCCTTAAGCACAATCCTCTGCAGAAAATATGATTAAAATAAGACTTACATCATCACATGAAGCACATAATATCTAGTATAAAACATCACATCACAAAATAAAATATACATCACACATACACCATCCTAACTTAGGACTAGAAGTTATGGCTTAATTCTAATATGTGTGCTAAGGATTTGTGTAGTATGTCTTAACTAAACATTAGAGTTATGCTTTTTTAATAGTAGAAGAAGTTAATTTGTCATAAAGGTTGATTTCATTTCAAGTTATTTAATTGATTTGTGAATTTTTATTTTATGTTTTATTTTTGTCTCATTTGATTTACACTTATCATCTAAGTGTTATAAAGAGAAAAAAGTGAATTACTCTCCTTCATCCCTATCTTAAGCCACTTTCTACAATATATTTTTATGACTTGATTCTCTTTAGTAAATGACTTATTACACATTTTTATTAGTCCTAAGTTTAGATTAACTTTAAATGATACTATTCAATATGAAAGGCATCTTAGGATTAATATAATTGAATTATTATCACATTACATATATATTAAATCATTCCTTTCCATCACATGTAACTTGCATATGATTCAATCCTAAGTGTATCTATACATACAATGTATTTTTGGCACAACTAAATGGTGATAAATGCATGTGTTTTGGGATTTTAATTTCATTTGATTGAATCATTTATTATATGTAAATTAAAGCTCTATCCAAATTCTTATATATAAAATACATAAGAATGAAATCAAATAAGTGCATGTCATTATTAACCAATGAAGTGAGGTAATCAAATGACCTTCTTGGGGCTACTTAAAGCCTCATATTCTTGGGATGTTTAGAATATACATATTAACATTCAAGCTTATGTAAATCCATATATGAATCATAAGAAAGAGAACACAATTTTTACATATAATATAACACAATGACTTAGATGATTTTGGATGCATGTATCCTTTAATAATAAAAGGGGATTTTTAACTTTTAGTTAAGCACACATCCACATGTATAAAAGATATAAGCAAGTACGCATCATTATTAACCAGGGAAGTGAGGTAATCAAATGACCTCCTTGAGGCTACTTACAGCCTCATATTCTTAGGATGTCCAGACTAAACACTTGCTATTTTAAATACATATGAATGTATACACACCTATAAGGATGAAAACCATACAAAGATTGTATTTTCTTTAATTAAATTATTTAGGCATATGAATTAAAGCTCTATCAATTCTAATACCAAAGTATATATGAATGAAACTAAATGAGGATGTGCCGTTGTTAAACTAGGGAAGGAGGATGATCAAATGACCTCCTTGGAGCTACTTAAAGCCTCGTATTCCAGGGATGTCTAGACTATATACCCATTATTGTTCAAACTTATGTAAATCTATATATGAATCATAAGAAAGAGAACTTTATTTAACATGCTTAAGCTATGAACACATGCAAATCCTATATGTATTCATAACTACCATCACCCCATATGTTATTATCAATTTATAAACTTTGGGAAAATATATTTGGATTTATAGTGACAATTACCACACATATATTAAGTTAAATCAACACATCCATGCTTACATAAAGAAAATCCATTTGGATTTAAAAAAATGAATGCATGAAACCATATGACATACAATATTTAAAATGATTGGAAAGGAATAACTAAATATAAACACGTGGTTCATTCAACTAAACTAATTCTAAGGACAATCACTTTAAATAAACTCATTTAAAGAAAACCAAAGTTCATTATTTATTTATGATTTAGGATTTTGATTAATTTGGAAGATGAGGAGATTTATTTGTTGTTTTAATCCCATTCTCATGTTGGTGAACTTAATTAGTTTAAGAAAAGGTAATTAAGTGGATTTTATGAATTAATTAAGTTGGATCCTTAATTAAATCAATTAATCACCCTTACCTATGCTTTTTAATTTGATTAACCACTTAATTATAAGAGACAAATGACATGAACATGTAAGAAAATAAAATTGCAATGCTCCTAAAAGGGCCTAATGCAAATGACTCATAATTAAAGGTTAATTAAATTAATGGACCTAATTAAGTACTTTTATGATTTTATCATATTTATGGGCTAATCATAATTTCTTTAAGGGTCTTTATATTATTAAACACATAAAGAGGAACCCTTAATATCATTGTTAGTTATCTGATGTGATCATGATTTTAATTTGATTAATTAAGCCAATTAATTAACTAATTAATCCATTAATTGATTTCTATATTAATTAATCCTCTTTAAAATGAAATAGACTTGGGAAAGATATTAGGAAAGAGGTCCTAATCTCCTTCCCATATACATTCAACATTGAACAGTGATTATAAGTTTTTAATTAATTAATTTTGATGTTTTGGATGCTAATTAATCGTTTGATTAATTAAGGGAGTAATTAGAGTTCAAATGATCAATTTTCCTAATTACTTAAGCAATAAATTCCAAGAAAATTATTGGAGGTAGAGGTCATTCCATTAAATCAATTTCCTAAGTTTGGAATTAATTGCCCAAGTAATTAAGGCTTAATTAAGCTAATTAAGTTTACATTTAAATCTTAATTAAGACTTAATTACTATTCAAAATAAATTAAAAGTACTTTTAATTAATTTCCCTTTGAATTACCTTTAAAATGAGTATTTATTTATATTTTTTTCTAATTTTTCTATAATTTGCTATAATTTTCAAAGTTTTAACCATTAAAATAATTAATTAGGCCTTAATTAAACCTAATCAGCCATGCGAATTCGGTACGCTTTCACATGACACCATGAGATTGGTTATTTAAATAAGTTCGATTCAGCACTGATGTGGCTGGCGGTAGATGCAATTTTGTCCTCGCCATCTGATAAGATCGGACGGCGGAGATTAAACCTGTAGAACTTAAGGGATTTAAATTGGATAACTCTAACGGATTAATCACGATCATCCATTTTGATCATACAAAACTTATGGTGCGTGATCTATCATCCACCGAGTGACGGGAGATGGACACAATCCATCTTCCTTCTCTCGATTTGAGCTCACCCGAGCTCGGATGACCACGAAAATGATCCTACACATTCACGATGAAGATCACAAGGGATCTACTAGTCAAAATTGCATGACATACAACTTTTCTTCAAAAAGGACCAAAGATTTTTCACCAAAGGTTAGTTTAATAAAAATTATCTCACCATAGCTTAAGATCGGTGGCAATGCATGGTAGACTCGGCAGGAGAAACCCTCGCATCACATGATAATTCCTCTTCGCTTGCTCTATGGATTAAAATTGATTTCTTTGGGGATGTCAGTAGCGCTGGTCCAGCTCGAGAAGAGTTTCGTTCCCACTTGACAGAGGTAGGGGAAGGTGTGGGTGACGTTAATTGGAGTTCGATTGAGGTTTGAGGGAGTTGGGTTGAATAGTGCCTTGCCCTATTTCGGGTTGAGGAGTTTGACATCAGGAAGGCTTGGAAGCTTGGAAAGTTCTTAGGGGATTTTGAGATAGGTCTTTGAAGCACATCCCCCTGCCCCTTCTCTTAGATAGAATGGCTTGGATTGCTTCCTCGATTTTGGCATCACCATGGGTGGTTAAAGACAGTGTAATGAGGTGGTTGGGTTTGGTTGGCCAAGAGGTTGGGTTGGTGGCTCAAGGTAGCTCCCTCCTTCCTTGTGTCCATTGGGTTCGGTTGATATGAGGAGGTGAGTTAACTCACCTCCCTTTGGTCCATGGCCGACCTACCCCATGTGGGTTGGGTTAGCCATGTAGGTAGAGTGTCATTTTGGGTATGGGGGTGGCTACCTTATGGAAAGAGCGGGGAGTTGAACTTCAAAAAATGGGCTTAAACCCATGTGGAGAGGTTTACCCAATGGATCAAAGGTTAAATTGGGTCATAATTGGGTTGGGTTGGTTTTGGGCTGACCCAAAATGAGTTTAAGATGGGTTGGGTCAGATTTCGATGGGTTTGGACTTGGTTTGAGTGGATTTGGCTCAATTTGACCCATATAGGTCAAATTGGGCTAGGTTGGATCAAGTTGACCAATTGGTTAAATTGGGTCAAACCAAGGCTTGGGTCAAGTTCAAATGATGATTTGAAGTGTTGACCTCACTTTTAGAGCGAGTTCTCAATCTCCTTATCTTATACATAAGAATCTTTAGACACTAAGATTTTCTTAGTCATTAGACACATTTAGTAATTAGGTGAACACCTAACCTAAGCCTAGAAATTTATAAGGGTTCAACCATAGGATTAGGCCACGCCTTAGGGATTAGGGAAATAACCTACCCTATAGCCTAAACCCAATCCATGTACACCTTCTTAAATTCAATCCAAGTCAAAATTTCAAACATAGCCTCAAATTCAATTCAAACTCAAATCCAAATACCAAATCTAAAATCCAAATCCCAAATCAAATGATTAAAGCCCTTGATCAAATCCTCCTTGAGCCTTATGATTGGATCCATGGACTTAGCCAAATTTCCATCCAATCCACTTCAAACTTGATTGATTTTTTCATGAATCAATCATATCTTCAATCATCTTCATAAATATAAATGAAATATATACTCAAATCATCAGAATTGAATCAAACTAAATAAAAATCTTCCTTAAGCCATTTTGGCCTATCCCCATTAGCTTGGAAAAATTTGCCTCCAACTCAATTCCAATTCAAATGGTTTTCTCATGAATAAATCATTCATTTAATTATCTATCCAAATATATATGAAATCCACAATCATCAAGTCAAATTAAAATCAACTCAAGTCAAACCCAACCTAGCCCATTTGACTTGAAATATTCAAATGAACTAAAACTTACTTGAACCCAAACTAATTGCAATTGAATTTATATGTCAATCCCAAATCCATATATAAACTCAATTAAATCAAACTCAACTAAAAATCAAGCCAGCTAAATCTAATAGGTTCACTTGACCCAAAGTGGCCAATTTGGCTTATTTGAACTAAAATCCAATTCAATCAAAATCAAAAATGAATTAAGCCAATCCAAACTTCATGTCATGATTGTTGATCATCTTAGGTTAATCAATTATCATGAATTGGGTCAAACCAAGTCAACCTAGCCCATTGACCAAGTCAACCCTTTAACCCATATTACCCAAATTAGTCAAATTGTAGTTTAAACTAAATTGATTGCAACCAATGGCTCAAGTTCATTCCAAATTTACTATTGAACTTGACCAAAGCCTCAATTAAGCCTAATTGACTCACTAGACCCAAAACTCATTGAACCTAACTTGACCTTACGGGTAAAATCAACCTAAAATCAATTAAATTCAAATTAAACTTAACCAAAGCCTACAATATATTTTAAATGATCAACCAAACCCAAACCAAGCCATGATTCATGCCAATTTGGTCAATTAGGTCAAACTGGTCAACTTAACTCATTTGACCCAAATGAACTCAAATGATTCAAAATCAAATCTAAATCAAATTGAACCAAACCAATGACACCAATACACTCCAAATAATCATTTGAACTTGGTCTAACACTTGGTTTGACCTAATTCGACCAATTAGTTAACCTAACTCGATTTGACCCAAATTAAATTAAATGAACTTCAAATGACATGAAATTTAGCCAAACTCACTTTTGACTTATTTCAAATCTGCCCAAATCAAATCTAATGTCAAATGGCCACTTTTCCCTTGGGAGGGCATCCCATGAGAAAAGACACTTTCTCAAATGGTCATTTCTCTTCCTTGGCCACTTGACACTCATCCATTAGTCCATATAGGCACCAAGGACACTGACCAAACTGACCCAAGAGGTGGTTGAGGCAACCATGGCTCATGGGGAGGTGAATTCACCTCACCTCTTCCATTGAAACACTTGGCATGAAGGACTTCCACCTCCCCTTGCTAGGACACCCATTAGTCCTTCATGGTAGCCACCTCCCTTACCTTGGCCACTCAAATCAAGCCACCTAAGGAGAATCCCAACCACCCCAAGCCAAGGACATCCACTAGGAGCTAAAATCACATGGAATGAGGTGATTTTTGGCCATTCCAAAAGAACAGAAAGTAGAGAGGCAAAAACTCTTCCTCCCACTATCATTTCACTTCTAGAGCTCCCAAACCAACAAGCAATCATTCCCACTTTATTTTGGAGTGAAAACCATCAAAATTATGTGGATTTTGGTGAAGCGACGACCATTGGTGGATACATCATTCTAAAGGGAGGCAAAGGTCTAGATCCATTCCAAAGCTTCTTCTTGCATTCAGGAGCATGCTCAAATCATCATTGTCGCCAAAAATTATCCCCGATGAGGTAATTTTTAAGAATTGTAGCCAACCTTAGGAGCTTTTATTTATGATGATTCTTGCATGATTTTAGGAATTTTCTTAAAAACTCTTGTATTTTTCATTGTATTTAATCCCAATGTAAAAATAGAGGTTCTCCAGTAAGAATTGATATAAAATCAAGCTTTCATTAAGTTTTTGTGAAAATCCTATATTTTGTTCGATTTACTATGCTCCACTATCGCTTTTACTATTTTCGGAGGGAGCACAGAGTCATCCGATCCGTGGAAAGGTGACGATGTGACATCATGCTAGATCCATCCATTTTTAGCCTCTAGATCCCATGGATCAATCTGGACTGTCCATTCTACGATCGGACGGTTCAAACTGATCCACGTAAAATGCGCATTCCCACCCGTTTGCTGATGCGACACCGCGCCATCTAATCGCACGCACCTCATGCCATATGGAATTGCATGGTCCAATCATACGGTGCCGAGTGGAGCCGCATTACCCTGTAAGCAGCCGCGTGGTGCTGACTATGTTAAGTAGGAAATTTTGGATTTTAAAAATTGTTTAAATCACCTAAAACTTTAAAATTTATAGAAAAATAAAATACTTAACTAAAAATTACAAATAAGGATTTATTGAATTTATCTTTCTAAGAGGAATCCAACAAACCTCAAATCCTCAAAGTTTATTGAATATTTTAGGCTTAATTTAGGTTTTAGTAAAAACAAATTTTGTTAATTAAACTAAAAATACATATTAGATTGATTTAAAATTTTTAGGGATTAAAACTGAAGTTACGTGCAGCAACCATAAAAATTTCATGTCAAAAATATTTCTGTATTGGAAGATATTGCATTCTAAAGTTTGAATAGTGAAAATAAGTTAATGGACTTTATAAAAAATAATGGAAAATCATTTAAATCAGAAACTTTGGAAAATTATAACAAATCATGGAAAATACAAAAAAAATACAAATAAATACTCATTTAAAAGGTATTTTAGAGGAGATTAATTTAAAATTAATTCTAATTAATTTTAAATAATAATTAAGACTTAATTTTAGTTTAATTAAAAAATTAATTAGTTTAATTACTCCCTAATTACCCAAGTAATTAATCTCAAGCTTTTTGAGGTTGATTAATAAGATGATATTTGCCTCTCATAATTTTCTTTTGATTTATTGCTTGGTTAATTAGAGAAATTGCTAGTATTAGCCCTAATTACTTTCTTAATTAATTAGATGATTAATTAATATTCTAAACAACAAGAAAACTATTAATTAAACTTGCTAATCATTATGGAACAGTGAATGGATATGGGGAATGAGATTGGGACCTCTTTCCCATTTTTTCCCTAAGTTCATTTCACTTGACTTAAATTAATTAATTTAGGATTAATTAATGGTTTAATTCATTAATTAAATGGCTTAATTAATTAAATTGAAATCATAATCATTCTAGACCTCATCTAATTAAGTTTCTTGGGTAGACTCATAGGTGTTCAATAACCTAAGAGAATCTTAAGGAAATTATAGTTAGCTCATATGTGTGGGAGAATTATAACAATACTTAATTAAGTCCTTAGCTTAATTAACCATTAATTATGAGCCAATTGCATTAGGCCCATTTCATTTCTTAGGATCATTATTGATTTAATTTCTAATGCATATGCATATCATGTTGGCTCACCATTACTTGTAAAGATGTTAAGTTGATATAGGAAATGGGTAATTAATGAACTTAACTCATATTGCAACCTAATTAATTTATAAAATCAATTTAATTTTTTTTCATTGAGCCAAATTGATTAACCAATATGGAAATGGATTAGGAGCAACAAATGATTGAATCTCTTCTTTTCTCCAAATCAAATCAAACATCCAAAAATAACTTAATAAGAAGCTTCAATTTACTTTAAATGATTGTATTTGATATGGTTGTCCTTAGGAATTAGTTTGATTGAATAAAACATGTGTTTTATGTCTTATTATTCCTTTCGAATCATATTAAATGATGTGTGCCATATGGTTCCATGCATTCATCTTTTCAAAATGTTTAAACTTAAATGAATTTCCTTTATGTCAAGCTTGCATGCATTGATTTAATTTAATATATGTGTGGCTATTATCACTATTAAATCCAAATGTATTTTTAAAAAGCTTATTAATGAGTAATAACATATGGAGTGATAGTAGTTATGATTACTATAGGTTTGCATGTGCTTATAGCTTAAGTATGTGAAATAGAGCTTTCTTTTCTTTAATCTATATGTAGTTTTACATGTATTTGAATGTTAATAAGTATATAGGCTAGACATCCTGGGAATCCAAGGCTTTAGTTAGCTCAAGAAGGTCATTTGATTACCTCACTTCCCTGGTTTAACAATGACACAAACTTATTTGATTTTAACTACATGTGTTTCTATATTAGAATTGGGATGAAATTTTGTTTCACATACATAAATGTTCTAATCAAATAAAAATATAATTTTTGCATGATTTTCTTTCTCTTACTTACATATACATTCATGTGTAGTAAGATAACAAAGTATATTGTCTAGACATCTTGAAATACGAGGCTTTAACTAGCCTCAAGGAGGTCATTTGATTACCTCACTTTCTTGGTTTAATAACGGCACGTACTCGCTTATTTCTCTTTACATGTGCATGTGTGTGTGGCCAAAGGATTAAAACCCCTCTTTTCTACTAAGAATGTATGCATTCATAATAAACTAAATGATTGAATTAATTATTCATATGATTTGGGGTCTCTTTCCTTATGTTCTTACATACAAATTTACATGTGTTTGAATGCAAATAATGAGTATATAGTTTGGACATCCTGGGAATACGAGGCTTTAGTTAGCCCCAAGAGGTCATTTGATTACCTCACTTCCCTGATTTAATAATGACACATACCTATTTAATTTCATTCTTATGTATTTTTGTATAAGAATTTGGATAAAGCTCTAAATTAACATGATTAAATAATTCAATCAAATAAGAAATATAAACTTCAAATATGCACATCTTCATTCATCATTTGAGTGTGCTCAAACATGTTGTATGTATAGTCATACATAGAGTTAAGTCATATGCATGCTACATGTGATGGAAAGGAATAAATTGATGTATCTCAGGTGTTAGTAGTTCAGTCAAATTAATCTTAAGAAGCCTTTCATGCTGAATGCAATCATTTAAGGTCAACCTAAACTTAAGATTAATTTAAAATGTGTAACAAGACATTCACTAAAGAGAATTAAATTAAATTAACATGCTTTAGAAAGTGGATTAAGGTAGGATGAAAGGAGGCAATCCTCTTTCTTCTCTTTATAATACTTAGTTGCTAAGTGTAGGTTACATAAAACCAAAGAAAACAAAAAGTAAAACTTGCAAAACAATTAAAGCACTTGAAGTGAAACCATCCTTTAAATTGAATCTTTCTACACTTAGAAAATCTTAACTCTAAAGCCTAGTTAGGACATACCACACAAGCCTTAATACACACACAATAGATTAAGTCACTACTTCTAGCCTTATGTTACGATAGTGCAAGGTTTGATGTATATTTTATTTTGTGCTGTATTATTTTAGACTAGATGTTAGGGTGTGTATTTAGTAGACTGGATGGTAGGCTGTGATTAGCCTAATCATATTTTCTACAGAGGATTATGCTTAAGGGGTCACTTAAAAATAAATTTAAATGCTCTATTTATAGGTTGCTTAAGCCCCTGAGTATAATCTAAGTTAGGACAGGTGGGCTTGATTACCCATGTGCAGGGAGCTAAGTCCAAATTATAAATATAATTGCTTGGGTTGTATGTGTGTCTAGCTAACACTTATTTTAGGTGTAGTTAGATTTAATTTTCTTATTCTTAATGTAATTTTATAATTAGGAATTAGGATTAGTGCTATGGGAGAATTAGATGAGCATTGGCTAGAAGGCTATGTCTTATGTGGCTTGTGATGCCTTTGAAGTAGAGCAAACCAAATCAAAGAAGAAGGAAGATACATAAGGACATAAAGATATGAAGACTGGAAGACCCCCCATAGCATTTATCATTTGTAAATTGCAATTATTCTTTCATTTTTCAGGTTGTATAAGAGTAGAGCTCAGCTACCCATTTTTCTTTTCGAGTTGTATGATAGTACCCGAATGCACCGACATTTTATTCTTTTGCATTTATTTTATAAATTTGATTGATGTTTTATTTAAATTACAGTAATAGAAATGACATGCCTTTTCATAGTTTCTTTGTGATTGATGTTTGTTGTATGGCCTGGATGTGATTAAGCTCTTAGGAAAAATAAATCTTTTACCCAACTACAACTCATAATTAAATTTCTAAATAACTCATAACCTCACATAAAGCCTTGGAATTAAATCAAGATAATTAAAAGATTTAACAACCCCTTAGCTGTATGATTGTATGTCTAATATCTTGCATGCATCTTCTACAACTCTTACAAAAATGAGGGCCTCCATTCTTGCACGCATGGGAACCGCTTGACCTATGAGTGCAACTCCTACTGATAGAGCTTCACCCACTTCTCTCTTGATTTGGCCCACAACTCATTTCATCATGCATATAGCATACAAAATCCTACGGCCTTTTGTCAAAATGAAGTGTCCAAAACAAATAAAATTTAAAAAGATTTGCATTAGACTAAGTCATTACTCATACCACTTATGCTCTATTCTCTTTAGGGTGTGGGTTTAAGGACTTTAGTCTCTTTCTAAATAATAATAACCTAATTATCTTGCAAAATTATATGACTTGCTTACATGGTTTTAAAGTATAGGAGAAGTTAGCCGCCACTAGTTGTAAGAACAAATGTGTTTTATTCTCTTGTGGAGATAAACTATATACCCATCTTCACTTAAACTTAGGTTGTGCTTTGGCTTATGTCAAGCTTCCTAGATCTAGGATCGAGGTAGCTATTTCCTTCGGGCTACAAACATAAATCCTCCTCTTAGGCATTTTCACAACCTTAGGTTGTGGGATTATAAGTCTTAGTTTTTTTAATAAAATGTCAACTTTAATAAAATCAATCTCTTCAATTTCAAACATATAAAACCCAACCATAGGATAGATTAGAATGCTCACTAGGCTTCCTAGTATCATGAGCATTTCCTAGCTTATTTCCTTTGGCTTCTAAAATAAGTCTTCTTCTTGAACAATCCCATTTGATTTTTCAAACATAGCCAATTTATTAATAGTCTAGCCTTGAAATCTTAGAGACCCTAATTATCTACTTTAATCTAGAGTATTCATAGAGATCCCATTCCTTAATATGTAATTAACTATGCAGCTTTCCTCCATAGGGAACTTAATGGACTGGTTAAAATAAATATTGCTTTAGTTTTCTATGTAAAGTAGAAAAAAAATCTTTGGTACATTCAAAGACCCATCATGCCTTAGGTGTTCTTATTAGGTGATTAGGTCCATTATAGGGTGATGATTTATATCTTTCAAGATAGTGCATCATTCCTTAATGTCATACCTGATAACTTCAATAAGTACCCTCAAAGATCAGTGTGCTGTCAATCCGCCATTCCATAAATAAACACCACAGATTTTTTTGGCGACTCCCCTAGGGATAAGGTTCCTCTCTCCATCTTTAGTAGACAATTATTGTCTCTAAGTATCGATAGTGGACTTATATTTTATATATGCCCAAATACTATCTTTCTTTCCGTTGGCACTTAGCTTATTTCATTCTTAAGAAAAGCTAGCCAACATCCTTTAGGTTTTAGGACCTCACTTTGTGGGTCTTAAAATCTCTATTGGGTCCCCCAATAGGTAAAAATAATCTAACTAAATAAAGGAGATGACAAAATACAAATTTTTGAACCTATTTACCACTAGCTTGGTGAGGTAAGGTTTATCCCACATTTAAGAAAACTTAGACTAAAATAAGGATTGTCTTTTGCGAAATATTTTCAAAAACACTTTTCCTAAACAAAATCATTTTTAAATTCACTCCACATGAAGTTTGCAAAAACATAATTTTTTTTCAAATTTCTTAAAAATAGAAGACAATCAAACCTCATTTAACATACCTAAATTTGTTAAATGAGGGTCCTCTTTCTAAAATCAAAATTAGATTTGCAATCATCATAATCCCTTTCAAAGATTTTCAAAAAGCACATTTCTTAAAATAAAATTAATTAACCAACTCAATTTAACATACCCAAATTTGTTAAATGGAGTTCAATTTTTAAAATCAAAATAAAAATTAAAATCAACATATAATTGAACATCACTTGGCATACCCAAATTTGCCAAATGAGAGTTCTATTTTCAAAAGCAACCACACAAAAATAATTGAACTCCATTAAATATACCTAAAATTGCTAAATGGAGCTCCCCTTTTTCAAAAGCCAAAACAAATTGGATCCTACTTAGCATACCCACATTTGCTAAGTAGAGTGCCTTCTTTCAAAATTATGAAAAATTAACGCACATTTGAATTCCATTTGACACACCCAAACTTGTCAAATGAGAATTCATCTCTTTAAAAATAAAAACAAATTGGACTCTGCTTAACATACCCATATTTTCTAAGTAGAGTTCTCTTTTTTAAATCACAAACAAATTAAACACAATTGAATTCTATTTGACATACCCAAATTTGTCAAATGAAAAATCCCTTTTTATAAAATCAAACATCATCATGAAAATCAAATAGAACTCCATTTAACATACCACATTTGTCAAATGAGAGTTCACCTCTTTCAAAATAAAACAAATACAAGTCACACTTACTTAACATACCATATTTGTTAGGTAAGAATCCCACATTCGAATTAAAATCAAACACATTTTTGGACCTTGCTCAACATACCACTTTTGTTAAGTAAGGATCTTCAAATCAAAGCAACAAACACACTTGAGCCCTGCTTAACATAACAAATTTGTTAAGTAAGGGTTCACTTTTCAAATCAAAACAAAACATCAAATATTTTGGATCTTACTTAACATACCACATTTGTTAGGTAAGAATCTCACTTTCAAAAATATTAAACACCTTACTTAACATACCAAGTTTGTTAAGTAAGGGTCTCATTTTTCAAAATTAAATCAAAATACATCGAACACATTGGGATTCACTTAGTATACCTAAATTTGCTAAGTAAAGGTCCCATTGTCAAATCAAAACAAATCAAATACATGACAAACAATCTCACAAATAACAAAGTTATTTTCAAAAATATTTTCAAACATGCACTTGGATCTCTCTTAACATACCCAAATTTGCTAAGTGAAAGCTCCAAAATCAAAATCTCAAAACAAAGGATTAGCAAAATAAAAATCATTTCCAAAAATCTCTTCAAATGGAGGAACCTCATTCAACATATCCTAATTTATTGGATGAAGGTTTCAAAATCAACAAACCAATTCTTATGGAAAAGTCTCTCTTCAAAATTCTAAATCTCTCCAAATCAATGAACCCCACTTAGCATACTTAAATTTGTTGACTGTGGGTTCAAATTCCAAATTCAAATCAGAAATTAGTGATTGAAGGAAAATATGAAGGCCAAAGTCTGATTCAGTTATATTTTCACATGCAGATATCGAGTGATTTATCAAGATAGTTGCTATGGCTCTGTTGACCTCACTTTTGGAGTGAGTTCTCAACTTTCTCATCACAGATCTAGGACTCTTGTACATACTAAGAGCTCCTTAGTCTTAAGACACTTCTAGTGATTATGTGAACACTTAACCTAAGCCTAAAGACTTAAATGGGTTAGCCATAGGAATAAGTTATGCCTTAGGGAGACTTACCTACCATATAACATAAATCCAATCTATGATTTCTTCCTCAAACCAAACCTCATACTAATATCAAACCCAAACCAAATTTCCAAGACTCATAATCAATCCCATGATCAAACTCAAGCTCAAGATTTCTCCATAAAACCCCATGATTAAATTCAAAACCCTTTCTAAGCCCTTTGATTTCATCTTATGGTCTTAGCCTTAACCAAATTCAAATAAATCTCGATTCAATTGATTTTTTCAAATATCTATTCAATCTCTCAATCATTTACCAAACTCCAATTCAAACCCAATTCCAAATGATTCAATTCAATTCAAATCCAAATCTAAAATTTCTTCTTAAGCCTTATGACCCACCCTCATAAGCTTAGCCAAATCTCACCTAAATTATACCAAACTTGATTTATTTCTTTATAAATCAATTATTACTTCATTTATATTCATAAATATAAATGAAATCCATATTCAAATGACCAAAACAAATTAAACTAAATCAAACCAAGCCAAATCCCTTCTTAAGCCTCATGGACCTACCTCCATAAGCTTAGCCATACCTCATACAAATCAACCCAAGATCAATTGGTTTCTTTATAAACCAATTACTACTTCATTTATATTCATAAATATAAGTGAAACCCACCCTCCAATAACAAAAAATAAATCAAATTAAATCAATTCTCTACTTAAGCCCTTTTAACTTACACCCTTAAGCTTGGTCAAATTTCCTTCCAAATCACTCCAAACTCAAGTGATTTTCTCATGAGTCATTTATATCTTCATTTATATTCCCAAATATAAATGAAATATAAATTCACATGACCAAAACCAAGTCCAAAGTCAAACCAAAACCCAATTCATGCCTTTTTAGCCAATTTTTTGGACTTGGCTAAATCCTATCCAAATCATGCCAAAACCAATGATCTTCTCTTGAATCAATCATTCCTTCAATCACTTACCCAAATATAAACATAAACTATAATTATAAAACCAAACTCAAGTCAACCCAAGTGAAGCCCAAGTTAACCTTTTTGACTTAAAAACTTCAAATGAGCCAAAATCCATTAGACTCCAAATTGATTGTAGTTGGATTTATATTTCAATCCTAGGCTCATATATGAGTTCAACTAAACTTGAATCAAGCTAAAACCAAGCTAGTTGACCCATTTAGGTATACTTGACCCAAAGTGACCTAAAGAACCCTTTTTGAACTAAGTTCTAATCCAACCCAAATTGGATTGAACTAAGGCCATCCAAGCCTCATATCATGATCATCAATTACCCTAGGATGATCAACCACCTTAAATTGGGTCAAACCAAGTCAACTTGGTCCTTTGACCAAGTCAACTTTTAGCCCAAATGAAACCTAAACAAGCCAAAACCAACCATATGCCAAATTAATTGAAACCATTGATTCATCTAACTCATGATCAATGATTGAACATGACTTGGCCCTCAATTGAGCTAAATCAAGCCCAATTGGACATTTGACCCAAGTTGACCCAAATTGTCCTAAAAAACTAAAATGGGTCAAATCACAATCTAACCCAAATTAATTGCAACCATAGCTCAAGCTCATTTCAAATCAATTATTGAACTTGACCAAATCCATAATCAACTTAATTTGACCAATAGTCATGTGACTAACCTACCCAAATTGACATAAATGTCAAATAAAATCAAATTAAACCCAAAATTGCTTCAACCAAAGCCTACAATCATTTTTAGTTTACCATTTGAACATGAACCAACACCTGACCCAACTCAATTTGGTTAACTTAGCCCATTTGACCTATTTGAACCCAAGTGAGCCAAAATCAAACCTAAGCCAAATTGATTGAAACCACTTGAACTAAAACTCTTCAAATCATCATTTGAACATGACCCAAGCCTTGTTTGACCTAATTTGACCATTTGGTAAACCCAACCCAACATGAATCCATATGAACTGTTTAACCAAATGAAGCCTAAGCACTCAAAATCAACCCATGAGACTTTGATGGCTGACCAAACCCAACCCAAATTGACCTTAAGTCAGCTCAAAGTTTTCCCATAAGCCAAGTGGTCCCCATCCAAGGAAATAAGTCATTGGACAAACCTCCTTGCATTGGATTCCTTCCTTATTTGGAAAAGTCCACTCTCTCATCACTTGGGCAGCCATCCAATTGCCAAATGTAGCGCCTAACTTTCCTAGCACACCCTAAGCACACTTGGACTTGCCATGAACCAAGCAGAGATGAGTTAACTCACTTCCCATGCAAATCAAGCACCCCAAGGACAAAGGAAAGAAAATCTCCACATATCAGACCTTGAGCCACATCCCAAGCCTTCCCCACTCTTCAGCCATGGATGATGGAGACATGTCATACCTGGCTGCCAATGAGAATGGATTGAATCTGCTCGTTCACCTCAATTGAGGGATATACCACTCTGAATGGGAATTCATTCATTCATTTTCATTTGAGCTAGAAAGAGTGAAGGAGAGTTTCCTATAGCCATTCCCCAAGTTCCCAAGCTCCCCCATTCCCCCTCTCTCGATTTTATGTCAAATTGAAGCAGGGAAGACCAATTCCAAATTCCATTTGCTCAATCCTCCACCAAACTTAAATTAACTTTGCTCACACCTCCCACGCACTATATGAATCCATCCCAATCATTTCCCATGCTCTAATGCCACCGAAAGCTCGAGTTTGATCAAAATTAAAGCTCCAAAGTGCGTGAACTGGTCGTCCAAGGGATCTACTCCAAATCAAGGCCCAAGCTTCTCAACACGGATTCGTCTCTACTAGACGAAGCTACCTCCGTCCATCCCACCACCGATCTTGAGCTCCGGTGAGGTAATTCTTCAAAGCCGTAGCCCAGGTGAAGTGTGGTTGGTCTTTTATGAAAGAAATGTGTATGTCATGCAATCTTAGCCATTGGATGTATTCCTCTCCTTCCCTTGATGGTGTGAGATCATTTTATAATCAATCCAAGCTTTGGTGAGCTCGGATCGAACAGAGAAAGATGGATGACATCCATCTTTCGCCGCTCGCGAAGGAGAAATATCATGGGTCATCCATTCCGCGTGATCATAACAGAAGGCCATGATTAAATCACTCTTAAATCCTCTGATTATTCCCTCTAAGTTGTGAGATTAATCGTGTCCGATCCTAGATAGGACGATCCATGAGAAAGCGATCATCGGTTGACTCAATCGCCCAGATGTGACAACTTAAATAACCAATTCTACGGTGCCACGTGGAAAGTGCACCATGTGGCGCCGATGAGATTTGGTTTAATTAGGGTTAATTAATTCATTTATATTACTGAATCTTCTATAATTCATACATAATTATAGAAAAATATGAAAAATACAATTGAGGGCTCATTTTAAAAGTATTTTAGAGAAGAATTTAATAAAAATATTTCCAATAGATTTTGAATAGTAAAGAGAGCTTAATAAGGATTTAATTAAAAACTTAATTAGCTTAATTACTCCTTAATTAATCACCCAATTGATTATAAACTTTTTGAGGATGTTTAAGAGGATGACTTCTGCCTCCCTTATTTTTCTTGGAATTTATTGGTTGCTTAATTTGGAAAAATGATTAATTTTACTACCCTCTTAACTTCATTAAGGGTGATTAAGCATATGAACTATGATTAATTAATTATTTGGACTCTAATCATAACAAGTAATGAGACTTAGGAAGTGGATTGGAGCCTTCATCCTAATCCTTTTTCTAATTTTTCCTCTCTTTTCAACTAAAGTACTAATTATTAATTAATTAACTAATTAGAAATTTAACTAGCTAAATTGGAATTCAAATCATATTAAATCATGCTTAATCCAATGGATGGCTTATGGAAATAGGTGGGGAGCTCTTTCCCTATCTTTTCCCTTAAACCCATCTCATTTCAAGATAATTATTAACTTTGGTTAATCCTTTTTTTAGGAGAGATGGATTAATGGATTATTGGTTTAATTGATTTGAAAAATTTAATTAAATTTGATTTTTCCTTAATTCATCTTGGGTAGAGCTTTAGGTGTTCAATAACCTAAATAAGCTTAATAAAATTATGATTAACTCACATGTGTGAGAAAATCATGAAAGTAATTAAAATGGTTCCTTAAGCTTAATTATTAAATGATTATAATCATGCATTCATCCTTTAAAAAAATTAATTAAATAAAATGATTTCATTTATGTGAAGTTGCATGTGTTGGCTTAAAAAAATGTGTGGCTATTATCACTATTAAATCTCAAATGTATTTTCAAAAGCATATTAATGAATAATAGTACATGTTGTGACATTAGTTATACATACATAGGAGGTGCATGTGAATATAAACTTAGTGTATGAAGTGAAGATTCTTTCTTTTATTCATATGTTGATTTGCATAAATATGAATGCTAGTGGGTATATTAGTCTGGACATTTTGGGGATGCAAGGCTTTAAGTAGCCCCAAGGAGGTCTTTACCTCACTTCCCTGGTGCAAACAATGGCGAGATACCTATTTGATTTCATTCTTATGCATTTCTACATTAGAATTTGGATAGAGCTTTAATTCATTCACACAAATAAATCAATTAAATTAAATCAAACTTTTGTATGATTTTCATTCTTATAGTTGTTTATACATCCATATGTATTTAAAATAGTAGGTATAACTAGTCTGGACACCCGGGAATGCACGACTTTAAGTAGCCCCAAGGAGGTTCTTACCTCATTCTCCTGGTCAAACAATGACGAAGTACTTGCCTAGAACTTTCATATAATTGAATGTGTATTTAGCTAATGAATGAGAATCCTATTTTTCTATAAAAATCATTTATGCATCTTGCATTTAAGTGTGCCAAAAATATATTGCATGTATAGGTATGTTTAGGACTTGATCATATGCATGCCACATATGATGAAAAGAAATGAACAAATATGTGTGATGTGATAGTAATTAACTCCAATTAATCTTAAGATGTCTTTCTTATTGAATGAGATTATTTAAAATGAACCTAAACCTAGTACTAATTAAAATATGTAATAATTCATTCACTAAAGAGAGTTGATTAATTAATATGTTTTAGATGCTTAAGATAGGGATAAAAGAGAGTAATCCTCTCTTTTCTTCTCTTTATGACACTTAGTTGTTAAGTGTAGGTCAAAAAAAGAAGAAGAAGAAAACATTAAGTAAAACTCACAAATCAATTACGCCACCTAAAGTGAAACCATCCTTCAAATTAAATCTTTTCTTACTTAGAAAATATAATAACGCCTAGTTAAGGCATACCACACAAGCCTTAATACACACACCTTAGAATTGAGTCACCACTTTTAGCTTTATGTTAGGGCGATGCATGGTTTGATGTATGTTTGGTTTTATGATGTATTATTGTAGACATGATATTGGGGTGTATGCATCATAGATTGGATGTTAGGCCATGATTAACCTAATTA
The DNA here is from genome assembly GCA_021442155.1 of Cymbidium sinense. Classification (NCBI taxonomy): domain Eukaryota; kingdom Viridiplantae; phylum Streptophyta; class Magnoliopsida; order Asparagales; family Orchidaceae; genus Cymbidium; species Cymbidium sinense. The sequence goes on from CM038217.1 coordinate 148,172,608, forward strand.
TATTTTATGTAGGAGATCTTAAGAAAAAAAATATAAATGCTCTATTTTGCAGGCTGCTTAACCCCTAAGCACAATCTAAATTAAGATAGGTGGACTTAGTTACCCATGTGTGGGGTATGCTAAGTCCAAGTTATACATATAACTACTTGGGTTGTATGGTGTGTTTAACTAACACTTATTTTGGAGGTGTAGTTAGATTTACTTTTCTATTTTTAATGTAATTGCACATTAGGAATTAGGATTATTGTTATGAGGGTTTAGCATGAGTGGAGGTTAGAAGGCTTTGTCCTTGGAGGCCCTCATGATGCCTTTGGAGCAAGAAAACCCAAATGAAGAAATGGAGGTATGAAGGAAGAAGATAAGAAGAACCCCATAACATTTATTCATTTGTAATTGTAATTATTCTTTCATATACCTCATTGTATAAGGGTAGAGCTTGGCTACCCATTTCTCTTTTCAGATTGTATGGCGACACCCGACCACACTGATCTGTTATTCATTTATGTTGGGTTTATAAATTATTTGATATTTTGTTTATAATTGCATGATAGAAATTCCTTATCTTTTCCTAATTTCTTCATATATGGTGATTTAATGTGCCCTGGATCTAAATAGGCTCTTAGAAAAAAATAAATTTTCTACTCCAACTACAACTCATAACTAAATTTTATAAATAACTCTTAACCTCACATAAAATTTAGGCATTAAATCAAGATAATTAAAAGATTTAGCAATCTCTTAGCTGAATGTTCTATGCTTAATATCATGCATATTATCTTGAATCACTCTTGTAAAAATGAGGGCCTATGTTCTTTCACATATGAGAACTGCTTGACCTATGAGAGAAACTCCTACTGACGGAGCTTCACCCTCTTCTCTATTGATTTGACCAATAACATTTTTTCATCATGCATTTAGGCATATAACAATTATACAGCCTTTGTCAAAATGAAGAGTCCAACAACAAATAAAAATTGAAAAGATTTATATTAAGTCATTATTCATACCACTCATGCTCTAGTCTCTTAGGAGTGGGTTTAAGGACTTTAGTTTCTTTCTAATAATAACATTCTAACCATCTTGCAAAACATATGACTTGGCCACATGGTTTTAAACGATAGGAGGAATTAGATGGCTGCCACTCTAGGCAGTCATAAGTCCAACAGTCAAGTGGTTTACCCTCTCTTGTTGAGGTAAACCATATACCCATCTTTACTTAATTTTAGGACGTGCTTTGGCCCTGCTAAAGCTCCCTAGATTTAGGATCTGAGGTTGTTGTTTTCCCTCAGGCTATAAGCATAAGTCCTCACCTCTTAGATATTTTCATAATATTGTATTGTGAGATTATATGTTCTGGCTTTCTAATAAATTTTAACTCAAATACATAATTCTCTTTAATTCTAAACATATAAAGCCAAACCATAGGATAGATTGGAATGCTTACTAAGTTTTCTAGTATCAAGAGCATTCTCTACTCATCTCCCTTTAGCTTTAATAATAAGTCTCTCCTTGATCTATCCTGATTGATTTTCCAAACATAACAAAATTATTGATAGTCCTATATTTGAAATCTTTGGAGACAATAATTGCCTACTTTAATTGAGAGTATTCCTAAGGAACTCACATTCCTTATGATGTAATTAACTATGGGGCCTTCCCCCCATATGGAACTTTAGAATCTGATTTAAATAAACCCTATTTTATTCATCCATGTAAAGTAGGGAAAAAATCTCTCGTATATTTGAAGACCCATCACACCTTAGGAGTCCTTATTAGGTGATTAGCTCTACCTGATGGCCGATAGACTATCCTTTTGGATTTGTAAATCTAAGATAGAACTAGGCTAATATTAGCCCCTTCTTAGTAGATCCATTGCACACCAATAGGGTCCATTTTATCAAATCATCATCCTTCCCTAGTGGAATCCAAATTAAATCCATCATATTCTCCCCAGTGGAGCCTCAAACCATAAGTCAATAAATCAAATTAAATTCACATCCCTAGTGGATGCCCCACCAACAAAATTAAACCAATTTCCTCCTAGTGAGGCATGAATCATATCCTCTCCCCAGTGGAGCATAAAATCAAACTTAGTCAAATCCCTATCCCTAGTGGATGATATAAACCTGCTTCCCTAGTTGAAGGTTCATGCACTCATCCCCAGCAGATCTTTTCTTCCAAAATCATTATCAAACTCAAACTTTTATCCTCTATGGATAACCTGAACTTGCTTCCCTAGTCGAAGGTTCACATGCCTGATCCCTCAGTGGATCCTCCCTTCATCTCTTATGCCCTTAGCATAAGTTGAGTTGCATTGCACTAAGATCTTGATTCCATCTATATCTCGAGTTTAGGGGTAGATCATTTCTATTAATGGTTGTAATCCTTTGGACGTTGTTGATCATTTTGGTCAACACCAATACGTGCAGTGTGCCTTGTCAGTTATACCACTCCTATTGGGTGCCCTTTGTTGAATCACTTTTGGGAGTGACCTCTCAACTTCCTTGTCATAGATCTAAGACTTTTGTAGACACTAAGAGTTCCTTAGTCTAAAGACACTTCTAGTAATTAGGTGAATATTTAACATAAGTTTAGATACTTAGAAGAGTTAGTCATAGAAATAGGTTATGCCTTAGGGATTTAGGAAGACTTGCCTACCCTATAGCATTAAACCCAATCCTTGCTTCCTTCTTTCAAACTAGACCTCAAATTCAAATTCAAGATTATAAATCCAATCCTAAATCAAATAATTGAAACCCATGATTAAATTCAAATCCCTTCTTGAGCCCTTTGATTTTATCTTATGGACTTAGCCTTAACCAAATTCAAATCAACCCCAATTCAATTCATTTTCTCAAATACCAAATTCAATCTCAAATAAAATCCCAACCTAAATCATAAATCAAATCAAACTCAAAGTGATTGAAACCCATGATTAAATTCAAACTCCAAAACCCCTTTCTAAGCCATATGAACCATCTTCATATGCTTAGTCAAAACCTCCTTCAAACCAAATCAAATTTGATTGATTTCTTTATAAATCAATCATTCTTTCATTTATATTCACAAATATAAATGAAATATAAATTCAAACCAATCAAATCAAATCAAACTAAATCAAACCAAATCAATTCTCTATTTGACCTACATCCCTCAATTTGGTCAAATTTGCTTCCAAATCACTCCAAACTCAAGTGATTTTCTCATGACTCATTTATATTTTCATTTATATTCATAAATATAAATGAAATATAAATCTAAATGACTAGAACCAAACCCAAATAATATCAAAGTCCCAAATTTAGCCCTTTTAGCCAATTTCTTGAACTTAGCTAAATCAAATCAAATCAATTAAAAACTCATAGATTTCTTCATGATTCAGTCATTCTTCAATCATTGTTCCAAATATAAACACAAACTACAATTATCAAACCAAACCCAAGTTGACCCCTTTTTACCTGAAAGTATCATATGAATCAAAATCCATTTTACTCCAAACCACTTATAATTAGATTTATAATTCCATCATAAGTCCATATGTGAGTTCAATTAAACTTGAATCAAGCCATGATCAAGCCAATTGACCCATTTAGGTCCACTTGACCCAAAGTGACCTAAAAGACCTTTTTGAGCCAAGTTCTAATTCAACCCAAATTGGATTAAACTAAGCCAATACAAACCCTATATCATGATCAACAATCATCCTAGGTTAATCAATTATCTTGAATTGGGTCAAACTAAGTCAACCTAGCCCATTGACCAAGTCAACCTTTAACCCAAATGAAATCCAAACTAGCCAAAACCCACCATATACCAAATTGATTGAAGCCATTGACTCAAACCCACTCATAATCAATGATTGAACATGACCAAACCCTCACTTGAGCAAAACCAAGCCTAAATAGCCATTTGACCCAAGTTGACCCAAATTGGCCTAAAAAGCAAAAATGGGTCAAATCATGATTTGATCCTAATTGATTGTAACCAATGGCTCAAGTTCATTCCAAATTACTTATTGAACTTGACCAAAGCCATTATTTACCCCAATTTGACCAATTGGTCAACTTGGCCCAAATTGACCTAAAGGGTCAAATTGGCCAAAATCTAAATTAAATCCAAATTAAACCAAACTAAAGCCTACAATCACTTTCAATCAATCAATTGAACTTGACTCAACACCTAACCCAACCCAAATTGGTCAATTTGGTCAACTTGACTCATTTGACCCTTTTAAATCCAAATGAGTCAAATTCAAATCTAAAATAAATTAAACAAAACCACTTGAACCAAAACATCCCAAATTATCATATGAACCTAACCCAAGTATTGGTTTGATCCAATTTGACCTATTGGTCAACCCAACCCAACTTAAACCAAATGAGCCTATTTTGATCATATGAAGCCAAATCATCCAAAACCACCTTATGTAACCTTTGTGGCTGACCTAACCCGACCCAAATGAATCCTAGGTCAGCTCCAAACTAGTTCAAGTCCATGTGGGACCCAACCCAAGGGGATTAACTAATGGGTACCCTCTTTATACATTGGATTCTTACCTTAAATGGCAAAGTCCACTTTGCTTCCCCATGACAACCATCAAAGTGCCAAATAAGGCATTCCTAAGACACCTTAGCCCAACCTAAGCCACTTAGCATCTGCCATGGACCAAGGGAAACAAACCAAGCCACTCCCACTCATGGTTGAACACCCCATGGGCAAAGGCAAAGATCAATCCTACACAATCTCCCCATATCAAGCCTTGAGATGTCTGCCACCATTTCCTCCACTCTTGGCGTGCCATGGAGTGATGACCCCCTCCAACCATGACAACCAATTGGTGGATTTTGGATCAATCTCGCCCATCCATATACAATTGAGGGTATACCCCTCAATTAAAACGACACAATTCACACTCTTTGAGTTTCCTAAGCCATTTCAAAACTCCCTAGAGCTTTTCCAAGCATTCGAGCTCCCTTGATCGATAATCCTCCTCCTCGAGCAAAGTTAAAATAGGACAGCCTCCTTTCAAGCAATAATCCTCCTCTACTTGATTAAACTTTAATTCTGCCCACACCATCCTCTTACTTTCGTTATCCAGTATCATCCAAGCCTTCTCGAGCAATCAAGATTAGATCAAGCGAAGCCTTTATGTGCATGGCTTGATTGACCAAGAGCTCTACATCAAATTGAGACCCAAGCTTGTATACAGGGCCTCACCTCAACTAGGCAATGCTACCTCCATTGATCCCACCGCCGGACATTAGCTCTGGCGAGGTAATCTTACAAATTGAGCCTTGTATGGAAAATCACTTGGTCTTTTGTGAAGTAAATTTGAATGTCATGCATTTTTTATCGTTAGATGTGTGCGTCTCCCCTCCCCGAAGGTGTGGGATGAATTTAGAGGCAATCTGAGCTTGAGTGAGCTTGGATTGAATGGGAAGATGGATGACATCCGTCTTACATTGCTCACAAATGGGATAGATCATGAGTCATTTGTTTGACATGATTGGAATGAACAAATCTGATTAGACCCTGCATTAGATATCTTGATTCTTTTCCTAAAATGCGGATCTGATCATGGCTGTCCGATCTTAGATCGGACAATTCATGGAGTTAGCACATTCGCCAATTGGTCAGTGGTGGATGTGGCAACTTAAATAGTCAATCTTATCACGCCATGAAAAGTACACCACATCAGCCACCACGTGCCCTGATGGGATTAAGTCTTTAATTAAGCTTAATTAATCTATTTTAAAGGCTGAAACTTCTAAAATTCATAACTAATCCTAGAGAAATCAAAAAAAAAAAAAAATGCAAACTTGGGTTCATTCCAAAGATGTTTTAGAGTAGAATCTATAAAAATTATTATTAGTTGATCTTGAATAGTGATTTTAGCTTAATTAAGATTTAATTGAAAACTTAATTAGCTTAATTATTTCTTAATTAATCTTAAATTTTTTGTGGATGTTAATATTCTCCTCCCTCTATTTTCTGTGTGTGATTGGGATGTTTTTTAATTCATTTCCTAAGTTTTCTCCACTTTTTGGAATTTGATTAGTTAATGATTAATGAGGCAATTAATTTCCTACTTAATTAATTAATCTCCAAGTTAAAATCAAAGCCTAAGTGATAAAATGTGGGACTTAGGGATTGAGATTAAGGCCTCTTTCTTGATATCTTTCCTTAAGTTAATTCCATGTCATTAATTGAAAATGCTTACTGCTTAACCAAATGTATTAATAAGCTTAATTAACTTAATCTAAAATCCACTTCACAATCTATTCACCTTTAATCAATCTTGGGTAGCTCTTTGGCTGTTCAATAATCTAAAGAGAGAGCTAATGAAATTATGGTTAACTCACATGTGTGAGAAAACCATAAAAGTAGTTAAGTGAGTTCCCTTAAGTCTAATTAACTATTAATCACGAGCCAATTGCATTAGGCCCCTTTCATTTCTTAGGAGCATTGCTAATTTACTTTTTATGTGGTTGCATATTATATTGGCTCATTATTAATTAGTTAATTAACTTAAGGTGATGTAGGTAAGGGTTAATTAATTAACTTAATTCATACCCTAACCAAATTAAGACATAAAATCAACCTAAATATTCTTTATTAAACCAAATTAACTCACATATGGGGGGTGGGATTAGGATTAGAAAATCTCTTTCACATTTTCTTAAATCAAATCAAACATGAAAATGAAATGACATTAAAGAATTTTGGTTTGTTTTAAATAATCTTATTTAGTTTGATTGTCCTTAGGACTTAGTTGGATTGAATGAAATCACATGTTTGTGTTGTTTTATTTCCTTCCAATCATGCTAAATATTGTATGTTATGTGACTCATGCATTCATGTTTGTCAAATTAATCAAATAAAAATGATTTCCTTTATATCAATTTGCATGCGTTGATTTAAATTAAAAATATGTGTGGCTAGTATCGTTATTAAATCCCAAATATATTTTCAAAAAGTTTATTAATGATTGAATATACATATATATATATATATATATAGTAAATTTAGTTATATATATATATATACATAGGAAATGCAAGTGTATAAATTTAGTGTATGAAATAAAGTCTCTTCCTTACATTCATGTGTTGATTTGCATAAGTTAGAATGTTAGCGATATATTCATTTGGACATTCCAGGGATGCACGACTTTAAGTATCCCTAAGGAGAATCCTACCTCATTCCCTTGGTGTAGAACAATAACAACATACTTGTTTGATTTCATTCTAATGTGTTTGGACATTAGAATTTAGATAGAGCTTTAATTCTTTTATACAAAAATAAATCAATCAAATCAAAATATAATTTTTAGCATGATTTTATATTATTTATACATCCACATGTATCTAAGGATAGCGGTATATTAGTTTGGACATTCCAGGGATGCACGACTTTAAGTAGCCCCAAGGAGGTTCCTACCTCGTGAACAATGGTGATGTACTTGCTTAAAACTTTGTACATGTGGATGTTTAGCTAATGAATGAAAACCCTCTTTTTCTATTAAAAAGACATGCATTCATACTCTATTTATTTTGTTGAGTTGATTAGTCATGTGATTTAAGGTTCTTTCCTTATGCTCTTGCATAAGAATTTAGAGAGAGCTTTAAATTAATATGGAAAAAATCATTCAACCAAATGAAATATTAATTCCAATTACTCACATTCATCATTCAAGTGTGCTAAGATACAAATTGCCTGTATAGCTATGCTTAGGATTTAATCATATACATGATATACATGATGGAAATAAATGAACAAACATGTGTTATGCGATAGTAATTCATTCCAACTAATCTTAAGATGCCTTTCTTATTGAATGAGTTCATTTAAAGTGAACCTAAACTTAGGATAATTAAAAAAAATATAATAAACCATTCACTAAAGGGAATTGGTTAATTAATTTGCTTTAGATGTGACCTAAAGTAGGGATAAAAGAGAGTGACCCTCTCTTTCTTTCTCTTCATATCACTTAGTTATTTTGTGTAGGTCAAATGAAATAAAAGAAAATATTAAGTAAAATTTGCAAATTAATTAAACTATTTAAGGTGAAACCACCCTTGATAATTAATGTCTTTCATACTTAGAAAATCTTAACCCTAAAGCCTAGTTAGGACATACCACACAAGTCTTAACACATACACATTAGATTAAGTCACCACTTCTAGCTTTATGTTAGGGTGGTATATGGTTTGATGGATATTTTATTTTATGATGCAATATTGTAGACTGGATATTAGGGTGTATGTTTCGTAGACTGGATGTTAGGCCATTATTAGCCTAATCATATTTTTTGCAGGAGATTATGCTTAAGGGGTGCTTAATATATATATATATATATATATATATATATATATATATATATATATATATGCTCTTTTGTAGGTTGCTTAACCCCAAGCATAATCTACATTAGGATAGGTGGACTTGGTTACCCATGTGCAGGGTGCTAAGTCCAAATTATTCGTATAACTGCTTGGGTTGTATGGTGTGTTTAGCTAACACTTATTTTGCATGTATTAGTTAAATTTACTTTCCTTATTTTTAATGTAATTTTGCATTAGGAATTAGATTAGTGTATTGGGGGCTTAGGATAAACGTTGGTTACAATACCAAGTATTATGTACCATGTGATTCTATGGAGCTTGCCCAACCAAATGAAAGAAGGAAATGAAGGAAAGAAAGTGCTTTGAAGATTTGAAGACCCACCATAGCTCCCATTCATTTATTATAATTAAATTATAATTATTCTTTCATATACTAGGATGTATAAGGGTAGAACTTGCCCACATTCCTTTTCAGTTGTTGGTACCCAACTAATCGGCCTCTTATTCTTTTATGTTTTATAAAATTATTTGATATTTTGTTTAGCTTGTGCATTAGAAAAAACATGTCTCTTCATAGTTTATTTATGATTGGTTATTATTGTATGGCCTGGATGCGATTAGGCTCCTAGGATAAAAATTAATTTTTCTATCCAAACTAACAACTCATAACTAAATTTTCTAAAATAACTTATAATGTCAAATAAAGCCTAGTGTCACGGAGCTAAATAAAGGGAGATCAACCATGCTCTCTTAGCCATACACAAGGAGGGAAGCTTCTAGTGAATGATGGAAAGATGGGAATAAACTTGAGGACTCTAGAAGGTTCCACCATATTCCAGAAAGCATTGGAGGAGGAATGCTTCAAGAGGACTCTAGAATGGTATGGAATACTCTAGAACCCTTGTATATGGTAGGAGTGATGTGGAATGATCTAGAACCATGTATATATTAATGTATTCTAGAATATTCTTTTCTAGATTATTCCTAGGGCCATGGGAGGACTATAAATAGATGTCCTCACCCCTCATTTAACCAACCAAGAAACCAAGCAAAGCAACCAAGCAAGTATTCTTGTATTGCAAAGTTCCTTGCTTAGTAAAGTGCTTTCCCAATCTTTCTAACCTCTCATCTCTAAAAGAGATTTGAGTGTTCTATTTAAATCGACTTAGCATCGAGGAAAGAGTGCTAAGGCATGTGAATTGGGAAAAGTTTCTCCGTGATAGTTGGTATCAGAGCAAGGTTGGAGGCATGACGAAGGCTGAAAAGGAACAAGTTGTTGGAACAGATACCACAAATGTGGAGTCATATCAACATGTTCGAGGTCGTGAAGAGCAATGGGATCCCGCCACATCCAAGCCACATGGGAAGTCCAAGGAGGTAATCTCTGGCTTTGAGGCACTCCTTACTCAGGTAAAGGAGGCCATGGGGGGGATGAAAGCCTAGATGGAGGATCGAGGCGAAAGGGTGAATGGCCTTGAGGAGGAGGATGCCACCATCCACTCATCAATCAGACTTTAGACAGAATCGCTCGGATCAAATGGCAAAAAATGCGGAGGACCTAATGGGGAGCTGGGATGCGATCTCATGAGGAAGAGATGACTCTACGATGCATGGAGGAGATGTGAGGGACACGCCTATGCAAGAGGGCACTAGCGAATCCAGCATGCCCATTGAAGCCAAGAGGATCAGTGCCAAACCAAAGAGCTTGGGAGTACACAATGCAAAGGAGGTGGACAACTTTTATGGGGGCTGAGCAAAACTTTTAACATCATGATGAAGGTTCCAAAGTCTAATTTGGTGCTCTTTATCTCTGACATGATGTTGTGGTGGAAGAGGAGGCGGAGATATGGAAAGAGGTATGTGCACCATATCAACCTTTGATGACTTCAAGAAGGAACTGAGGAGGCAGTTCTATCCTGAGAACGTAGAGGATGAGGCTAGAGCTAAATTAAAAAGGCTCAAACAAGAAGGGTCGATCTGGGAGTATGTCAAAGACTTCACTAGTCTAGTCCTTAAAATCCCCGATATGTTTGATAAAGACTCTCTCTTCTACTTCATGGGCGGACTTCAATCATTGGCAAAGATCGAGCTTAAGAGGCATGGAGTGCAAGATCTTGCGATTGCCATTGCTTGAGCTTGATCACTACACTAAAGAGTCCACAAAGCCAAAGGAGAGGAGGTGCTTATGGCAATGGTGGGGAGACCAAGGACAGAGGGAGGAGTCTCACCAGAATCGAACTGGGGAAAATACAAGGGAAGGCGGAAGGAAAGAGCCAACCACATAATAATTTGTGGAGGGCCTCATTGGGCAAGGGAGTGTCCTTAGAAGAATGCCTTGAACTCCCCTTAGCAAGTCATCATGAGGCATTAATGATGTGGTGGCACAGTGGGATCTATGCGAATGGGATTAAAGGCCAAAGCCATAAGCATGCTTCTTCATAGAGATGGTGCGGGAAAAAACTAAGCCATGGTAGACATGGGGCTTCTCACAATTTCATCTCTTTAGAAGAAGAGACTACCAATGGTTGGAGGAGCTCCATCAAGGTAGTCAACTAAGCAACCAATACATGGCATTGCGAGGGTTCAAGACCAACTAGCTTACATGGTGAACTTTTGTCATCCGATGGATGACTATAGGTTGTTCTTGATTGGATTTCTGATCGCAAAGGCAATCTTGATGCCCTTGCCAACAGATGTGAATCAGCAGGTAATCAAACTTGCAGAATAAGGGCCTCAGGTCGATGCAAAGATGGGGCCATCCAACTCAAAGAGGAAGGACTTGATTGTTCTTCATAATATGGGTGATGAAGGACCAAGGCCACAAGAAGGCATAGTAAAACTTGAAGGGTTCAAGGACATCTCCTTGGTAGAGTTGTCAAAAGAACTCTCACCCGAAAGGGAGATAGCTAGGGCTGCACTACATAAGGCAACAGGTGGACCGAGAAGATGCGGATATTAGAAAAAGAGACATCTAACAAAATCCAAGCAAGCTCCTATACTAGCAAGCACTCCTTTTGACAAGGAAGCAGAGGAAATGGAGGTTCGCAGGAGAAGGGTGTCAAACCACCAAAACTATCTCATCAAATGGAAAGGATGGCTAGATAGTGTGGGCTAACCTAAGATGCAAATACTTTGGCTTGTGCACTGATGAGGGCATCGTGGGTTTAGTGGGGAGAATGCCATATAAAGGGAGATCAACCATGCTTTTTAGCCATACATAAGGAGGGAAGCTTCTAGAGAATGATGGAAAGATGGGAATAAACTTGAGGACTCCAGAAGGTTCCACCATATTCCAGAAAGCTTTGGAGGAGGAATGCTTCAAGAGGACTCTAGAATGGTATGGAATACTCTAGAACCCTTGTATATGGTAGGAGTGATGGAATGATCTAGAACCATGTATATATTAATGTATTCTAGAATATTCTTTTCTAGATTATTCTTAGGGCCATGGGGAGGACTATAAATAGATGTCCTCACCCCTCATTTGGAACCAATCAAGAAACCAAGCAAAGCAACCAAGCAAGTATTCTTGTATTGCAAAGTTCCTTGCTTAGTAAAGTGCTTTCCCAATATTTCTAACCTCTCCTCTCTAAAAGAGATTTGAGTGTTATAGTCTCTACAAAAGTTAGGCTAACTTAGCATCGAAAAGAGTGTTACCGCACTCACTTGGGAAAGTTCGACACTAGGCATTAAATCAAGATAATAAAATATTTAATAACCCCTTAGCTGGATGTTGTATGCTTTGGGGGCTACGGTGGGCTTCCATCTTTTCCATATAGTAAAAGGCCTAACCTTTGAGAACCTATGATAGAAAAACACCTCTTTCTCTTTTGATTTAGCCATAATCAACTTCACCATACATTTAGGCATATAAAATCCTATAGCCTATGTCCAAATAAAGAGTCCAAATTTAAATAAAATTTGATAAGATTTGTATTAGACTAAGTCATTATTCATACCACTCATGCTCTCGTCTCTTAGGGAGTGGGTTTAAGGACATTAATTTCTTTCTTAATAATAACAACCTAGCCATCTTGCAAAAGCATATGACTTAACCACATGGTTTTAAATCATAGGAGAGTTAGTGGTCGCCACTGAGGTTTTAAGTCCAAATTGGGGTTTACTCTCTTGTGGAGGTAAACAATAGATCCATTTTTCTTTAGATTTAGGTCATGCTTTGGTCCTCACCAAAGCTCCATAGATTTAGGGTCCGAGGTTGCTATTTCCCTTTGGGGTTACAAGCATAAATCCTCACCTCTTTGGCATTTCCATAATCTTGTATTGTGAAATTATAAATCTTAGACTTCTAGTAAAATTTCAACTCAAATATATAATTCTCCTCAATTTTAAACATATAAAGCCCAACCATAGGATAGTTTTGTATGTCCACTAGGTCTCCTACTATCATGGGCATCCCCTACTCATCTTCTTTGACTTCAATAATAAGCCTTTCCTTTCTATCTATCCCATTTGATCTTCTAAATATAATTAATATAATGATAGTCCTATCTTTGAATTCTTTGGAGACAATAATTGTCTACTTTAATCGAGAGTGTTCCTAAGAAATTCACCTTCCTTTGGATGTAATTAGCTATGGGGCCTTGCCCCCATAGGAAACTTTAGAACTTGATTTAAATAAACTCTACTTTATTCATCGATGTAAAGTAGGGGAAAAATCTCTGGTACATTTGAAGACCCATCATGCCTTAGTAGTTTTTATTAGGTGATTGGGTCCATCATAGGGTAGTAATTTCTATCTTTCGAGATAGTACACTATTCTTTGATGTCATACCTGATCACCTCAATAAGTACACTCTTAAATCTCTATGGTGTACCCCCTCACATATACACATAAATACACATGCAGCCAAAAATAAACACCACAGATTTTTCTAGCGACTCCACTGAGATGATTCATCTCTCCATCTCTAGTAGGAAATTGTTGTCTCCAATCATCGATAGTGGACTTGTACTTCATATGAGTCTAAGACTATCTTTCTTTCCATTGGCACCTGGCTTATTACATTCTTAATCAAAGCTAGCCAACATCTTTTAGGTTTTAGGACCTCACTCCTTGTAGGTCCTGGAACCCTATTGGGTTTTCCAATAGGTGAAAAATAAAATAACTCATGAAAGGAAATGACAAAAGTTTAGAACCTCCTTACCACTTGCTTGGAGGCAAGGTTCATCTTAATAATTAAGAAAATAAACTCTTTTGCAAAGTGCCACTTTCTAAAAGAACCTTTCACAAAACTCATATATTCAAAACCCATTTAACAATCCCTGTGATTGCTACATGGAGGTTCTTTTCAAAAGCATATTTTTGAAAATGTCCATATTCATTCATTATTCTCAAGATTGTTGAATGAGGATTCTATTTTCAAATAAAATTATAGCATAAAATTGAAACTCTACTTAACATATTTTATATATGCTAAAGTTGGAGTTTTCATCTTTTCAAAAGCACATTCTTGAAAATGACCATATTCATTCAACATACTCAAAATTATTGAATAAGAAGTCTATTTTCTAATAAGATCATAGCATAAGATTGAAACTTCACTTAACATATTTCACATATGTTAGAATTGAAGTTTCTCTCTAAATTACACATGAAAGCAAGCCATATCATCGAACTCAATTTAACTTAGCTAAAATTATTAAATAGATTTCCCTTCTTTCAAAAATGACATACATTTGGCTTTCACTTAACATATCCAACTTGTTAAGTGAAAGTCTCATCTTTAAAATATAAATTTGACCTCCACTTAACATAGAAAATTTTTAAGTGAGGGTCTCATTTTCAAAACATACATTTGGCTTTCACTTAACTAATCCAATTTGTTTAAGTGAGAGTCTCATTTTCAAGACATAAATTTGACCTTCACTTAACATACCAAATTTTATAAGTGAAGGTCTCATTTTAAAAACATACATTTGGCTTTCACTTAACATATCCAATTTGTTAAGTGAGAGTCTCATCTTTAAAATATAAATTTGACCTCCACTTAACATACCAAATTTGTTAAGTGAGAGTCTCATTTTCAAAACATACATTTGGTTTTCACTTAACATACCCAATTTGTTAAGTAAAAGTCTCATTTTTAAAACATGAACTTGGATTTCACTTAACATACCCAATTTGTTAAGTTAGAGTCTCATCTTCAAAATATAAATTTGACTTTCACTTTACGTACCTAATTTGTTAAGTGAGGGCCTCATTTTCAAAACATACATTTGGCTTTCACTTAACATACACAATTTGTTAAGTGAGAGTCTCATCTTTAAAACAAATATTTGGTTCCACTTAACATACCAAATTTGTTAAGTGAGAATCACATAATCATGCCATATTTGATTCCCACTTAACACACCAAATTTGTTAAGTGAGAATCTCATTCTCAAATCATATCTTATTTGGTTTCACTTAACATACCAAATTTGTTAAGTGAGAATCATATTTTCAAATCATATCACATTTGGTTCTTGCTTAACATACTAAATTTGTTAAGTGGAGAACCTCATTTTCAAATCAAATAAACACATATATCACACACATAATCAAGCAAAGATTATTTTTTACAAAATTTCCAAAACATACAATCACAACCTTTCCTTAGCAAAGCTAAATTTGCTAAGTAAGGTCTTTCAAAATCAAATATTTTCAAACAAGATATCAATACAAACATCTTCAAATATTTGAACCCTACCCAACCTACCTAAATTGGTTGAGTATGGGTTCTAAATCAAAATCAAATGGCAAAGACTCTCCTCATGATATCAAAATCTCTCCACTTAACATATATTGAATTGTTGAGTGTGGGTTCAAGACTCAAATCTATTATTCTTTTGGGACAAATATTAAAATAGATCGACTCAAGTTACATTTCAACACATGCGAGATAATGCGGTATCGGTCGTCTTTTTATAGTCAGTACATATAGCCTCCCAGAAGTTTGTCTTTTCCTTTCCATTCAGGATGGATTTGGCCTTGGATCAGGCCAACCTCCCTGAGACTGACTCCATCCACTTGGTTTTCTTTTTGGATTTGAGGGGATTTACTGTGAGGACCCTCACCTATCGGATGAGGTGGGTGATCATCTTGATGCCTTTGATCGAGTATCCTTCCTTGAAGCGGTGATAGGTTCCACGGTCAGTTTAGTTCCCCTGTCATTCTTTCGGGTTGCTGCATCAGCACCTCCTCATTGGTCCCCTAAGGGAAGGCTATCTTGACTTTAGAGATAGTCTCCCCTTTGAGGTAGGATCTAGTTCTCACTGCCTACTTTGACATGACCGTGACACCATAATAGAAGTTGCAAGATCAAGCGGCATCACGAGTGTGCAGCCCGAGAGATATATGTACCATCCCATGTTGCTGAGGAGGGATCTCCCTGTGAGACCTCTCCATTTCTTAGTGGCAATAGGTTTTACCCCCTCTCAGCATTAGATGGAGAGGAAGACTATAAGAGGATAGCTGCATTGCTTCCACTACCCGCATACCATGTGATTTTGGCTAGGGATAGGAAGTCCTATGCCAGTCTATGGATGGTACTATGCCCGGAGGCGAGCACACGCAACAGAGTCTAGCACCTTGATTTTGAGGGCAATCATCCCAGGGGTGTTAGTGAAGATCTACAAAGATAGAGTATTAGAAGCCCAAGTAGCGCTCATTGAGTAGGGGCGGGGAATTTTCGGATGGGTGGTCTCCATTCTAGTTGATTTCCCCGATCATTGGGCCACCAGGGCTGATAGGGCCAACAACATAGTATTGATGTGTACCACCAGTCATGGGGGAAAGTTTTGATGAGGATGGAGCCAGTGTCATCTCCACCACACCGATCCACTCCTCGCCCGCCAACTCTAGTTCAGATCTCGCCATCCACCATTCCCAGGCATAAGGAAGCATCTAGGGAGAAGAATGCCCCTTTGGTTATTCAGCTATGGCCAAAGGATCCCACTCCATTGACTGAGGTGAAGGTGAGTTCCTCTACTCGATGTCCTACTTCAGTCTTGGTGATGAAGGATTGGTGACCCCAAAGCATTGTGGTCACCACCACCTCACCACGTGATAGAGAGGAGGGAAGGGAGACAGTTCTGTAGTTTCTATGGCAGTAGACCCCCCCAAAGACAACACTCCATCAATAGTAGGCAGTCAAGAGCATGTATCCTCTAGCGAGCATAGTCTTCCCAGAGATGGCACTCCAGTGACAAGCATCATTAGATGTATTCTAGTGACCATAGTCACTATTGAGTCTTGTTACTGCATGGGTAAGATCATTTCTTGGATGAGATTGTAGCAACCTACATTATCGAGAAGAGGGAACTCTTAGGCAGTGATCACATAGATTCAGAGGATGAAAGGGTAGCATTTGATCTTGATGAAGAGGACCTTCTTGAGGATTTGGCCGAAGTCCACATGGTCGATACTAGAGGCTCCCTCCATAGAGACCAACAGAGTTAGGAAGGTATTATAGTTGAAGAAGATGATGCCGTCCATTCAACTCTGCACCTCCTCTACGTACTTAGGCAGAGAGATGATCATATTAATAAAATGGGTAAGAAGATTGAAGAGTTGATAGCAGTGGTTTTAGCATTGTAGAATTCAGCATTGGATTCACAACCTTCTCCTATAGTAGCTGACAGAGAAGAGTTGGCACATATCTCAGATCATCTTAGATGCATTCTCGTAGAGGAAGATAATAGTAGCTTGCATATGAAGGTGGTGGATAGCACCTCCATGCACGAGAAGGATATCAAGCAATTGGTGGAGCAACAGCTGAGGGATGCATTGGCACAAGCTCGAGGTGGTTTATCTATTCCAAAGCGTAGACCATACCCTAAGGAATTTAATGTTGTCTAATATCCTAAGGGCTTTGTACCTCCTTTATTTCAAGATTTTTGATGATAGTGGGAACCTTTGCCAACAGATTGCACATTTGAGCTAGCAGAGGTAGTGATTCTCTTAGATTGTTTGTTAATCTAGCGGTGTTGCATTTTTGGTATCTTGCCTAATGGTTCGGTAAAGACATTTGCAAAGTTGGAGTAGCTCTTCATCAAGAGGTTCGTTGGAGCTCATCAAAGGGTTACTGTAGGTGATCTTGTTGTACTGATTCAAGTCCCCAACAAGTTCCTTGTTGATTACATTCTCAAGTGGCAAAACTTGAGTATGAAATGCAAACCATAGCTGTCTAAATAGCACGCCATAGAGATTCTATTGAAGAACATTCATAACCCGGTTGCTTTCATGCTCAAGGGTTTTATAATCAAAACCTTTGAGAAATTAATCAACAAGGCGGCTAGTCTATAAGAAGAGGCCAAACAGTTATCTTTCCAGGACTAGTCAGCCAAGTGCAGACCTCAAAAGGCATTTAAAAATAAACCAGGGGTAGTCACAGTAGTTGACAAGGGAAAGCAACCAGCCAGGGTTCAGTCAGATAAGCCTCAAGCTCATCAGTCTCCTCTTTCACCTCTTGCCATAGCGGCCCTCATCATCACCTCCTCACATAGCATTACGGTAGCGGTATTCTACTACATTTTGCCGGGTAAGCTATTACCTACTCTTAGATAGATTGAATAAAACTTATTCATTGAAGAGGGAGGTAGTCAAGAAGATCTTTAAGAATCTCTTAAAGAAGCCTGATTTCTAGGTACGAGAGCCTAGGAGGCTGGAGAAAGTGGATAAGAGCCATGATCCAAACTATTACCCCTATCACATCATAGGCCATGTCTTAGTAGATTGTATTACATTTAAGGACTGACTTGAGCATAACTTCAAGTCGGGTGCCATTGTCATCCCCAAGGAATACCTATTAGAACAATATTCTAGTTCTATTAGGGTAATCCTTGGGGATACATGTGGTCCTCTTAAAATAAAGGAAGGTTGAGATATCGTCATATCTCAAACCTTCAAGAAAATTATTTCTAAGATCAAAAATTACCCTTGTAGGTGCCTGAAGCAGCTTAAACCTCCAACTCTAAGGAAGGTTTGCAAGTTGCTAAGGACAACTTGAGGGAGGTAGGAGCCCAACAGCAGCAGCGACAACCTCCACTTGCCCGGGATAGTATAGTAGCGTAACCACTGACCAATTCCAACACTCCTTCCACAGTTGCATCTATAGTTCCTCCAGCCAGCTCTTCTTCTAACAACCGTATTGTATTAGCAGAGTGGGGCGGGGGTGCCAAATCCCTCAATCTGCTTACTTTACTTGATTTCTATTTAGTACCTCTATCCAAATCTAAGAAAGCAATGAAGTGAGCTGATTCCACTTACATTTGTGTCACTTGATGATCTGCCTGATTTTAAAGATAAGCAAATAATTAGTTCTAGTGATCAAGAAGCCCCTCCATAGGATGCTCCACTGAATATGTTTATGGAGGACCGAGTTGACTACAATGTCCTCGCTCACCTAAGAAAGTTGCCAGCTAGGCTAAGCATATATGATGCCCTTATCTTATCCAAAGAAATGAGGGATTCATTGATCGAAGCCCTTATCAATCCAGAAATATGCTTAGCTTAGCTGATCCCTATTGAAGAGGAGGCATGTTATTCAAGAGAAGCCTATGGAGTTACATTCACCAATTAAGACCTTCTTTTGGGGACAATCGAGCACAACCGTCCCCTCTACATCATAGTGGACATAAGCAGATTCAGACTCTCGAGGGTGTTAGTAGATCCAAGTGCATCGGTGAACTTTAAGAGTCTAAAAACTCTTGCGTACTTGAGGATTGACATCTCTGAACTTATGAGGATATCAGATGATGTTAAGAGGTTTCAATGAGCAAGGTGAGAGGGCTTTGGGCTCCATTGTATTTCCATTGGAGATAGATGACTAAAAGATAAAAATCAAGTTCTACATAATTGATTCAGATACTATTTCACTACTTTGCTTGATGGCCTTCGATACATGGAAATAACATGGTTCCATCCTATTTCCATCAATGCATCAAATTCCAAAGAGGTGGAATCGAATACTATGTCAAAGGAGATTTAAAGCCATTTTCAGTTAGAGAGGTCAAGATATATGAGGAAGCAGCCTACTACCTTCCTCAAAATTAAAATAGTCTATTCTCGCAAACTTGGTGAGAGTTCAAAAATAAAAGAAAAAGAAAAAGAAAATGAAAAAAATGAAAAGAAAACAAAAATAAGAATACAAGTGAGTGAGAATCAGACACTGAGGAAGAAGTAGAGCCTGAAGTTAGATTTCACCCATAGTTTGTTCCTCCATATTAACACATGGGTAGAATGACTCGACTCCACAAGGTAGAGGTAGAGGCAGATCTAGAGGCAGTTATAGAGGTGGAAGACCTCCTTGCTAGTGGTCAGCTAGCAAGAGCTATGTTCCAGCTCACAAGAGTACCCCCTATCCATATAGGCATAGAGTCCAGTTCGGAGGATGAGTCTCATGTGGTTAGCACGCCAACGAACCCCTCTCAGTGGGTCCCTTTAGAGGTGACATTCGAGCCAGATAGTATTGAGACCAGGCCTCAAAGCAAAGCATGAATGTATGAATCATCATTATGTAGAACAGTCAAGCTCAAAACTTTAGCTCTAACCTTACTTTCTTCCTAGAAAATTGAAGTTTTGGTAGTTAAGGAGGCCTCCAAGTCATAGATATCAAGCTGGAGAGGCTTTTGTTAGGAGCATCATCCTCAAGTTAGGAAGCTAATGTAGAACTTGAGGATGATTCATATAAAGATTTAATATAATTACCTTTTGATTGGTATTCTCCATGTGTTCTTAACTTAGCAAGAGAGATTAATCTCACATACTTACTCTAAACACAAGTCATATTACTTTGAAAGGTTATGGGATAATGAAAGCAGATATTCTCAATCAAGATCAAGACTATGATTCGACATAGTGGGTCTAGTGACAATAACCATTGCCTAGTCATCACCAATCATTTGGAGTATGATAGCTTCTTTTCAAATCATACTAACTCATATGAGGAGGTGTGTTTAGAAACTTTAGATGACCCAAATAAGCTTGAAGTCAAAGATGCACCGCTAGAGTTTGAAAAATAAATCAGATCAATCAATGATGAACTCAAAGAAATCAACTTAGGAATAAAAGAAGATCCACGCCTGACATACATCAATTTGTTATTGAATTAAGAAGAAATCAATGACTTGGATATGCTATTAGCTGAGTTTAAGGACTGCTTTGCATGGAGTTATGAAGAGATGTCCAGTTTATCTCTTGACATAGCAGTCCAAAAACTAGCAATAGATCCTAATGCTAACCTTATCAAGCAAGCTTCTAGATGCACGCAATTAGAAATTGAGCAGCAGGTCATTTCTAAAATCAAGAAACTTATTTTTATTGGCATTATCAGAGAAGAAAAATATCCCTCCTGGTTGGCCAGTGTCATCCTAGTTAAGAAAAAGAATGACCAAATTTGCATATGCATCAATTTTAAGGGTCTAAATAAGATATGTCCTAAGAATGAATTTTTACTTCCCATACCAAAATTGATGGTGGACATTGCCTCATCTCATGTAGTATTCTCTTTCATGGATGGGTCATTTGGCTATAACCACATTAAGATGGCCCCTAAAGATGAAAAAAACACTACGTTTAGAACCCCGATTAAAATATTTTGCTATAGGGTCATGCCTTTAGGCCTTAAAAATGATAGTGCTACATACCAGTGGGCCATGACTCAGATCTTTGATGAACTCATTCATCATCAAGTTGAATGTTACGTCGATGATATTGTAGTCAAAAGTAATGAAAAGGAAGACCATCTCTTTGACTTGAGAGTAGTTTTTGAATGGTTAAGATAATTTAATCTTAAAATGAATCCTTGAAGTGCACATTTGAGTAGCTTCAAGAAAATTCCTTGGGTTTGTTGTTCAACACTATGGAATAGAAATTGGTCCTGAGAAGATCAAGGTGATATTAGAAATGCCACCCCCTAAAAGTCTAACTCAACTCAGATTGTTCCAAGGGTGGTTGACATATCTAAGATGCTTCATTTCTAACCTATCAGGAAGATGCCAACCATTTTTGACACTTATCAAAAGGATGCCAAGTTCAAGTGGGATGACAAGTGTTAACATACCTTCAAAGATATCAAGCACTACGATGATATGCTAGTTCAAGCCTATCGGCATTGATACTATATACTGCTGCATTAGATGACTCTCTTGGCATTTTGTTGGACCAAACTAATGAAGAAGAGAAAGAAAATGCACTTTACTATCTTAGCCATCATCTAATCCTAGCTGACGCAAATTATCCACCTATTGAAAAGCACTTCCTAGCTTTAATCTTTGCATCCCAAAAGCTATGACACTAATTGATTTCTCATAAGGTGAACTTGATCTCCGGGATAAATCCACTATAATATCTCATGACATGGTCGACACTACCTGAACGTTTGGTGCATTGGTCCATGATTTTGTCATAGTTTGGCATCACTTTTGTACCCTCCCTATGGTGGAAGGATAAGCACTAGCCAATTTCTTAGCAACACACCGACTTTCTGTCGGTTCCCCGCTTAGTGATGACCTCCATGATGAACAAATAATGAACTCAGGGGACACTACCGTTCACCATTGGGAGATGTATTTTGATGGTGTGGCTTCCTCTCAAAAGGGAGAAGAACCATGATGTACTCTTCCAAGGAAGGTTGGGGTAGGAATAGTTCTCCTAACTCTGGATCGCGATGTGATGAGATTCTCACATCATCTGTCCAATCCACGCACCAACAATGAAGCTAGATATGAGGCTCTGATTGTCAGTCTGGAGTTAGCCATTATACTATGCATCCAGAGCAACAATATCTTTGTGAATTCTCAACTAATTATCACCCAAATTGTTGGGTCTTACAAGGTTCTGAAGCTTAAGCTCCATCATTACCATAAGTACACTATGGAGTTATTGGCCCAACTCCCAGAGGTTACTATTGATAAGATTCCTCGAGGAGAGAATGCAGTAGGAGATGCATTAGCCAAGGTTGCCAAAGAGTTGGCATGTCCAAGATGAGTCCATACCAATAAGGGTCCAAAATAGACAAGACTTATCCCTTGTTGATGCTGAACTCATTGAAAGACTCTCTCTTGAAGGGGAGGTTGCCATTGCCAAAAAAAGATGAGGAGTTGGATTGAGGCAACCATTCTAAATATAGGAAAACTATCTCAAGAGAAGTCACTAGCACGGTGAAGCGAGAGCCCTTTCTTGCTTTCATGGATGGAACCCCCGTCCTTGATCATATGTGGTTATGTTATTTGGACAAAACATGAAGCCCGTAGATTATGGGGTATACTGGGTTTATGGAGTGCATCAATCTATCAAGATGAAAGCCAAGTCAAGAGACTAGGATACTATTAGCCATGATACTGATCAGCATGGACATAGCTAGAGATGCACCAATGTTAGGTACATGGTGGTCTTACACCACCAATATTCTACATCCTACATTGGCCTCATGGCCATTTGAGTGTTGGGGTACCAACATAGTGGGTCGATCAATCTCTTCTTCAAGGGTCATCGTTCATTCTAGCGCCTTACTTTTCCAAGTGAAGGCAATCCCACTCAGAAAGGTCACAGCTCAACATGTGCTCCAGATTTTTAGGAACCATATCATATATATATTTGGAGTTCCTTAATGAATTCTATTTGATAATGGTACTGCATTCAAGAACACTAAAATTAGCAGCTTTGCTCAGAGACATGACATAGATTGGAGATACTACCATCTACTACCCAAGGGAAAATGGCTTAGCAGAAGCCTTTACAAAACTCTCATCTGAATATTAAAGAAGACACTCGATGATAATAAGAGATAGTGGCATGACCAATTAGTTGAAGCCTTGTGGGCTTACTATATCACATACAAAACTCCAACTCAATCTACCCCTTTCTCCTTAGTATATGGGTCTAAAGCAATTATACCATTAGAAGTCCAACTCCCATCATTAAGGATAACTATGAATAGCAAGATTACCCATGAGAATGCCAAGTTATGGTTAGAAGAGCTCAAGGTTTGGAGGGGATATGTCTCTAGGCATGCCATAATCTCGAGTTATACAAAGCTAAAATGATTCAAGCTCATAACAAGTTGGTCCATCCTAGAGCTTTTCAAGTAGGAGAGCATGTTTTAGTTCTAAGGAGACCAATTGTTGCCTGTCGAAAGATGGGAGGCAAGTTTGAACCCACTTGAGAAGGCCCTTTTTCCATAGAGAAGGCCTACCAAGGAGAATCTTATCAGCTTATAAATTGTAAGGGAGAGCACCAATGCTTCTAATCAACGGGCCGGCCTTATCCATAAATCTTGTTTCAAATCAATTATCAATAAAATTTCTTTCATCTCAAATTCTATCTCTTCCATATTTGGAAATATCTTTGCTTGAATCCACCATGATGTGTTTAAGGTAGGTGTGAGGAACCCAAGCGACATTCTATCCTTTAGTAACATAATACTAACATAAACTACAAACAATCATATAAAATAAACACATATATTTTGTCTCAAGCTATTTTGATGTGGGATAAAGCCCCTATGACACTCACTCATTAGCTGCTGTAGGTCGGGTTGACATGCTACCTTGCTAGTATGTCACCCCAGTGGTTACTAGTCTGGAGGATGTATGTCTACAAGATTTCTTCCTAACTTGACCACTGTAAACTGATGAGCACCTTGTTAGTTTGGTAGGCCTTACTGCGGATAAGCTACCCCATGTTGACTTTTTTAAAGAGGATATAAGCCTACATGCTTTCTTCTTAAACTAGCCATCATGGACTAATTGGGTTGAGTATATTTGAGGTTTAGGATAAGTCCAATAATGGCTATTTTCCTCCTAACTACTTCAAGTCTGGGTCTAGTCCTTACACGAGACTCCCCACTTGGTAGTCACCCTAGGTCGGATAGCATCTATCCCGATGATTATCCCAATGATCATTTCTGTCTATGAAGATGTAAGTCTATAAGCCTTCCTCTCAGATTGATCATTGTAAATCAATGGGCACCTTGAGTTGGTTGGTCATCTATCTTGTAGTGACCCACCCGATGGATACCCCACTCGAGATAGATGTAAGTCTACAGGCTTTCTCCCAGAGTTGGTCACCGTATACCTATAGGATTTCTTTTATAGGGCCCTGAATAAAGCCCCTAGTAGCACCTCCACTATGCACACTCTATTTGGATCACATCCTTAGTGACCCCATTTAGACATTACTCAGGTTAGTCTTGGATTGGACAGTCCCCCTTTTCTAGTAGCCACCCCGTGGTTGGAGAATCCATCTTACGGATGTGTGGATTCTCCCTTGGTCTAGTAAGCCTGAGATAGGACTAGGCTAACATGAGCCCCTTCTTAGTGTGGTCCCTCGTACACCAACAGGATCCACACAAACATATAAAAAAATAAATTTTCGCTTGTGGATTAAAAGGAAACCCCCAATGGTACCTTTTCCCAAGCAGACATCCTATCTTTAGGGCAGTGTTAGAAAAACTCCCTATAGGAATCACCTGACTACTTTTGAGTTGAGATAAGTACCCGGGTTGGTACTCTCTCTATAGTCACCCTTAGGTCGGGTTTGACTTGTTGTGCCACCAACAGGTCACCTCGAAGGTCATCCTTGCTTTGGGAGATATAAGTCTATTATGCATTCTCTCCTAGCATGACTGTTGCACATCGACGGGTAGCCATAGGTTGGGTTTGATTTATTGTGCTATTAACTGATCACCCCAGTGGTTCCTTATTTAGGAGGATGTATGTCTACGATGTTTCTTCTTGACTTGACCATTGCACACCGAAAGGTAGCCCTTAGGTTGGTTAGCTCTACCGCACGAGCCGGTAGACTATCCCTTTGTAAATTTAAGATAGGACTAGGCTGATATTAGCCCCTTCTTAGTGGATCCATCACACATTGACAAGGTCCATTTAAAATAAAATTAATTTTGGCTATCTCTTGAGTTGATATGAGTCCATAGCGGCATTAGCTCAATAGTTGCCCTAGGTCAGGTTTGATTTATTGTGCTATCAATCGATCACCCCACTGGTTCCTTGTTTAAGAGGATTTAAATCTATAAGCTTTCTTCCTAACTTGACCATTGCACACCGAAAGATAACCCTTAGGTTGGTCAGCTCTACCCCATGGCCGGTAGACTATCCTTTTAGATTTATAAAGCTAAGATAGGACTAGGCTGATATTAGCCCTTCTTAGTGGATCCATGGCACACCGATAGGGTCCATTTAAAATGAAATTAATTTTGACTATTTTTGAGTCGATATGAGTCCACAGCGGCATTCGCTCAATAGTCACCCTAGGTAAAGCTTGATTTATTGTGCTATCAACTGATCACCCTAGTGGTTCCTTGTTTAGGAGGATGTAAGTCTACGGGCTTTCTTCCTGACTTGACCATTGCACACCAAAATGCAACCCTTAGGTTGGATAGTCCTACCCGATGTCCAGTAGACTATCCTTTTGGATTATAAATTAATCATATAGCCCCTTCTTAGTGGATCCATCGCACATCAACAAGATCCATTTTTATTAAATCCATTATCCTTCCCCGTGGAGTCTGAATTAAATCCATCCACTCTTATCCCTAGTGGATACTTCCCAAAGAAAACCATAAATTAAATCCACCTTATCCTCAACAAATGTGCCCTCAAAATCAGATCAAATTTCTCCTCAGCAAGGCATGAATCATATCTTGTCCCCAGTGGATCCCCACAAAATCAAACCAAATCAAATTCCTATCCCTAGTGGATAATCATGAATCTGCTTCCCTAGTGGAAGGTTCATGCACTCATCCCCAGGATATAAATCCTAATCCCCTATGGATCTTTTTCTCCCAAATCATGTTTATGATCAAACTCAAACCATTCTCCTCCTTATGAATAATCTAAACTAGCTTCCCTAATGGAAGGTTCACATACTTGATTCCTCAGTGGATCCTTTCTTCCTCTCTTATGCCCTTCGCATGAGTTGAGTTGCATTGCACTAAGATCTTGATTCCATCTACATCTCAGGTTTAGGGGTAGATTGTTTCTGTTAGCGCTTGCAATCCTTTGGACATTGTTGATCATCTCAATCAATGCTAATACATGCGGTGTGCCTTGTCAATTACACTACACCTATTGGGGGTCCTTTTGTTGATCTCACTTTTAGGGTGAGTTCTCAACTTCCTCATCATAGATCTAGGACTTGTCAGAAGAGCTCCTTAGTCTTATGACACCTAGTGATTAGGTGAACACTTACCTAAACCTAGAGACTTAGAAGGTTAGCCATAGGAATAGGTTATGCCTTGGGAGACTTACCTACCATAGCCTAAACCCAAATCCATACTTTCATCTTCCTCAAACCAAACCTCAAACTCATATCAAACCCAAACCAAATTTCCAAGATTCATTATCAATCCCATGATCAAATTCAAGCTCAAGCTTTCTCCATAAAACCCCATGATTAAATTCAAAACTCTTTCTAAGCACTTTGATTTCATCTTATGGACTTAGCCTTAACCAAATTCAAATCAATCTAGATTCAGTTGATTTTTGCAAAATTCAATTCAATCTCTCAATCATTTACCAAACCCCAATTCAAATCCAATTCCAAATGATTCAATCCTCAAATCAAATCCAAGCCCAAAATTCCTTCTTAAGCCTTATGACCCACCCTCATAAGCTTAGCCAAATCTCTACCCAAATTATCCCAAACTTGATTGATTTCTTTATAAATCAATCATTCCTTCATTTATATTCACAAATATAAATAAAATCCATATCCAAATGGCCAAATCCAAATCAAACTAAATCATACCAAGCCAAATCCTTCTTAACCTTCATGGACCTACCTCCATAAGCTTAGCCAAACCTCATAGAAATCAACCCAAGATCAATTGGTTTCTTTATAAACCAATTACTCCTTCATTTATATTCATAAATATAATGAAACCCACCCTCCAATGATAAAAAATAAATCAATTCCCTACTTAATCCCTTTTGACATACACCTTAAGCTTGGTTAAATACTTAAATTTGCTTCCAAATCACTCCAAACTCAAGTGATTTTCTCATGAGTCATTTATATCTTCATTTATATTCCTAAATATAAATGAAATGTAAATTCACATGACCAAAACAAAGTCCAAAATCAAACTAAAACCCAATTTAAGCCTTTTTAGCCAATTTCTTGGACTTGGCTAAATCTTATCCAAATCAAGCCAAAACCAATGGATCTTCTCTTGAATCAATCATTCCTTCAATCACTTACCTGAATATAAACATAAACTACAATTATAAAACCAAACTCAAGTCAACCCAAGTCAAGCCCATGTTAGCCTTTTTGACTTCAAAACTTTAAATGAGTCAAATCCATTAGACTCCAAATTAATTGTAGTTGGATTTATATTTCAATCCTAGGCTCATATATGAGTTCAACTAAACTTGAATCTATCCAAAACCAAACCAATTGACCCATTTAGGTCCACTTGACCCAAAGTGACCTAAAGAATCCTTTTTAAACTAAGTTATAATACAACCCAAATTGGATTAAACCAAGGCCATCCAAGCCTCATATCATGATCAACAATCACCTAGGATGATCAACCACCTTGAATTGGGTCAAATCAAGTCAACTTGGTCCTTTGACCAAGTCAACCTTAGTTCAAATGAAACTTAAACAAGCCAAAACCCACCATATGCTAAATTGATTCAAACCAACTCATAATCAATGATTGAACATGACTTGACCCTCAATTGAGCCAAACCAAGTCCAATTGGCCATTTGACTCAAGTTGACCCAAATTTGCCTAAAAAGCCAAAATGGGTCAAATCACAATCTAACCCAAATTGATTGAAACCAATAGCTTAAGTTTATTCCAAATCAATTATTGAACTTGACCAAAGGCATAATCAAGCCCAATCTGACCAATTGGTCAACTTGACCTAACTTAGCCCAAATTGACCTAAAAGGTCAAATTGGTCAAAATCCAAATTAAACCTAAATTGGTTCAAACCAAAGCCTACAATCATTTTTAATTTACCATTTGAACATGAACCAATACCTAACACATTTTGGTCAAATTAGTCAAATTGGTCAACTTAGCCCATTTGACCTATTTGAACCCAAGTGAGCCAAAATCAAACCTAAGACAAATTGATTGAAACCACTTGAACTAAAACTCTTCAAATCATCATTTGAACATGACCCAAGCCTTGGTTTGACCCAATTTGACCAATTGGTCAACCCAAACCAACCAAACATGAACCCATATGAACCTATTTGACCAAATGAAGCCTAAGCACTCGAAATTAACCCATGGGATTTTGATGGCTGACCAAACCCAACCCAAATTGACCCTAGATCAACTCAAAATTTACCATAAGCCAAGTGGGTCCCATCCAATGGGAACAGCCATTGGACAAACCTCTTTGCATTTGATTCCTTCCCCATTTGGCAAAGTCAACTCTCTCATCACTTTGGCAGCCTTCCAATTGCCAAATGAAGCATGCCTAACCTTTCTAGCCCACCCTAAGCACACTAGGACTTGACATGAACCAAGGGGGCATGGGTTAACTCACCTCCCATGGAAGCCGAGCACCCCATGGAAAAAGGAAAGGAAATATCCCCATATCAGACGTTGAGGCACCTCCCAAGCCTTGCCCCACTTCTGCCGAGCCACATGGACCTGAGAGAGATAAGTCTGGCTGTCTGATGACAGTTGGCCGATGAGAAAATGGGAGCCCTTCCATCCACCTCAGTAATTGAGGGGATATACCCCTCAATTCGAATGGGAATTCATTCATTCATCTTTGTTTGAGCTAGAGAGAGTGAAGGAAAGTTTCCCACAGCCTTTCCCCAAGCTCCAAAGCTCCCCCATTCCTCCCTGTCTCAATTTTACATCAAACTGAAATAAGGGAGACCAATTCCAAAACCCATTTGCTCAATCCTCCTCCAAACATCAATCAACTTTGCACACACCTCCCACGCATGATATCAAAGCCATCCCAATCATTTCCCAAGCTCCAAAGCCACCGGAAGCTCAAGTTCGATCAAGACCGAAGCTCCAAAGTGCTTAGATTGGTCATCTAAGAGATCTACCCCAAATCAAGGCCCAAGCTTCTCAACGGCTTCATCTCTATTAGACGAGGCTACCTCTGTCGATCACACCGCTGGTCTTGAGCTATGATTAGGTAATTCTTTAAAGTCATAGCCTAGGTGAAGTATGGTTGGTCTTTTGTGAAAGAAATGTGTATGTCATGCAATCTTAGCTATTGGATGTGTTCCTCTCCTTCCCTTGATGGTGTGAGATCATTTGGGAATCAATCCAAGCTTTGGTGAGCTCAAATTGAATGGAGAAAGATGGATGACATCCATCTTTCACTGCTCGTGAAGGAGAAAGATCATGGGTCATCCATTCCGCTTGATCAGAATGGACGACCGTGATTAAGTCACGCTTAAATCTATTGATTATTCCCTCTAAACTGTGGGATTAATTATGGCCATTTGATCCTAGATAGGACGGTCCACAAGAAAGCATATATGTCATCGGCCGACTTAGTCGTATGGATGTGATAACATAAATAACCAATCCTGTGGCTCCACATGGTGCCGACGAGATTTGGTTTAATTAGGGTTAATTAATCTATTTTTATTTCTGAATCTTCTATAATTCATAACTAATTATAAAAAAATATCAAAAATACAAATGAGGGCTCATTTTAAAGGTATTTTAAAGAAGACTTTAATAAAAATATGTTCAATGGATTTTAAATAGTAAATAGAGCTTAATTAGGGTTTAATTAAAACTTAATTAGCTTAATTACTCCTTAATTAATCACCCAATTGATTTTAAACTTTTTGAGGATGTTTAGGGGGATGACCTCTGCATCCCTTATTTTTTTTTTTGAAATTTATTGGTTGCTTAATTAGATAAATTGATTGATTAAGCCCTAATTATCCTCTTAACTTCATTAAGGGTGATTAAGCATATGAATAGTGATTAATTAATTATTTGGACTCCCTAATCTCTGTTGAATAGTAAGGAGACTTAGAGAAGTGGATTGGAACCTCCCTCCTAATTCTTTTTCTAATTTCTCCTCTCTTTTTGACTAAAATCCTAATTATTAATTAATTAATAAATTTTAATTTTAACTAGCTAAATTGGAAATCAAATCATATTAAATCATGCTTAATCCAATGTATGGCTTATGAAAATAAGTGGGGACCTCTTTCCCTACCTTTTCCCTTGAGCCATCTCATTCCATGATAATTATTAACTTTGGTTAGTCCCTTATTAGGAGAGATGGATTAATGGATTATTGGTATAATTGATTTTAAAAATCTAATTAAATATGATTTTTCTTTAATCCATATTGGGTAGAGCTTTAAGTGTTCAAGAACCTAAAGAAGCTTAATGAAATTATGATTAGCTCACATGTGAGAAAATCATGAAAGTAATTAAAATGGTTCCTTATGCTTAATTATTAAATGATTATAAGCTAATGGCATTAGGCCCCTATCATTTCATAGGAGCATTGCTATTTACTTTTCAATTCACATGCATATTATATTAGCTCATAATTATTTAATCAATTATCTTAAGGTAACATAGGTAAGGGTTATTAATTAATTTAATCCATGCTTAACTTAATCAATCTATAAAAATCATTTAATTGCTTCTTATTAAATCAAATTAATTCACACATATGGGGAATGGGATTAGGATTAGCACCTCTTTCTCACATCTCTCTTAAATCAAGTTAAACATAAAACTAAAAATGGCATTAAGAACTTTGGTTTGTTTTAAATGATCTTATTTAATATGATTTTCCTTAGAAATTAATTGGATTCAATGAAATTATGCGCTTTTGTTTCTTTCTTTCTATCCAATTGTATTAAATGTTGTATGCCACTAGTAATCATGCATTTATCCTTTAAAAAACATTAGTTAAATAAAATGATTTATTTTATATCAAGTTGCATGTGTTGGCTTAAATTTAAAATATGTGTGGCTATTATCACTATTAAATCTCAAATGTATTTTCAAATGCTTATTAATGAATAATAATACATGTTGTGACATTAGTTATACATACATAGGAGGTGCATTTGAATATATGCTTAGTGTATGAAGTGAAGTTTCTTTCTTTCATTCATATGTTGATTTGCATAAGTATGAAAGTTGGTATATTAGTCTAGACATTTCGAGGGATGGAAGGCTTTAAGTAGCCCCAATGAGATTTTTACCTCACTCCCTAGTGCAAACAATGGCAATGTACCATTTGATTTCATTCTTATGCATTTTGACATTAGAATTTGGATAGAGCTTTAATTCATTCACACAAATAAATCAATTAAACTAAATCCAACTTTTGTATGATTTCCATTCTTATAGTTATTTATACATCCATATGTATTTAAGAATA
This sequence comes from Cymbidium sinense, assembly GCA_021442155.1. Lineage (NCBI taxonomy): Eukaryota > Viridiplantae > Streptophyta > Magnoliopsida > Asparagales > Orchidaceae > Cymbidium > Cymbidium sinense. Next base: position 148,204,332 of record CM038217.1, read on the forward strand.
GTGGGTATAAATAATCTGGACACCAGAGGATGCATGGCTTTAAGTAGCCCCAAGGAGGTTCTTACCTCATTCTTCGTCAAACAATGGCAAATACTTGCTTAGAACTTTCATATATTTGAATGTGTATTTAGCTAATGAATGAGAATCCTATTTTTCTATAAATAATTTTAAGTGTGCCAATAACATATTGCATTTATAGGTATGTTTAGGACTTGATCATATGCATGTTACATATGATGGAAAGAAATGAACAAACATGTGTTATGTGATAGTAATTAACTCCAATTAATCTTAAGATTCCTTTCTTATTGAATGAGACTATCTAAAATAAACCTAAACCTAGGACTAATTAAGATATGTAATAAGCCATTCACTAAAGAGAGTTGATTAATTAATATGCTTTAGTTGTGGCTTAAAATAGGGATAAAAGAGAGTGATCCTCTCTTTTCTTCTCTTTATAACACTTAGTTGTTAAGTATAGGTCAAACAAAATAAAAGAAACATTAAGTAAAACTCACAAATCAATTAAGCCACTTAAAGTAAAACCATCCTTCAAATTAAATCATTTCTTACTTAGAAAATTATAACAAAGCCTAATTAAGGCATACCACACAAGCCTTAATACACACACCTTAGAATTGAGTTACCACTTTTAGCATTATGTTAGGACGATGCATGGCTTGATGTATCTTTGGTTTTATGATGTATTATTATAGACTAAAATGTTAGAGTGTATGCTTCATAGATTAGATGTTAGGCCATGATTAGCCTAATTATATTTTATGCAAGAGATTGTTCTTAAGGGGTGCTTAAAAATAAATATAAATGATATATTTTGTAGGTTGCTTAACCCCTAAGCATAATCTAAATTAGGACAGGTGGACTTAGTTACCATGTGCGGGGTCTAAGTCCAAGTTATATATATATAACTGCTTGGGTTGTTTGGTGTGTTTAACTAACACTTATTTTACAGGTGTAGTTAGATTTACTTTTCCTATTTTTAATGTAATTGTGCATTAGGAATTGGGATTATTGTTATGGGATTGGGATGAGCGAGGTTAGAAGGCTTTATCCTCGGAGGTCCCCGTGATGCCTTTGGAGTAAGCAAACCCAAATGAAGAAATGGAGGAGATATGAAGGAAGAAGATAAGAAGACCCCCATAGCATTTATTCATTTGTAATTATAATAATTCTTTCATATACTAGGTTGTAAAAGGGTAGAGCTTGGCTACCCATTTCTCTTTTCAAGTTGTATGGCATTACCCGATTGCACCAACTTGTTATTCTTTTACATTGGGTTTATCAATTGTTTGATGTTTTGTTTATAATTGTGTAATAGAAATGCCATATCATTTCCTAGTTTATTCATATATGGTGATTTAATGTGTGGCCTGGTTCTGATTAGGCTCTTAAAAAAAATAAATTTTCTACTCCAACTGTAACTCATAACTAAATTTTATAAATAACTCATAACCTCACATAAAGTTTAGGCATTAAATCAAGATAATTAAAAGATTTAGTAGCCCCTTAGCTAAATATTGTATGCTTAATATTATGCATATCATCTTGAATCACTCTTATAAAAATTAGGGGCTCTATTCTCACATATGGGAACCGCTTGACCTGTGAGAGCAACTCCTACTAACAGAGCTTCATTCTCTTCTCTCTTGATTTGACTAATAACCTTATTTCATCATGCATTTAGGCATATAAAAATCCTATAGCCTTTATCAAAATGAAGAGTCCAAAATCAAATAAAAATTGAAAAGATTTACATTATACTAAGTCATTAATCATACCACTCACGCTCTACTCTCTTAGGGAGCGAGTTTAAGTACTTTAGTTTCTTTCTAATAATAACATCCTAACCATCTTGAAAAACATATGACTTGGCCACATGGTTTTAAAGCATAGGAGGAGTTAGATGGCTGCCACTTCAGGCGATTTTAAGTCCACCAGTCAAGTGGTTTACCCTCTCTTATGGAGGTAAACCATATACCCATCTTCGCTTAGATTTAGGATGTGCAATGGCCCTCGATAAAGCTCCCTAGATTTAGGATATGAGGTTGTTATTTTTTCTTATGATACAAGCATAAGTTCTCACCTCTTAGGCATTTTCACAATCTTGTATTATGGGATTATAAGTCCTAGCTTTCTAATAAATTTCAACTCATATACATAATTCTCTTCAATTTGAAACATATAAAGCCTAACCATAGGATAAATTAAAATGCTAACTAGGTTTTCTAGGCTTCGATAATAAGTCTTTCCTTTATGATATATTCCAATTGATTTTCCAAACATAGCCAAATTATTGATAGTCCTATCTTTAAAATCTTTGGAGATAATAATTGCCTATTTTAATTGAGAGTATTCTTATGGAACTCACCTTCCTTAAGATGTAATTAACTATAGGGGCTTGGCCTCATAGGGATCTTTAAAACCCATTTTAAATAAACCCTATTTTATTCATCCATCTAAAGTAGGGAAAAATTTGGTATATTTGAAGACCCATCATGCCTTAGGAGTCCTTATTAGGTGATTGGGTCCACTGTAGGGTGTTGATTTATATCTTTTGAGATAGAGCACCATTCCTTGATGTCATACCTGATCACCTTAATATGTACACCATCAGATCTATGTGGTGTCCCCTATACACATAAATTGAAAATAAACACCACAGGGTCCCAACAAGTTTGTTTTCTCTTTCCCCTCTGATGTAGACTCGACCTTGGATCAGACCAATCTCACCATGATTGAGGCAACCCACCCAATTTACTTTGGTCATGGCTCGAGTTAGATTACTTGGGGTGCAAACCTTACAACTATCAATGGAGGAGAGGTGGTAGGCAAGCCACTCTGCTTTGATGTTGAGTCTGACCTCAAGTTTCCCTCTCTAAAGAGGAAGGCTATGGAGGTCCCTACTGTACTGCCAGTGCTAGTTTAGCCTACTTCTATTTTTCCTACTACAACTCTAGTGTGAGCTATTACCTCCTCCTTAGTCCCCTCAAAGGGGAAGACTATCTTAGCATCTGAGATAGTCTCCCTATCGTTGAGAAAGGTTCTAGCTCCTGCACCGCACCGCTCTCCCACACCCAATGTCACAATAAAAATAGGATGATCAAGTGGCTCCACAAGAGAGTGGCTAGGGAGTTAGACACTACATCACATATTGCTGAGGAAGTTCTCCTTGAGAGGTCTCCCCTTTCTTGGGTGGTAGTAGATTCCATCCCCTCTCATGTTCAAAGAAAAGGAGGATGTTAGGAGGATTGTTGCATCTCCTCCACCACTAGCTTACTATGAGGTATCAACTAAGCAGAGGAGAAAACCCTATGCTGGCCTCAGGGTAGTTCTTTAAAAAGTTGGCAAAGCTACGATGCTTAGAGTGCATACATTATTGAGGGTCTATGATCCCAGGATCCATGGAGAGAGGGACAATGAGGCCAAGGTTTGGTAGTGGTGGTTACAAGAAGTGGTGGCCTCCACCCTTATTAATTTCTTTGATCTGCGGGCCACCACGATCGATCATACAGATAGTATAGTACTCACTCACACCACCAACCATCAGAGGAGAGCTCCAACAAAAGGGCAATCAATGTTACCCCCATCACACTACTTTGTTCCCTATCCACCGTCACCTATCCAGGTCCCTCCTTCCACTGTTCCTACTAAGGTTTAGAGATAGCATCCGAGGAGAGGAAGTCTCCATTGGTGATTCGACTACGACCTAAAGATCCCACTCCATCTACTCCACCTGCTGAGGTGAGGACGAGCTCTCCCATTTGACCGCCCACTTCAATTGTGTCGAAGGAGTGGCAACCAAAAGTCATCGTGGCCGTTCCACCACCACAGCAGTAGCATCCCTCACTTGCCCGGGATACTCTAGTAGCACAACCACCGTCCGAGTTAAGCATTCCATCCACCATTGTAACTACCCCTTCATCCAATGCTTCTTTTAATATGAGTGTTGTATCAGCAGATTAGGGCACCAAAATCCTTACCCTGCTTACTATATTTGATTTTTATCATGTACCCCCACCCAAAAAGAAATCATTGAAGAAACTTAATTCCACTTACATCTTCTCTACTCCTGATGCTCTTGATTTTATTCCTCTAGAAAACTCTCTAAATCTAGAAAATGATAATAGCTCTAATAATTCTGATTATTCTTCATCCAATTTAGAAATGGATTATCCATTCCTGAATCTTATGGGTTCAACCCTTAAGATTGACTTGGAGTCATCCAACTCTGAGGGTCCCATAGGAGAAGCTGTAGGTGTACCTGACGAGCAGGTAGAACCTTCCACGATATCATCTCAGGAAGTTACCGATGTTAACCTTCGATGTGGCAAGGTTCTACTTCCTAAGGTAGCACCTCAAGATAAGGGTAAGCACGTCATTGGTTTTATCGATCAGGCATCCCCTCCACTAGAGATTCTACCTGCAGATACTTTGATGGATGGAAACCTAGAGTCGATTATAATGTCCTTACTCACCTTAGGAAGTTGCCAGCTAAACTAAGCATATACGATGCCCTTGTCTTATCCAAAGAGATGAGGGGGTCATTGATCAAAGCTTTACTTGATTCTGAAATATGTTCGACTCAGTTGACCGATATAGAAGAAGAGGCATATTACTCTAAGGAAGTCCTAGGAGTCACATTCACAGACAAATACTTTCTCTTAGGGACGATCAAGCATAATCGTCCCCTCTACATCATGATCGATATTGAAAGATTCAGATTATCTAGAGTATTGGTTTATCTAGGTGCATCAGTGAATATTATGAGTCTAAGAACCCTTGCCTACTTGAAGATCAACATATCCAAACTTTCAAAAGAAAGGATGATGTTGAGAGGATTCAATGAACAAGGCGAGAGGGCCATAGGTTCCATAGTGTTACCTTTAGAGATAGATGATTGGAAGACTAGCCAAGTTTCATATTATAGACTTGGATATATCTTTCAATGCTTTGCTAAGGAGATCATGGATACATGAAAATAATCTAGTTCCATTCTCTCTACACCAGTGGATCAAGTTCATGAGAGGTGGGATTTCATATTATGTTTGTTGACCTCATTTTTAGAATGAGCTCTCAACCCCTCCATCTTAGGCATAGGATTTATCTTAGACTTTAAGAGTTTCTTAGTCTTAAGACACATCTAGTGAGTAGGTGGACACTCAACCAAGCCCTAGAAGACTTAGAAGAGTTAGCCATAGGAATAGGTCATGCCTTGGGTGTTAGGAAAACTTTACCCTTAACTTAAACCATCTTCACTTTCCTTCTTTCAAGTCAAGCTCTAAATCAATTCTATTTTATTTTCTCCAAACTCAAATCAATTCCATGATTTAATTCCATGATTGAAATCCATGATCAAAATCCATCAAAAACTCCTAAGCCCAAATTTTGCCTAAGTCCTTAAGCCTCCCTTAAGGACTTAACTCAAAATTCTAAATCAATTCATAAAATTTTCTTAAGTCCCTTTATTTTTCCATTAAAGGACTTAGCCAAAATCAATCCTAAAACTTGATCAAACCTATTCAAATTCATGAAATTTTCTCAAAGCTTATTTATATTCTCATTTATATTCACATATATAAATGAAATATAAATATAAATCAATCAAATCAAAGAAAAAAATTAAATTCCAAATTTAAAATCCTTGAAATTCTCCTTAAGTCCCTTAATTTTCCATTAATGGATTTAACCTAAACCTTGATCAAACCTATCCAAACTCATGGGATTTTCTCAAAACTTATTGTATTCTCATTTATATTCTCTTATATAAATGAAATATAAGTATAAATCAATCAAATCCAAAAAAAATTAAATTTCAAATTAAAAAATTGGTTTAAATCCTTTAAATTCCCTTTAATGGATTTAACCTAAATCATGATTAAACTCTTTCAAATTCTTGAAATTTTCTCATGATCAATTTATACTCTCATTTATATTCACATATATAAATGAAATATAAATTCAAACAATCAAAACCTATTCCAAAAATCAAACTCAAATTCATTCAAAATCCAATCTAAGCCTTTCAAGTCAAAATCTTGAACTTAGCCAAATCAATTTCAAATCAAGCCAAACTCTTGATTTTCTCTCATGGTTCAATCAACCCTACAATCATGAGCTCATATATAAAACCAAACCTCAATCAAACAATCAAAACCCAAATCAAAAATCAAACCCAAAACCCTTTCATATTCTTTCTTTGAATATGAAATTTTCAAATGGATCAAAACCCATTTGACTTCAAACCACTTGTAAATGGATTTATATTTCAATCATAAATCATATAGATCAATCAACTTCAAATCAAGCTTTGACCAAACCATTTGACCCAAGGCTCACTTGACCCAAAGTGACCTAAAGTACCCTTATGCGCCAACTTTTGATCCTAACCAAATTGGATTGAACCAAACTCATATTTCCCTCTTATCATGATCAACAATCATCGTGGGATGATCAATCAATCAAATTGGGTCAAACCAAGTCAAACCTAATGGTTGACCAAGCCAATACTTAACCTAAAATGAAATCTAACATAGCCAAATCCCACCATAGGCCAAATTGATTGAAACCATTCATCCAAGTTCATTCATGACGTATGTTTGAACTTGACTAAGCCAACATTTAAGCCTAACCTAGCCCAATTGACCCACTTGACCCAAGTTGACCCATTTTGACCTAAAGGGCTAAAATATGTCAAAACTTGATCTAAGCCAAATTGATTGAAACCAATGGGTCAATTCCATTCCAAATTACTTGTGGAACTTGACTAAAGCCTCAATTGGCCAACTTGACTCAACCTAGCCCAATTGACCGATATTGAACTTAGCCCAAATTGATTAGAAACAAAGATACCAATCCCCTCCATATGACTAACCAAACCTAAACCTACCCTTGACCTAACCTAAATAGGTCAAATGGGTCAACTTGACCCATTTGACCTAAATGAGTCATATAAGCCAAAACCAAATCTAATCCAAATCTAACCAAACCAAAGGCACCAAAATATTTCAAATGGTCATATGAACTTGACCCAACCCTTGGTTTGACCCTATTTGACTTATTAACTTTATCCAAGTTGACCCATTTTGACCTAAATGGGTCAACATGGGCCAAACCCTATCAAATGGATTCCAAATCCATTGAAACTTGGCCCAACCTATTTTCTCAACATACCCAACATGTCCAAAGTAGAAAATAAGCAAAATGACCATCCTACCCCTAAGACATATAATAAATTTTGGCCTAACCCATGGGTATTTTGGTCATACCCTCTTCACAATCACTTGAGGCTTTCCTAAAAGCTCAAGGGACTTAGTGATGAGTGGTGCCCAACCCAATGGGTTTGGGTCAACCCCAAGTCCCTAGAGACTAAACTCATCCTAGCTCAAAATTGAGTTTTCAAACTCCCCCCTAAACAACCCCTCCCATATGGTCAATTGGAATAAAATGGCAACTCATGGTTTGGCCATCCGATTGCCATTGGGGGAGATATACTTCCCCTAATTCAATGAAATTTTTATTCACCCTCTATCGATTGAAGCCTAGAGAATCATCGAGAGCACTCCCAAGCTTAGAGAGGATTTGAATTCTTCTTTCTCAATTTTGCATAGGTGAAAATGGGAGGAAAGCTAACTTCCTCCACACTTCATCCCCTCCAAATTGCTCTTGCACATTTCATCTAAGAGCTAAGCTAGCAAGCTTGAGTTCCAGCAAGGAAGAGCCCAATTGGATCAAAGTCAAGCCCAAGAAAGGAGGTCCACCCATTGATCCACTCAATCCCAAGGCCTAATTTCAAGAGCTTCATCTCCACGGACAAAGCTACCTCATCGACCAGACTGAGGTTGAATTTTTTTATCACTAAACTCAATGTGGTGTGGAGCTTTCTAAAAGAAATTTTACCTCATCAAATTTTGGCCATTGGATTTACCGTTATATGTCTTTAGATGGTGTGAGTTAAATTTTATGTGATTCCTTGCTATATCGAGCTTGGATCTTCCCCTTGATCATGGACTGTTGATCAAGGGGAAGAACTTGGCTCATCTCAGCCATTCATCCGCGCATTTTAGATGGACAGCTGAGATTTATCTATCATGTTTAGTAATCAATTTATCCTTTATAAACCGTGGGTGAATCCTTAGTCGTTCAATCTTTGATTGGATAGCAGAGAAGAGGTAATCCGCCGCCACTATTTGTGAGGTGTACCCTCATGATGTGACATGACACACCACCATGCCATGCCGTGAACTTGGGATTAGTTGGGGTTAATTTAAAATTCCTAATTAATTCCTGATTAATCCTTGGATCTTCAAAAATGCATAAATCTTCATAAAAAAGTAGAAAATATGAAATAAAACATATGCATAGATAATTAAACCTAGAACATTTTAAAATTAATTTTAATGAGTTTTGAATTATGGTTTTCTCTGAATTTGGGTTTTATTAGAAATTGTATTTTGTTAATTACTCTTTGATTAGGCCTCTGATTAATCTCAAATTTATTGGGTAAGTTTTAGGGGATGACCTTTGCCTCCCCTAATTTTTTTTTGGGATTTATTGAAGGTCTGATTAGATTAATTGCATGTGATTTCCTTAATTACCCTTATCATGTAATTAAGCATAATTAGGGTATGATTAGTAGTTTTACCCTATGATTAGGGTTGATTAAGGTCAGATCCAATAAGTAGGAGGTTTATTAAATAATTTTGGGGCATTTCCCCTAAGCTATTCCATAACCCCCCCTCTCTCCTTAATCTCCTCTTAATTAAGGGTTAACTTATTAATTATCCCCTTAACCAATTTTCTAAAAATTCTAAAAGGTTTCAGAACTTAATTAATCTATCTTGGGTAGATGCTTAGGTGTTTAATAACCTAAGTTCAATTAAGGAAATCAAAATCCAATTCACATGTGTGAAAGGGTGTTTGAAATTACTTAAGCTAATCCCTTAGCTTAATTAACTTTTCATTGTGAGCCAAATTGCATTAGGCATTTTCATTATTAGGTGCATTGCAAATTTAAATTCCTTGTTGGTTTTATGTCATCTCATTGGCTCATAATTATTTAGTTAATTCTTCTAAGGTGGTGTAGGTAAGGGTTAATTAAGCTACTTAATTCATACCTTAACCTAATCAACTCATAAAAATGGATTTAATTGTTTAAAAATTAAACAAAAATACAAAACACATGTGGGAATGGGTTAGGAATAGCAAACACAACTAACCTTTTCAAAATTAAATCAAACTTCAAAGTAAACAAAAATTACTTTGAAATTCACTTTGATTTATCCTAAATTTTCTTATTCTATAAGAATGTCTTTAAGATTTAAGTGAAGTGAGTTTTTTTACTTGCTTTCATTGGTTTGAATCTTTCCCAACATGATAAGTTGTATGCCATGTGATTTCATGCATTCATAATTTCATATTTCAAATTTTAAAATGAAATTGTTTACTTTATGTCAAATGTGCATGTGTTGGCTAAAGTAAAATATGTGTGGCTATTATCTCTACTAAATCCAAATTATTTTCAAGACTTATAAATGAAAAATTAAATCTGAAAGTATGTTACTTATACTTTTATTATAAGCTTCCATGTGAAATATTATAAAGGTATGCTTAGTATAGGTTTCCTTTCTCTCCTATGTTGGTATAATTTTGAATAGGAATTTTGGTGAGATATAAGGTTCATTTGAAAAGGACCTAATGCTCACCTAATTTCATATCCTATTCATCCCTATGCTACCATCTAAGAAGGGTTACCTACACTTACATACATAAATTGCATAAACAAAAGAAATCTATTAAACAACTCTTTGCATTTTCCTTTTCTATTTCATTTCTTTTATATACATGTTTGAATTTAAGGAAAGTGGTATATTAGTCTGGACAATCTCGAGGTTGTGAGGATTTAAGTAGCCCTAAGTAGGTCTTGTACCTTACACATCTGGTTAACAATGGCGCTATACTCACTTATGCCTTTCTTACATTCATGTATGTATGTGAAAATTTCGATAAGGAAGACCTTTTTTACCTAAGAAAATCATGCATATTCAACTTTTAAATTTCCTTAAGTGAATACTTAGCATGCATCATAAAGTGTGTTAAGTACTTTCATTTGCATGTATAGATATGCTTATGTGAATTGTGATTCATTTTATTTAATCTTAAAAATGTCTTTCTTTTTGAATAGGTTTGTTTAGAGTTTATCTAACCTTAGGACTAATTAAAAGATGTAATCAAAACATTCACCTAAATAAAACTAAAATATGAACCTACTTTAGAAAATCACTTAAGGTTAGGGAAGGAAAGAGAAGTTCTCTTCTCTTTCCCTCTCTTCATAACTTAATAATTAATTGTAGGTTTCACTTAAACCAAATTAAAACATGAAATAAAATTAATCCAAAATACTTAAACAACTTAAATAAACCTCCCCCCCCCGACCTCTAAGTTGAACATGTTCTTCACACTTAGAAAATTTAAACCTAAAAGCCATAGCTAAGCATACACATAAACCTTCAAAGCACACATTATTTAAGTCACCACTTCTAGCCTTTAGTTAGGTGCATGGTTTGATGTTATATTTTGTTTTGATATATGTTTTAGACTAGATGTTGGGTGTATGCTCAGAGAATGAATGGTAGGATTCTTAGTCTAACTATTTTTTTTCTAGGGATTGTGCTTAAGGGGCACTATCATAAATAAAAATATAAATACTTTTGCTTGCAGGTGCTTTATACCCCTAAGCATAATCGATAGGCTAGGTGGACTTAGTCATCCATGTGTGGGATGATAAGTACAATATACATGCTTGGGATTTGTATGTTGTGATTTAACTAACCTTTATTTTGCAGGTGTTAGTTAGATTTCTACTTTTCATTTTCATGTAAAAATTTGTATAAGTAGGATTTTGGAATGATTTTTATGGGGATTAGGATGAGCATTGGTCATAAGATCCTATCTTATGCACCAAGTGAAACCTTGGAGCATCCACCTTCCAACCTTCCAAAGGAGGAACCAAAAGTTGAAAGAAGAAGAAGAAAGAAGAAAATAAGAAAGAAGAGTAAAGCTTGAAGACCCCCATAACAATGAATTCCTTTGTTTAAATTGTAATATTCATTTGTAATTGAGGTTGTATAAGGGTAGAGTTCGGCTATCCAATTTGATATTTTTGAGTTTGTGCGGTGGTGCCCAACCACAACCGCGACTTCTTCTTTTGATTAGCTTTATAAATTGATTGATGATTTGTTTAGCTTTTGCATTAAGTGGCATGCTTTTTCTAGTTTCTTCTTTATGTATGGATAGATGTGGATTAGGCTCTTTAGAAAAAATAAATCTTTTACCCAACTTAACATAATTCAAATTAAAATTAAACAACTCATAACCTCACCTAAAGCTTAGGATTAAAATCAAGATAAAAGAATTAGCAACCCTTAGTGGATGAGCATTTCTTTATAATATCATGCACAAATGCATCTTATTTCACTCTCGATTGGAGGGCTTCCACCTTTTCAGAGAAGCCAACTTGACCTTTGAGGGTCGTGGTGGAAACTCACCTCCTCCTATCTCACTGATTTTGGCCAATAACCCTCTTTTGCATGCATTAATCATGAAAATCCTATTAGCCTGAGTCAAAATGATTGTCCAAAATAAAAATAAAATAAAATTTTAATTGAATTAGATTTAGGTCATTTGAAGCATGCCCCTTTACATGATCTAGTCTTTTTAGGGAGTGAGTTTAAGGACTTCATCTCTTTATAAATAATAATAGCATAATTATCTTGCATAAACATAAAGAATTGCCTACATGTATTTAAAATTATAGGAGTTAGTTGGTGGCCACCCCCAGGCAGTTGTAAGCCCAAGCTGTTGGGTGATTTGTCCTCTCTTGTGGAGGCAAACCAGTTACCCATTTTCTGCCTTAGATTTAGGTTGTGCTTCTAGCCTTCGTCGAAGCTCCCTAGATTTAGGTTCTAAGGTTGCTTCTCCCTTTTGTGGGCTATAAGATTAATTCCTCACCTCTTAGGCATTTCCTTAATCTTGTGTTAAGGAATCTTAAGTCTAAACTTCTAATGAAAAATGTAACTCAAACAAACTAAATCAATTTCAAATATGTAAAGCCCAACCATAAGATAGTTTGAGATGCTCGCTAGGATTCCTAGCATCATGAGCATCTCCTACTTATCTTCCATTTTGGCTTCGATAATAACTCCCTCTTTTGATTAATCCCTTTTGATCTTCAAAATAAAACCAATCAATTGATAGTCCTTCCCTATTAAAATCTTTAGAGATAATGATCATTTACCTTAATCGAGAGTTTTCCTAAGGGATCCCATCCCTTAGGATGTACTTAAGGGGCTTGCCCCTATATGGAACTTAATAAACCGATTTAAAATAAACCTGATTTATTTTTCTATATAAAGTAGGGGAAGAATCTCCGGTATATATGCAGACCCATCATCATTAGGAGTCCTTATTGAGGTGATTGGTTCCATTAAAGGGTAGCGATCTCTATCTCTCGAGATCATACACTATTTTCTTTTATGACGTACCCGATCACCTAAATAAGTACATCTATGGATCTGTGTGGCATCTTAACAAGATGAATTTCTATAAGGTCTCCTCTTTCTTTTCTCCCCATAGATTTGAAAGGCAACCCCCCAATAGGAATTTATTACCACAATGTTAAAGGAGATCTCAAGCCATTCACAGTTCATGATGACATAATATATGAGGATGCGGCCTATTTTCTCCCTCAAAATTAACAAGTCTATTCTCACAAACTTGGCCAAAGTTCAAAAATAAAAGAAAAAAAAAGAAAAAAGAAGAAGAAAAATAAAGAGAAAAAGAAAAAGAAAATAAAAAAGAAAATGAAAAAGAAAATAAAAGGGAGTGAGAAATAGACTTGGAGGAGAAAGTAGAGCTTGACATTAGATTCCACCCATAGTTCGTTACTCCATTCGAACACATGGGTAGGATGACGACCTCCACCAGGTAGAGGATGAGGCAGATCTAGAGGCATTTCTAGGGATGAAAGACCTCCTTATTGGCCACCCAATAGGAGATATGTCACTGTGAATATACTATCCATATAGACTAATCTAGTTGAGGATAACTCATATGGTTATGTAGCTAGCACTTCAGAGATCCCTATGTAGGTGATAGTTGAGCTAGATAGTGATGAAGACAGAGCTCCAAAGAAAAGTATGAATGTATCCAAGTCTATATGTGAAACAGTTAGGCATCAGTTGGGAACCTTAGCTTTAACCCCTCTTTCCTCACAAAAAGTTGAGGTTTGGTAGTTAAGGAAGCCCCTAGATCTTCCACAGATGTGAAGGTGCAGAGGTTCTTTTTGGGAGCATCATCCTCAAGTCAGGAAGATGATATAGAACTTGAGGATGATTCATATAAAGATTTCAATTGCCTTTTGATTGGTACTCATCTTGTGTTCTTAATTTAGAAAAAAGATTGATCCATATGCTTGGTCTAAGCACATGTTAGATTACTTCAAAAGGTTATGGGACAACAAATGCAGACATTCTCAATTAAGATTGGGACTAGATTGATGGCTCATCGATCGATGATACTACTTAGTCATCACCAATCATTTGGAATCTGATAGGTTCTTTTCAAAACACACTAACTCATTTGAGAAGGTGTGCTTAGAAACTTCAAATGGTCTAGATAACTTTGAAGTCAAAGATGCACTGTCAGAGTTTAAAGAGGAGATCAAGTCAAACATGGACGAGCTCAAAGAAATCAACCTAGGAACAGAAGAGAATCCATGCCTGACATGCATTCTTTATTAAATGAAACTAAAACCAATGACTTAGTTAGGCTATTAACTGAGTTTAAGGACTTCTTTGTGTGGAGTTATGAAGAAATGCTTGATTTATCTCTTGACATGGTAGTCCATAAACTAGTAATAGAACCTAACACTAACCCTATCAAGCAAGCTCCTTGACACATGCGATTAGACATTGAATAACAGATCATTTCATAAATCAAGAAACTAATCGATGATGGATTTATTAGAGAAGAAAAATACCCTACTTGGTTGGTTAGTGTCATCCCAGTTAAGAGAAGAATGACCAAATTCACATATGCATCGATTTTAGGGACTTAAATAAGGCATGTCCAGAAGATGAGTTTCCACTACCGATCCTATAACTGATGGTGGATATTGCTTCATATCATGCAATATTCTCTTTCGGATGGTTCATCTAACGATAACCAAATTAAGATGACCTCTAAAGATGAAAGAAATACCACTTTTTGAACCCCGATCAGAATATTTTGCTATAAGGTCATGTCTTTTGGCCTTAAAAATACCGGTGCTACATACCAGTGGGCTATGACTCCAATCTTCGATGAAACTTATTCATCATCAAGTTGAATGTTACGTTGATGATCTCATCATCAAAAGAAAAAGAAGACCACCTATTTTATTTAAGAGTAGTTTTCAAATGGTTAAGAAATTTAACCTCAAAATGAATCCCTTGAAGGGGCATTCAGAGTAGGTTCAGGGAAATTCCTTGGGTTTATTGTCCGACACCGAGGAATTGAATTCATTCTGGAGAAGATCAAAATAATATTAAAAATTCCACCCTATAAAAGTAACACAACTCGATCATTCAAAGGGTGGTTGGTGTATTTAAGTTGCTTCATATCCAACCTATTAAGGAGATGCCATCCATTCTAAGCACTTATCAAAAAGGATGCCAAGTTCAAGTGAGATGATAAGTGTTAGCATACTTTTGAAGACATCAAGCAATGACACTTTAGTACCTTATCCTGCAAGCCACTCATCCTCTACACTATTGCATTAGACGACTCCCTTGGCACTTTATTGGCTCAAACCAATGATGAAGGGAAGGAGAACATGCTCTAATATCTCAGCATTCATCTAATCCCCACTGAAGTTAATTATCCACCTATTGAGAAACATTGCCTAACTTTAATCTTTGCATACCAAAAGCTACGACACTATATGCTTTCTCATAAAGTGAACTTGATCCCTAGAATCAATCCATTGTAATACCTCATGATACAACTGACATTATCCGGACGGTTGGCATGTTGGTCCATGATTCTCTCACAGTTTGACATTACATTTGTACCCCTCTATGTGGTGAAAGAAAAGCACTTATGGATTTCTTAATAGCACGCCCACTTCCTGCTGACTCTCTAAGTGATGATCTCCCCAATGAACTAATCATGAACTTAGGGGACACTAGCATTCGCTGCTGGGACATGTACTTTGATGTTGCAACTTCCTTTCAAAGAGGAGAAGAACCATAATCTACTATCTTAGGAAAGGTAGAGATAAGAATAGTTCTCCTAACTATGGACCATGATGTGATCAGATTCTCATATCACTTGTCCAATCCATGCACCAACAACGAAGCCAAATATGAGGCTCTGATTATCGGTCTAGAGTTAGCTGTTATGCTATGCATCGAGAGTATCAACATATTTGGGATTCTTAATTAGTCATTAATCAAATCGCTAGGTCCTACAAAGTCTTCAAGCCTAAGCTCCATCACTACCACAGGTACACCATGGAGTTTTTGGCTCAAATCCCAGAGATTCCATTTATAAGATTCCTCGAGGAGAGAATATAGTAGCGGATGCCTTAGTTAAACTCACCAAGGAATTGGCATGTCCGAAAGATGAGGCCATATGAATAAGAGTCCAAAATAAGCCCCATCTCATATTGATATTGAACTCATTGATAAGTACTCTCTTGATGGGGAGGTTTCCATTGCCAAAAAGGATGAAGAGTTGGATTGGAGGCAACCATTCAGTGATTACTTAATAAAGGCAAACTACCATAAGAGAAGTCTCAAGCCCATCAAATAAATAGAGAGCACTTTCATATGCTCTCATGGATGGCACCTTGCATAGGCGGTCCATCGATCATATGTGGTTACAGTTGTTTATACAAATACGAAACATGTAAGACATAGGTACACTCAGGTCTATGTGGAGTTCACCAATCCTATCCGAAGATGAAAGCCAAAATCAAAAGACTATGATACTACTGGCCATTAATGATCATAGATTGCATGGTTGTAGCTAGATGTTGCCACCAACGTCAGGTGCACGGTGTGATCCTACATCTACCACCCAACATTCTACATCCAACATTAGTCTCATGGCCATTCGAGTGTTCAAGTACCACCATAGTGGGTCCACTTGATCCTCCTTCTTTTAAGGGTTGTCGGTTCTTCCTAGCTACTACAAAATACTTTTCCAAATGGGGGAAAATGATTCTACTCAAAGAGGTCATAAGTATGTGCTCCAATTTATTTGGAACCAGATCGTATATAGGTTCGGGGTACCGATAAATTATATCTGATAATAGTATTACATTCAAGAGCACCAAGATTAACACATTTGCTCAAAGATATAACATAGATTGGAGATACTCTACCATCTATTACCCAAGGGAAAATGGTTTGACAGAAGCCTTCAATAAAATTATCATCCAAATATTGAAGAAGACACTCGATGACAATAAAATGATGGCATGAGTTAGTTGAAGTTGAACCACACCATATATAAAAATTCAATACAACCCCCCCTCTTTTAGTGTATGTCCAAGCCATTCTACCATTAGAGGTCCAACTCCCATCACTAAGGATAGCTATAAAGATCATAATATATAGTAGAATGTCGTGAAGAGCTTGAAGGTTTGGAGAGAGATGCCTACATGCTAGAACCTCGAGTTATCCAAAAGTCAAAATGATTCAAGCTCATCAACAAGTTGGTACCATAGCTTTTCAAGTAGGAGATTTTATTTTAGAAGGAGACCAATTGCCCCGTCACAAGATGGGAGAAAGTTTGAACCCACTTGGAAGAATTTTTGTCATAGAAAAGGCCTACCAAGGAGGATCATATCTATTGATAAACCATAAAGGAGAGCGCCTGATGCTTCCAAACAATGGGCTTTACTTAAAAAATATTATCCTTTGTGTTCCCAAAATAATCATCATCAATAAAATTTCTTTTCAAATCAAACCTTCTCTTCATTGAAACATCTTTGTTCGTTTGTGAATCCACCATGACGCATTTAGGTTAGGTTTAGAACACACGATCGGCATCCTATCCTTCATCAGCATAACACAAACACAAAATACACATCATCACAAGACATACACATATCTTTTGTCTCTGTCTACTTTGATGTGAGATAATGCCCCCTACAATCCTCACTCATTAGCTGCTCTAGGTCAGGTTGACGTGCTACCCCACTAGTGCATCATCCTAGTAGTCCCTTATTTAAGAGGATGTAAGTTTGCTATGATTTCCTTCATGACTTGACCATTGCACACTGACGAGCACCTTATTAGCATGGTAGGCCTTACTGCGTGGTCGGTAAGCTACCTTCATGTTGGCACCGTTCAAGAGGATATAAGTCTACTATACATTTTCTTCTTGGGTTGGCCATCGTGCACTGATTGGGTCAAGTATTTGAGGATTAGGGTAAGTCCCCCAACATCACCTTTCCTCCTGACTACTTCAATTCTAGGTCCAGCCCTTTTTTGCAACTCCGTACTTAGTAGTTGCCCTTAGGTCAGGTTTGACTTGTTGTGCCAACAATGGGTCACCACAACAGTTGTTCCTCACTTTAAAAGATGTAAGTATACTATGCTTTCTTTCTAACTACAGCTGTTGCACACCAACAGGCAGCCCAAGTTCATATAGCACCTGTTGAGCCAAAGAGAGACTATCTTGATAATCAATTCCTCTTTAGGGAGATATAAGTCTACACACCTTCTTCTTAGACTGATTGTCACACACCGACATGCACCTTAGGTTGGTTGGTTTCGTATCTGCCCACCCATTGATACACCACTCTTGTATGTAAGAGCTACACTTTCTTGAGTTGGCCACTATATACCTACAAGCATTATTCTCTTTAGGGTCCAAGATAATGCCTCTAGTGGCACCTCCCCTGTGGGCACTCTATTTGGATCACGTCCTTTACGACCCCATCTAGACACTACCCAATTTACTTTTGGATTGGATAGTCCCCCCTTCCGAGTAGTCACCCATGGTTAGAGATTTTGATTCACGGATTCACAGATTCTCCCTTAGTCCAGTAAATATGAGATAAGTCAAGGCCGACATAGCCTTCTCGTGTGGTCTCGTACAACGGGTTCACGTTAACAAAAAATAATATATATTCTCTTATGGATTAGGAATTAACTCCCCTAGTGACACCTTCCAAGCATGCATCCTATCTTTAGGGCAGTGTCAACAAAACTCCTTATACGAATCACCTGACTACTCTTGAGTTGAGATAAGTCTTCTATGACACTCTCTCAATAGTCACCCTTAGGTCTGGTTCAACTTATTGTGCCACCAATAGGTTGCCCAGACGGTCATCTTTGCTTTGAAAGATGTAAGTCTGATATGCATTCTTTCCAACACGACCGTTGCACACTGATGGGTTGCCCTTAGGCCAGGTTCAATTTATTGCGCATCCAACGGGTCACCTAAGTGGCTGTTCCTTTCTTTGGAGATGTAAGTCTGCTATGCTTTCTCTATTACAGCCATTGCACATTGAAATACACCCCTTAGGTTGGATAGTCCTACCCTTCAGTCGGTAGACTACCCCTTTGGATCGGTAAATCTGAGATAGGCCAAGGCGATATAGCCTTCTCAAGGTCCATCATCACCGGATCCAACAAATTAAATTAAAACAAATGAAAACAAACTAAATTAAATTAAAATAAATCAAAAAAATTAATGAAATTAATCTTGACTACTTTTGAGTTAACATAAGTCCTCCAGTAGTATTCACTCAATAGTCACCCCTAGGTCATGTTTGATTTATTGCGGATCCAATAGATCACCCCAACGGTTGACCCATGCTTTGAAGATGTAAGTCTACTACGCTTTTCCTAGTACAGTGGTTGCACACTGAAAGGCAACCCTTTAGGTTGGATAGTCCTACCATGTGACTAGTAGATTATCCTTTTAGATCGATAAATCTGAGATAAGCTGAGGTTGACATAGCCCCTTCTTAGTGGGTCCATCACACATTGACAGGGTCTATAACAAACTAAATTTTAAACCAACCTCCTAGTGGAGTCAAATTAAAACATATCAAACAAACTAAACATCTCCCCAATGAGGTGCAAATCAAATTAATCTCCCCAGTGGAGCCATAAGAGGTCTCATTAAACTATTAGCCCTAATGGATAGCTCGAACCTACGCCCCAGTGGAAGGTTCACATTCCCAATCTCTAGCAGATACACACCCAAACAAATCATATTCACAATCAAACTCAAATCCATATCCCTAGTGGATAGCTTGAACATGATTCTAGTGGAACCTCACATTTCCAATCTGTGGATTGCTCTTTTATGCACTTGGCATAGACCTCTCATATGTCATGTCCAATACATGTGTGTAATCCCTTAGCGGATCTTCCTTCATGTCCTTGACATGAAATTCCAACTCTATCTTCTTTGCTCTCTTATGCTCCTAGTATAAGTTGAGTTGCATTGCACTAAGATCGTGATTCTATCTATCTTCCAGGTTTAGATTTAGATCATTTTTGTTAGCACTTGTAATATTCTGGACATTTTTGATCATCTCGGTCAATGCCAATACCTGCGGTGTGCCTTGTTAGTTACACCACACCTATTGGGGGTCCTTTTATTGACCTCACTTTTGGAGTGAGTTCTCAATCTCTTTATTGTAGACATGGGAATCTTTAAACACTAAGATTTCCTTAGTCATAAGACATAGGTGAACACCTAACCTAAGCCTAGAAATTTAGAAGGGTTCAACCACAGGATTAGCCATGCCTTAAGGATTAGGAAAATCACCTACCCTATAGCCTAAACCAAATCCATGTACACTTATTAAATTCAATCCAAGTCCAAATTTCAAACAAAACCTCAAATTCAATTTAAACTCAAATCCAAATACCAAATCCAAAATCCAAATCCCAAATCAAATGATTGATGCCCTAGATCAAATCCTCCTTGAGCCTTATGATTGGATCCCATGGACTTAGCCAAATTTCCATCCAATCCACTTCAAACTTGATTAATTTCTTCATGAATTAATCATGTCTTCAATCATTTTTATAAATATAAATGAAATTAACACTCAAATCATCAAAACTAAATCAAACTAAATCAAAATCTTCTTTAAGCCATTTTGGCTTATCTCCATGAGCTTGGCCAAATTTTTCCAAATTTATTTAAATTCAATTAATTTTTCTCATGAATCAATCATTCCTTCAATTATCTATCCAAATATAAATAAAATCCACAATCATCAAGCCAAATTAAAATCAACTCAAGTCAAACCCAACTAGCCATTTGACTTGAAATAAATGAACTAAAACTCATTTAATTTAAATCACTCTAATTTTATATTTTTCACTTGACCCAAAGTGGCCAATTATTTATTGAACCAAAAAATCAATCAAAATCAAAGTGAATTAAGCCAATCCAAACTTCATGTCATAATTATTGATCATCCTAGGTTAATCAATTGTCATGAATTGTGTCAAACCAAGTCAAGCTAGCCCATTGACCAAGTCAACCCTTTAACCCATATGAACCCAAACTAGCCAAATTGCAATATAAACCAAATTGATTGCAACCAATGGCTGAAGTTCATTCTAAATTGACTATTGAACCAAAATTGAGCCCACTAACTCACTGACCTAAAAAAACCCATTGAACCCAACTTGACCTTAAGGGTCAAATCAACCTAAAATCCAATCAAATCCAAAATTGAACTTAACCAAAGCCTACAATATATTCCAAATGATCAACCAAACCCAAACTAAGCCATGATTCAAGCCAATTTAGTCAATTGGGTCAAACTTATCAACTTGACCCATTTGACCCAAATGAACTCAAATGAGACAAAATTAAATTTAAACCAAATTGAACTAAACCAATGACATTAATACACTCTAAATGATCATTTGAACTTGATCCAACCTTGGTTTGACCCAATTTGACCAATTGGTCAACCTAACCTAATTTGACCCAATTAAATAGGTCAAATTGACCCAAATTAGACCAAATTTACTCCAAAATGACATGAAATTTTGTCCAACTCACTTTTGACTCATTCCAAATCTGCCCAAATTCAATACCAAATGACCACTTTGCTCTTGGGTCAAGGGCATCCCATGAGAAAAGACACTTGCTCAAATGGTCATTTCTCTTCTTTGGCCACTTGACATTGGTCCATATAGGCACCAAGGACACTGATCAACCTGACCCAAGAGGTGATTGGGGTAGCCATGACACATGGGGAAGTGAATTCACCTCACTTCTCCCATTGTAACACTTGGCATGAAGGACTTCCTCTTCTCCTTGCTAGGACACCCATTAGTCCTTCATGGCAGCCACCTCCCATGCCTTGACCACACAAATAAAGCCACCTAAGGAGAATCCCAACCACCCCAAGCCAAGGGTTCCCATTAAGAGCCAAAATCATAAGGAATGAGATGATTTTCGGCCATTATAAAAGCCTAGAAAATATAGAGGCAAAACTCTTCCTCCCACCCTCATTTTACTTTTCTAGAGCTCTCAAACCAACCAACAACAATTCCCCTTTATTTTGGAGTGAAAACTATCAAAATTAAGTGGATTTCAAAGTGGTGGTCATTGGTGGATGCATCATTCCAAAGGGAGGCAAAGGTCTATATCCATTCCAAAGCTTCTTCTTCCATTCAAGAGCGTGCACGGATGATCACCACCGAAAATAATCCTCGATGAGGTAATTTTCAAGAACTGTAGCCAGCCTTATGAGATTTTGTTTGTGATAATTCTTACACAATTTTAGAAATTTTCTTAGAAAACCCTTGCAGCTTTCATTGTATTTAATCCAAATGTAAAAATAGAGGTTCTCCGATGAGAATCGACGTGGAATCAACATTTGAACAAAATTTCATTCAATTTTTGTGAAAATCTTATTTTTTTCGTTCGGTTTACTGTGCTTAGCCCATCGCTTTCACTATTTTTGGGAGGGAGCGTACAACAGCCATTTGATCCCGCATTCATGGAAATGGACGATTGTGATTTCAAGTTAGATCTATCCTTTTTTAGCCTCTTGACTACGCGGATCAATCTGGATCGTCTAATATGCAATCGAACGGTCCGAACCAATCCACACAAAATACGTATTCTCGCTTGTTTGCTGATGCGGCACCACGCCATCCAATCACGTAACCAACACCAAGTGGCACGTTGCCGTACGCATGGTCGATCGTGTTAAGTAGGAAATTCTTGATTTTATGATTTTAAAAATTCTTTAAATCACCTAAAATTTCAAAAATTCATAGAAAATAAAATACTTAACTAAAAATTATAAAGAAGGGCTTGTTGGATTCATCTTTTCGATAGGAATCCAACAAACCTAAAATCCTCAAATTTTATTAAATATTTTTTGGGTTTAATTTAGGTTTTAGTGAAAATCAAATTTTATTAATTAAATCAAAAATACACATAAGATTGATTTGAAATCTTAGGGATTGAAGGTGAAGTTAAAATGCACCAACGATAAAACTTTTAAGTCAAAAGGATTTTTATATTGAAAGATATTATATTTTGAAGTTTGAATAATAAAAATAAGTTAATGGACTTTATAAAAAATCATGAAAAATCATTTAAGTTGGTTGAAACTTTGGAAAATTATAAAAAATCATGGAAATATCCAAAAAATACAAATAAATATTCATTTTAAAGGTATTTTAGAGGAGATTAATTTAAAATTAATTAAAATTAAGTTTGAATAATAATTAAGACTTAATTTAGGTTTAATTAAAAAGTAATTAATTTAATTAATCCCTAATTACCAAGTAATTAATTCCAAACTTTTTGGGGTTGATTAATGATGACCTTTACCTCCCATAATTTTCTTGGGATTTATTGCTTGGTTAATTAAGAAAATTGATTATCTTAGCCCTAATTACTTTCTTAATTAATTATATGATTAATTAACATTCTAAATAACCAGGAAATCATTAATTAAGCTTGTTAATCATTGTAGAATATTGAATGGGCATGGGAAATAAGATTGGGACCTCTTTCCCATTCTTTTCCTTAAGTTCAATTCACTTGACTTGAAACTATTTAATTTGGGACTAATTAATGGTTGAATTCATTAATTAAATAGCTTAATTAATTAAATTAAAATCATAATCATTATAGATCTCATCTAATTAAGTTTTATGGGTAGACTCTTAGGTGTTCAATAACCTAAGAGAATCCTAAGGAAATTATAATTAACCAATATATGTGGGAGAATTATAAGAGAACTTAATTAAGTCTCTTAGCTTAATTAACCATTAATCATGAGCCAATTGCATTAGGCCCCTTTCATTTCTTAGGATTATTATTGATTTAATTTCTAATGCATATGCATATCCTATTGCCTCACCATTTCTTGGGTAAACATGTTAAGGTGAAATAAGAAAGGGGTAATTAATGTACTTAACTCATATTACAACCTAATTAATCTATATAATCAACTTAATTTCTTTTCATTGAATCAAATTGATTAACCAATATAGAAATGGGTTAGGAGCAACAAATGATTGAATATCCTTTTTTCTCTAAATCAAATCAAACATCCAAAAATAACTTAATAAGAAGCTTTGGTTTACTTTAAATGATTGTATTTGATATGATTGTCCTTAAGAATTAATTTGATTGAATGAAATATGTGTTTTATGTCTTATTATTCCTTTTCAATCATATTAAATGATGTTTTTATAATGTTTAAACTTAAATGAATTTCTTTTATGTCAAGCTTGCATGTGTTGAGTTAATTTAATATATGTGTGGCTATTATCACTATTAAATTCAAATATATTTTCAAAAAGCTTATAAATGAGTAATAACATATGAAGTAATAGTAGTTATGATTATATATAGGTTTGCATGTGCTTATAGCTTAAGTTTGTGAAATAGAGCTTTCTTTTCTTTAATCTATATGTGGATTCACATGTATTTAAATGTTAATAAGTATATAGTGTAGACATCTTGGGAATACGAGGCTTTAGTTAGCCTCAAGGAGGTCATTTGATTGCCCTTCCCTGGTTTAATAATGACACATACTTATTTGATTTCATTTACATGTGTTCCTACATTAGAATTAGGATGAAATTTTGTTTTATAAACATAAATGTTCTAATCAAATAAAAATATACATTTTGCATGAATTTCTTTCTCTTACTTACATATACATTCACGTGTAGTGAGATAGCAAAGTATATAGTTTGGACATCTCAGGAATACGAGGCTTTAACTAGGCCCAATGAGGTCATTTGATTATCACACTTCCCTGGTTTGACAAAAGCATGTACTCACTTATTTCTCTTTACATGTGTATGTATATGTGGCTAAAGGATGAAAATCCTTCTTTTCTAGTAAGAATACATGCATTCATAATACACTAAATGATTGAATTAATTATCCATATGATTTGAGGACCCTTTCCTTATATTCTTACATACAAATTTACATGTGTTTGATTGCAAATGGGTATATAGTTTGGACATCCCGGGAATAGGAAGCTTTAGCTGGCCCCAAGGAGGTAATTTGATTATCTTACTTCCCTCGTTTAATAATGACACGTACCTATTTAATTTCATTCTTGTCTTTTATATAAGAATTTGATAAACATCATTTGATTAAATAAAACATGTTAATATAGTCACAAATGCTACATGTGATGGAAAGGATTAAATTGATGTCATGTGTTAATAGTTTACTCAAATTAATCTTAAGAATCCAATAAGGTAAACCTAAACTTAGGATTAATTTAAAATGTGTAACAAGCCACTCGCTAAAGAGAACTAAATTAAATTAACATGCTTTAGAAAGTGGCTTAAGATAGGGATGAAAGAGGGAAATCCTCTTTCTTCTTTTTATAACACTTAGTAGCTAAGTGTACATCACATAAAACCAAAGAAAAAATAAATTAAAACTTGCCAATCAATTAAAGCACTTAAAGTGAAACAATCCTTTAAATTGAATCTTTCAACACTTAGAAAATCTTAACTCTAAAGCCTAGTTATGACATATCACACAAGCTTTAATACACACACATTAGATTAAGTCACCACTTCAAACTTTATGTTAAGACGGTGCATGGTTTGATGAATATTTTAATTTGTGATGTATTATTTTAAACTAGATGTTAGGGTGTATGTTTCGTAGACTGGATGGTAGGTTATGATTAGCCTAATCATGTTTTCTATAGAGGATTATGCTTAAGGGGGCAGTTAAAAATAAATATAAATGCTCTCTTTGTAGGTTTCTTAAGCCTCTAAGCATAATCCAAGTTAGGACAAGTGAAATTAGTTACCCATGTACAACGTGTTAATTCCAAATTATAAATATAACTGCTTGGGTTGTATATGTGTCTAGCTAACACTTATTTTGCTGGTGTAGTTAGATTTACTTTTCCTATTCTTAATGTAATTTTGCAATTAAGAATTAGGATTAGTGCTATGGGGGAATTAGGATGAGCATTGGCTAGTATCTTATGTTCCATGTGATGCCTTTGAAGTGGAGCAAACAAAATCAAAGAAGGAGGAAGATACATAAAGACATAAATATATGAAGACTGAAGACCCTTCCATAGCATTTATCATTTGTAAATTATAATTATTCTTTCATTTTCTGAGTTGTATAAGGGTAGAGCTCTACTACCCATTTCTCTTTTTGGGTTGTACATTGGTACTCGATTGCACTGGCCTTTTATTCTTTTATGCTAGTTTTATAAAGTTGATTAATGTTTTGTTTAAATTGTGCAATATAAATGGCATGGATTTTCATAGTTTCTTTATGATTGGTGTTTGTTGTATGGTCTAGATGTGATTAAGCTCTTAGGAAAAAATAAATCTTTTACCTAACTATAACTCATAATTAAATTTCTAAATAACTCATAGCCTCATATAAAGCTTAGTCATTAAATAAAGATAATTAAAAGTTTTAGCAACCCCTTAGCTGTATGGTTGTATGTCTAATATCATGCATGCATCTTCTACCACTCTTGGAAAAATGAGGGCCTCCATTCTTGCATGCATGGGAACCGCTTGACCTATGAGAGCAACTCTTACTAACAAAGCTTCACTCTTCTCTCTTGATTTGGCCCATAACTCATTTCATCGTGTATATAGGCATACAAAATTCCAGGACCTTTTGTCAAAATGAAGTGTCTAAAAACAAATAAAATTTAAAAATATTTGCATTAGACTAAGTCATTACTCCTACCACTCATGCTCTAGTCTCTTTAGGGAGTGGGTTTAAGGAGTTTAGTCTCTTTCTAAATAATAATAACCTAACTATCTTGCAAAATCATATAATTTGCCTACATGCTTTTAAAGCATAGGAGGAGTTAGTTGGCTTCCACTTCAAGCGGTTGTAAGCCCAGCAGTTGAGTGGTTTATCCTCTCTTGTGGAGGTAAACTATATACCCATCTTCATTAGACTTAGGTCGTGCTTTGGCTTATGTCAAAGCTCCCTAGATCTAGAATATGAGGTAGCTATTTCCTTTAGGCTACAAGCATAAATCCTCACCTCTTATGTATTTTCACAACTTTATGTTGTGTGATTATAAGTCTTAGCTTTCTAATAAAATATTACTTTAATAAAATCAATCTCTTCAATTTTAAAATTATAAAGCCACCATAGGATATATTAGAATGCTCACTAGGCTTCCTAGTATCATGAGCACTTTTTACTTATTCCCTTTGACTTTAAAATAAGTCTTCTCCTTGAACAATCTCATTTGATTCTCTAAACATAACCAATTTATTGATAGTCTAGCCTTGAAATCTTTGGAAACCCTAATTGCCTACTTTAATCGAGAGTATTCCTAAGGGATCCCATTCTTTAGGATGTAATTAACTATGGGGCTTACCTCCATAGGGAACTGTTGACCTCACCTTTGGAGTGAGCTTTCAACTTCTACATCCTAGACATAAGGACTCATCTAAACACTAATAGGCCCTTAGTATTAAGACATTTCTAGTGATTAGCTGAACACTTAACCTAACCCTAGAGACTTAGAAGAGTTAGCCATAGCTTGAACCCAATCCTTGCTTCTTTCTTTCAAACCAAATTTTAATTCAAATCTCAAATCAATTCCAACTTAATTGTTCTCTCAAATCATAAATCAATTCCTAAACTCAAATCTTAAATCAATCCAACTCAATTGTTTTTCTCAAATCATAAATCAATTCCAAAATCTAAATCATGAATAAACTCCAAATCAAATTATTGAAACCCATGATCAATTCTAAATCCAAAATCTTTCCTAAGCCCTTTTGATTTCATCTTATGGACTCCAACTTAAATCAAATCCAAATCACTCCAAACTCAAAAGATTTTCTCATAACCCATTTATATTCTCATTTATATTCATAAATATAAATGAAATATAAATTCAAAACTCAAATCCAAATCCAACTTAAATCCAACTTATCTCTTTCAAGTCAAATTCTTGAACTTAGCCAAATCATTCTCAAATCAATCCAAACCCATGGATTTTCTTTTCAAACAAACATTCCTTCAATCACATACCCAAATATAAACATAAACTTCAATCAAAACCAAAATTAAATTAATTCAAATTAAACCCATGTTCATCCTTTGAACTTGGAATTGTCAAATTAATCAAAACCCATTTGACTCCAAATCACTTGAAATTGGATTTATATTTCAATCATAAGTCCATTGAGTTCAACCAAACTTGAATCAAGCCTTGATCAAGCAAATTGACCCACTTAGGTTCACTTGACCAAAGTGACCTAAAGCACCTTTTTGAGCCAAGTTCTAATCCAACCTAAATTGGATTGAACTAAGCCCATCTAAGTCTTACATTGTGAGCTACAATCATCCAAGGATGATCAATCACTCAAATGGGATCAAACCAAGTCAAACTTAGTCTTTGACCAAGTCAACATTTAACCCAAATGAAATCTAAATAATCCAAAATCAACTATATGCCAAATTGATTGAAACCTTTGATCTAAACAAATTCATAATCAATGATTGAACTTGACCAAGCCATCAATTGAGCTAAATTAAGCGTAATTGGTTAATTGACCTAAGTTGACCCAAGTTGACCTAAAAGTCAAAATGGGTCAAATCTTGATCTAAGCCAAATTGATTGCAACCAATAGGTCAAATTCATTCTAAATCACTTGTTGAACTTGACCAAAGCTTCAATTGGCCAACTAGACCCAACCTAGCCCAATTAACCATGAACATAACTTGACCTAAAAAGGTCAAATCAACTTGAAATCAAATCAAACCAAAATTGATTGAAACTAAAGCTTGTAAAACATTTCAAATGATCAACCAAGCCTAAACAAACCCTTGAACTAACCCAATTGGGTCAAATGGGTCAAATTGGTCAACTTGACCCATTTGACCTAAATAAACCTAAATTAACCAAAGCCAAATTGAACCAAACCAATGATACCCATAGGATCCAAATGATCATTTGGACTTGACCTAAGCCATGGTATGACCAAATTTGACCAATTGGTCAACCTAACCCCAATTGACCCAACTTGACCTAAATGGGTCAAGTTGAACCAATTCAAACCAAATGAACTCCAAATCACATGAAACTTGGCCCAACCCATTTTTAAATCATTTCAAATATGCCCAAATCAAATTCAAGTCCAAAATGACCACTTAACCCCTAGGTCAAAGGGTATCAAATGACCAAATTCACTTGGAATTTGGTCATATTCTTTCTCAAGGCCACTTAGCATCCTTCTAGTGGTCCAACCCAAGGCCAGACCAACCCCTCCAATAAAAATTAAGCACTTGGATCACTCAATACACTCATCGAGCACATGGGCACTCACTCTCCTCAACTCCTCTGCCTAAATGACTCACATGGGGTGCTAAACAACCAAAATTGACCAACCAATCTCAATAATTGATCTAAAATGGCAACTCTACTCTTCACTTGATCCAAGGATGGGGAGATATACTCCCCCTCATTCCCACTCAAATGAGAAGCACTCAATTTGACTGAGCTCTAGAAATCAAAACTAAGCATCTCTAAGCTTCCCAAAGCCATTTCCAAGCTTCCTTGATTTCTCCTTGTCAATTTTGCTCAAAGCCGAAATAGGGGATGTGAAGTGAAGAGCCAACCCATCTAATTCTCTACCAAACCCAAATTAATCTTGCAAGCACCATCAAGTGACCTCATCGAGCTCAATCAGGTTGTTTCCCAAGTCACCAAGCCACGGGAAGGAGGACTTTGATCAAAGTTGATTGCCATTGAAGGGAAGCTTGGTCAACCGAGCCATCAACTTCAAATCAAGACTTGAAAATTCAACAGGGATTCATCTCTACTGGATGAAGCTACCTCCTCCATTGGAAGCACCGGTGATAGCCTCCGATGAGGTATTGCTCAAAACTGATCTTAGGATAAAAATTGCTTGGTCCTTTGTGAAGAAAATTGTAATCCCTTGAGATCTTGACCATTGGATTCATTGCATGTGCTTCCTCGAAGGTGCAGGCTGAGTTTGAACTCCATCCAAGCTCGGGTGAGCTCAGATCAAGCAACGATCAACAGATGGCATCCGTCTCTCACCACTTAGGAGGAGATAGATCATACACTATCCGTTCCGCATGATTGGAATGGATTATTGTGATTAAATCATGATACTTCTCCCTCTAATTTAAGCCTAAACCACAGGATTAATCACAGTCGTCTGATCTTAGATCGGATGGCCCGTGGAGAAAGTGCATCCGCCACCGGCTAACTCAACCATGGATGTGACAACTTAAATAACCTATCCCATCGCAGCATGTGGAAAGCGCACCGCGTCAGCCTCCACTTGGCCCGACGGGATTAGGGGGTTAACTAGATCTTATTAATTCATTTTTAATGTTGAAACTTCCTAAACTCATAACTAAATATTGAAAAATCTAAAAAATACAAACTCAAGTTCATTTTAAAGATAATGCAGTAAAGAATAATATAAAATTAAAATTAATTAATTTTGAATAGTGATTTTAACTCAATTTAGGTTTTATTAGAAATGTAATTTGACTAATTACTCTTTAAAACTTCAGTGATTAATTCCAAACTTCCTAAGGTTGATTAGTGGGATGATGTCAACCTCCCATGATTTTCTTGAAATTTATTATTGGACTAATTAGGGCAATTGCTTATTTCATCCCTAATCACTTTCTTAATTAATTAAATGATTAATTAACATATTAAATAGTGATAAATTCATTAATTAAGCTTGCTAATCATCATGAAATAGTGAATGGACTTAGGGAATAAGATTAAGATTTCTTTTCCAATCTTTTCCCTTAAGTTCATTTCATTTGGATAAACACTTAATTAGTTTGCAAATTGATTAATGACTTAATCACTTCATTAAATGGCTTAATTAACCAAACTCAAAATCAAATTATTCCAAAACTTAATCATCTTATTCTTGGGTAGATTCTTAGGTGTTCAATAACCTAAGAGACTTCAAAGGAAATTATAATCAAGCTACATGTGTAGGAAGGTTATAAATGTACTTAATTAAACCATTTAGCCTAATCAATCAATAACATGTGAGCCAATTGCACATGTTATGTTAATTAATGGATTTAATTCACACTTTAACCTAAACAAAATATAAAATCAATCTAATTGAATTTAAACCAAACCAATTCACACATGGGGGAAATGGGTCATGACTAGCAAACCATCCTCATATTTTCCAAGTCAAATCAAATTCAAAAAAATAAAATCTCCTTAAAGAATTTTGATTCACTTTAAATGATCTTATTTCATAGGATTTTCCTTATGAATTAATTAGATGAATGGAGTCATATGCTTACATCACTTTATTTCATTCTAGCTAAATATTATTTTCCATATGAAACATGCATTCATATCTTTTAAAAAATCAATTAAATAAAATATTTCCTTTTATGTCAAATTGTATGTTTTGGCTAAAGTTAAGAATATGAGTGGCTATTATCACTATTAAATCAAAAATTATTTTCAAAACCTATAAATCAAAGATTTTGAATGAAGTGATACTACTTATAAATACTTATAAGCTTGCATGTGATTATAGTATAAGATGTGTTTTATGTTATTTTCTTCTCTTCTCTTAACATGGATTTCAATAGGATTTGTAAAGTATATAGTTCATTTGAAAAGAACACAACACTTACTTAAATCTATTCCTATGCATTTCTATGTTATGACTTAAGAATGATCCTCATATTTACACATGTAAATTATATAACCAAATCAAACATAAATCATTTGCAAGATTTTTCATACATTTGTTTCTTTTTGTACATTTTCATGTATTTAAGAAAAGTGATATATTACCGACATCCCGACACGGCTTTAAGTAGCCCTAAGTAGGTCTTCTACCTTACGCTCCTGGTGTATAAAATAATGGCACCGTACTCACTTATATCTTTTATACATGTGTATGTGCATTATGTTAATGGATAAAGAATCCCTCTTTTCTACATAATAAATACATGCACTCATGGAATATCCAAATTTCCAAATCATATCTCTTAGCATTCATCATCAAGGTGTGCTAAAATTTGCATTGCATGTATAGGTTTGCTTAGGATTTATTCATATGCATGGTATACATGGCAGAAAGAAATAAATGGTTGTGTGTCATGTGGTAGTAATCCACATTAATTAATCTTAAGATGCCTTTCTTATTGAATAGGGCTATTTAGAGCAAATCTAAACTTAGGATTAATTAAAACATATAATAAGACATTCACTAAAGAAATTACTTAAGGTAGGGATGAAAGAGAAGTTCTCTTCTCTTTTCTTCTCTTTACAACATTTAGTAACTAAGTGTAGGTTCATTCAAACCAAATCAAATCACTAACTAAAATTAAAAAATTAACTAAATCACTTAAAATAAAACCACCCTCTAAATTGAATCCTTCACACTTACAAAATCTCAACCTTAAAGCCTAGCTAAGACATGCCACACAAGCCTTAAGTGGCACACACATTAGGCTAAGTTATCATTTCTAGCTCTATATTAGGGCGGTGCATGGTTTGATGCCTAATTTTATTTTGTGATGTAATTTTTGCCCCATCTATCCTCCTGAGGAGAAGTTTGGTTTCAAACTCTGATATGAACAGGAGGAGTACGCCATGCTAATGTGCCTTGGATGATCCACATCTCGTCAAATGAGCACATTGAACTATCCATGTGTGAGCCCTCACTCATAATGATGCAATTATCGCCAAGACGCTTCACCAAGCTAATAGCCCATTATGTGGGCCTCCCTGGGGGAGGCCTACTATGCCAAAAGTGAGAGAAACCCTACACCACAAAAAA
This sequence comes from Cymbidium sinense, assembly GCA_021442155.1. NCBI lineage: Eukaryota > Viridiplantae > Streptophyta > Magnoliopsida > Asparagales > Orchidaceae > Cymbidium > Cymbidium sinense. The sequence continues at coordinate 148,236,707 of CM038217.1, forward strand.
GGTCTCTATCACTTCGATGGATTGTAGGTCAAATATGTTTTCTAAGCAATATCAATCTTTTACCAGTAAACATAAATGGATCAGAGAGTTCTCATGTGGGATTATGGGATACCCTTCTTGACAAGAAATTGTCTCTATGTTCAAATGGCTATTACAAGGGCTATAGCTAAGTTAGGTGGATTCACAAAAGCATCGAAGTGATGGAGACCATCTGTGATCACTAAGAGGCGGTAATGAAAACCATAGGAGGCTTTATTGTAAGAAATGGTGAACAAAATGAAAAGAAAAATTGAAGTTCGAGGACCTTTAGACAAGCATTCTACCCCGAACCCTCGGCCAAGCGACAGCTCTTGTCCGACCTTTCCTTTTTCCATTCACCACTTCTTAGCTTTGTTCGCGTGCAAATCTTTTGGTTAGCAATCAACTAATGAGCCGGCAAATGATGCCAAGTCAACCTGCCGATCTTCAGCTTATGAACTAAATCGACTCTACTTCCTCATTCAGCCGATATGAACTACAAAAGAAACGCCCATGCCTCATCTTTAGCGTGGATATCGAGGTCTAAATGAATGAAACTAGAATCGGGAGCTCCACCTTACGACCATGACTAATTAGAATCGTCCGACGATCCTACAGAAAAAAAGAAGCATAAAATAGACATTGTCATCCTTGACGGTAGTCGCTAACATAAAAGTCAATTCATATACAACGAGGTTCAGAGCAAATAGAACAAAAAATCGGATAATGACTTCGTTAGACATAGAGTGGAGATCCATATGCTGAGATCCAAAACTCATGCGTAAGAGAAATGCTATCCCCACTCAACTAAGACATCACTTTGACCAAAAGTTTCTTGTGATCTTTTTGTTCAAATAACAATGAAGGTGAAGCAGGGTCATAGGTATTGGTTATTGCAGCATTCACCGAGTGGCATCTGGCCTCACCCGATTGTGTGGTGGTGAAAGCTCCCTAAGAAGGGGACGCTTGTTAAGTCATTCATATCCTTGAGCATGTAAAGCCTAAGGATTTCAAAATGGAGTTTTCTAAGTTACATTCGAAGAATCCATTTCCCAACCAACCAAATGACTGAGTTAGATGGGGAAAGAAGTCAGGGGTCAAGGGTGAGTAGAGCTACTTGTTTCCTCCCAGGTCGAGATATATACCTCCTCTCCTCTCCTCCTTTCGAGCTATCGCTCTCTCTCATTTTGCTCGAGCCTATCTCCTTTCAGTCGAGCAAACCTTTATTATTTTTTTCTAACATGAGATTTTGTATCGAGATAGTAGTATGAAAGAAGGGTTATTCTCAATTTGATTTTATGTGTCAAGCAAGAGTCAATTTCAGCATCACAAACCATTATTCTTCCACACCAGAAGTCTCTTTCTTATTTTTATGTTATGAGAGAAAGAGTTAAAAAAATGGAAAAAATCATTTGATCCTTCTTGGATCCTATCAAAAAAACTTTGGGATTCCTAAACCCATTGAATTCTGTAACCTACTACCCTCAAGTTAGTTTCTTTCATCCCGAAAGTTCCCCCGAGAGAAAGAGAGTCAATAGGAATTCTCTATACTCTAGAACCCCTAAGCCTAGGAGCAATAGACTGAAGAGGTACGACATTTGTCAAGTCAGTCACAAAGGAAGAAAAGCCAAGGGCAAAGAGGTTCAATACAGTTTCACAAATCTTGTCCAAACTTCTGGTCGAAAGAAGAAGGCCATTTAGAAAGCAGGCCATGGAAGAGAAAGATTTCATCTATGCACAAAAGGCATTCGATTAGATAGAAGACTTTGGTCAATCTTTCTGGAAAAAGCCCTTTTGCTTCATATCTGACTTTTAGCCCTCTACTAATGACATAGTCAAGCTTCTTTTATCTGAGATATCGCCTTCTATAAAATGATTCTCGCTTTGTCGTGGCTTATTCATCTCACGGTTTCACCAACTACATAGGACTTTTATGTCAACCCATTTCATCCCTATATCTTTCAGACATAATCATTTTGGACAATGGGCGAAAGCTCGATCCAGCAATATCGCGTGAGTGAAGAAGGGCAATGCCGCTTGTAAAGCTCTTTCGTCGAAAGGCCGATCATGATAGACGAGAAGAAGCCAGCTAACTCCATGCCGCCAGGTAATACCGGGGTGTTCTTCAATGACCGGGTGTAAAGGGCACATAGGCGGTGAATAGGGTTTCAAGTTCAAGTCACCAAAAGCGGTGGAATGCTCAAACCAATTCACTTGAGTGAGACAGAGCTTTTTTCTTATCTCGCAACAATTTTCTTCTTCATTCTCATTCACATGAACTTATCACCGAATCAATCCCAACTATCAACAAAGGCTAGAAAGACATGAGAAACCCCATTCAATCGAGATCCCGGAAGATTCCATTCCCTAAATCGCCTAATCATCACTTGGTTTTACACCGACTCCTTTGGCAAAAGGCATAGTTGAAAAGGCTATTGCTACTACCGATTGACTCAAAAGAAGAGTTCGTGACTTCCGTGCTTAGCTCTTTCTCGTGCGATGAACAAGCTTTCTTCGTCATTCTGGAATGAAGTGGAATTTGCTTTGGGAGTCTCAGACATTCTAAATCAAGATTCCCAATTCTTTTGATTACGTTCTGCTCTCGCCTCTCTTTCCCTTATTTTTTCTATACCCAAGATATCTTAAGCAATCACAAGCTTCCAATTCCAATGAAGCAAGGGCGTAGCACCAAGAAGCCACCACCGACCGATATGGAGAGGCTAGTTGAACGCCTCGACAGCTAAGTTCATTAAGCCAGGTATGTAGAATGTTCTAAAATAGAACATTTTTCTGCTTGGAAAATTTCTAGTCTTTAAATACTTTCTAGATCTAAATGTAGCAACACAAAAAATAGATAGGCATCTATTCATCCAACCATCTCCTGACTTTTCGAGCCAAGCCCTAGTGCTTTTGAATCGCGGAGGAAGCCTAACTGAGTCTTTCTTTTCAAGTGAGTTTTCTTGCCTGCCTTGCGAGCCAATCCCTTTTTCATCGCTTCACGCCTTCCATGCTATAAAGCTCTTCCAGAACTGATTTTGGACTTCCTCATATACATGCTGGGATTGGTTCATCGAAAAGGAAAAGCTCCCCGCCAAGAGTCGCTTTCTGGTCATTCACCCGCTTAGAGCTCATTCACTCGACATTGTAAAGTCTATTAGCTTACTATTGAGCTATAGAGGGATATACTGGTGGGCAAAGGCAATAATCTCATCTTATCTGTTGTATGTCGCCTGAGCCCGAGATTTTGACCGACCACGGGCAATAAGCGCTAAGACGGCCACTTGAACCTAAGAATAGGGCGACCCGTGAATGATGGGCCAAGTGGCACAAGCTATTAAAGTGGGCGGCCTTTCTTTTCTATAATAGCTGCTACGCACAAACCAAGCAAAGCATGAACAAAGTAAAAGGTCGCCGATTGCTACTAAGAACCTAACAGAGCTTGAGCATAAAGTTTCTTTGGTCCAGGAACCACTTTTTGTGAGAAAGGCTCAAAGCATTGCTGATGGAAGCAAGGCCTATAGGGAAGGGCCCAAGATAGTCTTGAAGACAGAACCTCCCAACGTGAGAAGACTTCCTTTCTCCATAGGAGTGGGTGCACTCAATTGGTAGTGTCATTTTTCAAGAAAGGCTTTGTGATCCACGAGAACATGTCGTGGATATTGGGACAAAGGGGCACTCGTAAAGTGTGAAACACTCTATTTCTTAACGATCACCTGCAAAGAGTGGATGATTAGCGAGGACTTGAGCTAGAGTGAGCCGCTAAGGGGTATTCTGTATGAGAACATTATAATGGAGAAGGTAATAGTAAAATAGGATTCATTTTGAGCGCCAAATCGCTATATATTTGACACGGGTTTGTCGTAATGCTATAACTATGGCAAATGCATCTATTGTCATTGATGCATAAAGAAATATACCAATTAGTAATGATTGAATTCCTACTAGGAGTGATCATATCATGCCATATATTAGATAGGCCCCCTCATCTAAAGATAGAATAGATATGGATAGATAGACATTCCATTGATTCATGAAATGGCTCGTCGGTCGATCCAAATGAATCATTCTTAGGGTCTCTCTCCACCCCCCACCCCGAAACTGATCCCCGGCACACAATCAATGGAGGCCTCTCTGACATATGTTGAAACATCTCAATAAAGCATGCTCGTCATTTCATCTTTCCCTTAATAAGTCATCAAATTTGGTGCTTGATCCTGCTATGGGGAACAAAGGATGAAATACAATCGATTCCTCCATTTAAGTGGTTCTCGCTTCTCCTTGTTCCTGTTCCTAACTCCTCCCTGGGTAGTTCCCAATGTTTGACACTTTTCTATTTTCTTGTTCTTCTAATTCTAGTTCGATTTCACAAGGTGCTAGAAACCAAATTGGATAGAAAGGGAAAGAAAAAAAGATCTCAGATTGGGCTCTCTATCTCCGGGTATATATTCTTTCTTTGTTCGACTTTTCTAGAATCTTTGACTTCTTATTTTATTCTATTATTATTATAGTTTCTTCTAAATAGTATTTGAAACTGATTCACAATACTAATCCAGTCTGAAATGCTCGCCCCCCACTCCCTCGCAATATGTCAATTCGTTTCAAAGATCCAATGAAGATTGATCTCCTCAAAAGAAAAGTAGATTAGTTCGATCAGTAACACCTGTCTCTTCCCGGTATATTTCACTAACACTAACTGAAGCTAACCAGAAGCTTTCTTCTCATTTGGATCGAAAAGAGTGGACCAAGGTCAAAACCGCCAGACCTGGATGAGCTACCGGGGGGTAAATGGTCACATTTCTTCGAAGAACATGCATTATTCTAACAAGCCGATGATGGATGATCAAGCAGCCCCCAGTAGGAGGAACCCCAAAGCACTCATTAGTCGATGAATTGGGGAACTCCATACGCATAACGAAGCGACCGGCGTGGAGCAAGAGTCGCATTACACGCCGAGCCATCGCCACCTTTCCCACAAAATGAAATTTCAATTGTTTGAGGCTCATGGGAAAACTCGAGATTGATTCGAGAGTGGAACTTTCCCGGAAAGAACGAAAAGGTGATCAGCCTGGATCAACTTCCAAAAATGGGAATATACGAAGAGAGCATAAAAAGGGATATTGGACTAAAACACTGCGATATAGAATAGAATCCAAAATTGGAAAGATCTTGAAATGTTTTTTGCTCTAGGAAGAGGTCCCGTCTACCTACGCCAGGCACGTCAAGCTATTCAAGTCAGCAAGTTGCCAATTCATTTGGACCGATCTGCTAGCCCCCCTCCACTTCCAAAAGGAGTCACCTTTGCTCGAGACTAGCTTTCTCCTCGATCCTCTAGAGAGACTACCATCATTAGAACAACAATATAGGCCACCGCTCACTGGCGAGTTGAGATCGGCCCCTGGGTTGGACAAGGTGGCCTAGAGGTTTCGAGGACCTAAGATAGTAAATGCATTAGCAACACCATCAAGTTCGGTCATCAATCACTATCGTTGTGTGTTTCTCGGTGTCTATTTCCGCGATGTCGCTTGCTCGGACAAGAAGCTGGGAATCTCAATAACGGTGGCAACCAAGCCCTCAAGAGAGCTATAATCCTTGCTCAGAAACATAATATTTAGTAATCCTCACTTGTCACTTGGCCCCTCCACCAATTTATCCCACCTCAAGAACATCTCAGGTGCTTCGAGGGTCTATAGATCAGACAAAAGTCTCAAAGGTGGTTAAGACATTGGCTACTCATGAGGTTACCCTCGTGTCCAACATCACCTTCAAATGGTGGTTGAGGTTACCACCATGGTATAATCGACCGCTATGAGGAAGGTATGCTTTGTTATTATTCAGAGAGCGACAACCCAACCCTAGAATCTTTGGAGATAGTGGCCTAAGTCCGCCAATTTTATTGAAGCCCCTATTTTTTGCTCTAGCGATAAGCAATTAACCAACCCAGAAGTGTTAAGGTCACTAAGATCATGTGTTCATGCGATCTCACGAGCCCTTACTATATGGAATGGGGCGCCCCTCTGGCCAAGGGCGGTATGCATGTGTCAAAACACTAGAGTGAAGTGAAACCTATGGGGCCTTTTTCTTTTTCATTTGGAAATCTCGGGCGAGTTCGAGCTTCTAACTTCTTTTTGATGAGAGCTATAAGTAGGTGCAGGAGTATATCACAAGTAAGCAGTCTTTATGAAGCTTGCGATTGTCCCATTACCTCTTGTAGGCAGTTAGTCCCCTTGGTTCTCTCGTCAGAATCTAATTCGCCAATCTGGGGAGTTCACTTTTTTCAATCTAGTAGGTACTTGGCAATCGCTTATACATACCCGTAAGAAAAGAAAAAGGAGTAGCCGAACTGACTCAATAAGCTCGGATAATTCAAATAATAAAAAAAGTAGAAGTTTGAGTTTTCCTATGCTCGGTCCTTTCTCTGCTTTTGACACCTGTTGTCTGAATTGGGTCAGAAAACTTTGCTTATACTTTATTGTACATATAAAATTACTTTATTGAACACAATTCGAATACAAGAGAAGAGAAGCAACTATATCGGCAGGAACAATAGGATATCTTAGACCTTAGTATGTTTCTTTGGGGATTCCCAGAGAAGACGGATGTTTACTTTTGGTGTAGTAGTTTATGAAAGGTGAAAAGGTGAAAACGGGAGAAGGGGGTCTTGCTCGACCACTGGGACCCGCGACCGATGGGAGTTTTGCTTTCACAAAAAAAATTTATCCTTTGAATTCCTTTTTTTTCTTTTCTTCGACCGGAAACTATTCTGGAGAAGTTCAAATCCGCTTCGTTTGGATATTGATCGGTCTTGGTTTGACATGGTTCACGCGTTATAGGAATATTTCACATTGTCCATCGACCACGCCTTCTACCGATCCAGTCCCGACTCACCCTCCATGGACTAACCTGCGAGAGGAACCCTTAGGTTTTCTGGGCATTGATTCTCACCAATGCTTGTGTTACTATTCTCGCTCGCTTCTTCCACACCTGCGTGCTTCCCTCTAAGGCAACGCCTCCCTACCATGCATTTTACATCCCACAACTTCGGTAGATTGCTTAGCCCTGTTCATCTTTGGCCCTTGGTCATAGATCTTGTGACCCATTCTCAAAGCTTCATGTGGGAGAGATCCCTTGAATCGAGGAATCCCAATCTGCTCCCCTAATCATGAATCTCTCGTAATAGGGTGTATTGGTTCTTCGGGGCTCCTAGTTCCATAGTTGCATCGCTATCGCCCTTCCTCTTATTGAGATGCACCTTTTTTTACGTCCATCCAAGCCTCTGCGGATGTCATCTTATGGTCGATGTTTCAGCTCACCACTACCGGGACTACGTTCTAAACCCCCCGAGGAGTTGAACCCCATTGACTGCGCATTGGAAGGAAGTCCAGTCCCCCCCTTTCCATTTGCACAAACCTTTGACTTTTGATAAAGAAAAAAGTCAGAACCAACAACTCTTTTCTGTTCCATCTCATATTGAATAACGATGAAAGGTTGCTTGGTTCAACACGTGTGAGGAATGAGCGTAGGAGCAAATTTTTCTTTTTGGGGAATGAGCATTGGGTTGCAACATTTCATCATTCCCATGCAGATTTTCTTCTGCCTAAGGTCTCTGATCATTCTCGATTCTTGTGAGAAGCACTGGAAAGTCCAACACACTAAGAGGTTCAGAACCACCGGGGTGACGAGCTTTACTTTCTTGATGTGGTTGTGAAGGAGCATGGGTGCAACTGGGACCCCATGATTCGCTTTCTCCAAAGTTGAAATTGGTGAAGGCAGCTTTGAAGCCATGGACTAGGCAGAGATTTGGTCATCTCTCTGCAGGTATCCTACTTTTCTGTGGCAAGGGAGGTGCTTAGCTAACTAAGCTATGGGACAGTGGGGGAGAATGGCTAATAGCACTGCAATCCGCTTCCAGAGACTAGAATAGGCCGGTGAAGATGGAATTTTGGATATGAAGAGGGTGGGGACTTCTCCCTCAGATATAGGAGAAGGGAAGGAGTCTCCGGTCCGCGTGGTTGCCTCGTAACCATTCACCGCAACGCTTGCATTCCACGCCTATTCTTTGCCTATTGATTCAACTCGTTAATCCCATGAATTGGTAATCGATTGGCAACAGTACGTATTTGGATGAAATTCCTTTGAAGTTTGCTCGTAACAACAATATCGAGAGACTCACCCACCGAGGACTTTCTCGCAACCCTTATGTCTCCATCTCTTGATTCGAGCTCAATCTATAGTTTGGTCTGGATGAATGCCAGAGCATTCAAGGTCTGATCGGCTCATAGGTGGGAAGACAAAGAGTTTTGAGTGATTGACTCCAAGCTATGAATTAGAGGTTATCCACTGGGAATAAAAAAATGGCATACTATGACCAATTAGGAAAGATGCTAACATGTTTGAAAGAATGGAACATTCCACTTGGGATATGATTTCAAGGATCTTACCCAAATTTCAATTTACCAACACATGCTTATGAGCAAAATGTCTTTCTCAAGGGAAGTGCCTCTTTTTTTTTAGGTGAATTGCATGCTATGTTTCATGCAAACAACACACAAATGATGATTTGGTCTACTTTGAGACAATGCAAGTTTCGAAAATAGGGCTTTGATGACCTGCAAAGTTCATGAATTCAATACTTGATTCATTGCCCATGTACGAATTGGATTCAAACCAATATCGACACTACTTTCTTTTAGTAGATCGTGAGTGGATCACCGCTTTTTTTCATTGCTTCGCACCTAAGCATTTCGTAAAAATTTCTAACCGGATCACGTATGAAAAGAATCAATACGCTTTCCAATACCAACATCAACTCTCAAAGCCATTTTTTTAGTTCCTGACACCCCCCAATCCAAATTCATGCTCAGAGCAGATTCGTGACCCCGAAACTCCCTACATCGATACCAGACGTATCACTTCTTTTCTGACTTAACCTAGGCACACCCTAATAGAGATTGGGTAAAAGAGGAATGGGTGATCGATGAAAGATGGGGTAATAATATAATAGGGTCATAGCAAAACCACTCTTTTATCCGTCTTTCTCAAAAATCATACCAGTGGTTTAAGTAGCAAAAGTTCTAGCTTAGATAGCTAAGACTTCCAACGAATTGAATTCTTTTATCCGAACTGACCCCAAATTTCTTTTCAATTGAGTTATCACCGTCTTGTTCAGCTTTTTTTGTGTTGCCTCAAGGCGAATCCATCTAACAATCTTATAGATAGAAGTAAGTAGAACAATTTTGGTCTACACCTCGGAGGAAGAGGTCGATTGCCTAAACTACCCAATACACTACATTCAAAAGAGTCCACTAAAGCTAAAGGTAAAGACTTCAATCAAAAATCTGTCCCACCAGGTCGCTTTGAATGATCGGTTTCAATGGCATCCCAAAGCACATGGGGATATGGGACGCGTGTCTAGTTCTCATTGGAAAGAGAAGAAGGAAAGGTGAAAAGTGTTAAGAGAAGAGAACAAAGACTTCTTACCAGTCATATGGGCTTATGCTCTCGAGTAAATGACCCAAGAGGCACTAGTAGTGGAAACTAAAGGCAAGATTATTTGTTTGAGCAAATGTAGCTACATCATTAGGTGCTTGCTGATGTTCCTTTTCTTATGAAAGAATCAAACTCTTGCCTTTTCTTTTGTATTGAAGCATTATACGCTACGCCCTTGAAAGACTGATAGAGTCAGCAGCAAGGTTGCGAAGCAAAAGAATTTCTTTTTCAAAGATCGGACAACAGAGACCGACTTCATCGACTTTCAATGTCCGTGTGGAATGCTGCTTTTAGCTGATACGATATTCTAAGAAAAGATATTTATTGAAAAGAATAAGAAGAATCTAGACTAGTTATTGAAAGAAAGGTTCTCCCGCAAAGAATGCAAGAGTTGATGAAAACCGTGGGACCGAGAACAGGTGTAATATTGATCTATGCTACGCCCTCTCTTTCTTATAGTCTAACCTTCTTCTTTCCCATCCAACAAGAAAGCAAAGAGCAAGGAGTAGTCCTGTGCAACCAAAAAGGCTATAAGGATCTAGGGTTGACATCGTGAAATGGTCAAAGTCAAAGTCAGGTCACTCTGAGATCGGAGATCAGAAGAAAATGGAGCCCGGCGAGAAGCTCTAAGGATTGGCAATGGCGGCTCATGGATGGAAAATTGCTTCATCCGTTCCTACCTACTATTGACTCCTCTGAGGCCCATAAGGTTGTGATTTGACCAAAATTTTGATGCTATCTAGCGCCTTTGCTTCATTTGGGTTCTTTCCCTTGCAACCGGCGTCCCTTTTCTATCCTCGCGCTCCTATGATATGCTTCTTTGGTGCTGGTTTCTTGTCCGAGTTGTTTTTCTTCTGCAAACGGTTTACCTTTTCTGCCTTGTGTGGTGGTGCAGCTTTTTCTCCAAGTTACTTCCTTAAGAAAATGAAGTGAAGTAAAGTAAGCTCCCATGATATGATCCAAGCAAGTTGAGGGTGAGGGGCTTCAGCTTCTCCCTCAACGGGCACTTCAGAGTGTGAGCCTTCCATGTTAGGGGGGACTACACTACTTGAAAGTCATCGTACAAAGGTGAGCCAACCCTCTGATTTTCAAACTTTTCATAGTAGCGACCTATCTCTTCCAACTAGAATGCTTTGAGTAGTTCTTGTTTTGCTCCTCATTCAGAAGCACACTGGGTTGCTTAGGCGTAATACAGCGTGTGCTTTAAGAAAAAAGACATTTCTTTTTTCATTATGGAACGGAAACTCACAAGATGGGTTTTATCCAACCCGACTATGACGACCAATCCCTAGTGGTGGTTCCATTTTGGAATCGCCAAGTCAAGGTCAACGACGAAGCGAGCAAACCGATCATCTACCTCTTTCGCTCTTGCTCGATGCCGATCTCACTTTTATCCGTACTCATCAGACTTTACCTTCTACATTTTGGATTGACTTGTTGAATCTCCACCACTTGTCCGCTCAAGAGTTGAGCTGCACCGCCAGCAATTTTCGTGCGAGAATGGAAGAGGGCATTCATTCTTCATACCCGGTCCACAACCGGTTGGTCAAAATTAGACAAAGAAAAGAGAGTGCTCGACCGAACAACATCAAACCATAGAACACAGCCCCTTTCTTAACCCGCCTCAAGCTTACCTTTATGTAGATAGTCTCGGAGAGCTATCAGTCCCCCGCTTGACCTTCTTTTCTAAATAAAAGAGTGGAAAGGACTCCCATACTTTCTCCACAAGACGAGCCTCATACGAGTCGCATCTGCTCGCTCCTTAGCTAGTGCGGTTGTATTGATGAATACTGGTTCTTCTTCTCCTTGTCCCTCTTCTCATTCATCATCTGAGGAGGAACTTGAATCTTGTTCTGCTTGTTCTACATGAGGATTGACGGGTTCGATTGTACGATGCCGTTGATTATAGAATGGTGTACCGGGCTGGTCATTGGCATGTTCAACCATATAGACCACCTCAACTATTTTCTACGTTCTTAGGCATAACCATAGCATGTTATAACGAGCCACACTAGTAGCGCGCATCTATTTTTCATGATCAGTATTGGAATAGGGGTTCCCTTTTCTAAAGAGCTGCTAAGAGTTTGGGGGACCGAAGGCAGTTTTATTCCTCTTCCTTTAGTACAGTCAACTTTGCTACCGCTAGCCTTCTGGATAAGCAATAGGTAGCACATTCGGGGTCTACAGATGGCTTTGCGAACAAATATGGTTGAACAAGCTCTTTTCTAAGACTTTTTTCTGATAAGTTTCAAAACGTGTATTTGACGGCCTCTGATGGTTTTGCTAACCTTGTACAGTGATCACATGTCGAGGACCTAGCTTTCATAGAGTAATGAATGCCTGATGATTCAGACTACCAATCACCTTCACGGGCTCTTTCTTAATGGCCTAACTTCACCGATGAGAAGCTTAGCACCCTTTCCTAGTCTGGTCCGCCTTTTAGATCTCCTATGAGGTGTGCTATGTTTTGGGTTGCCAGCCGACTTTGTCCTTTCACCGATGTCTCGTAACAAGAAGAATAGCAAACAAGCACACAAGCAGGAATAGCAATATTGGCTTTCTGGTTAGCAATCAACTATGGAGCTGGCAACTCACAAGCTAGCATGTCAACCTCTGTCAGATCTTCGGCCTAGTTTATGAACTAAACGGACTCTACTTCCTCATTCAGGCTGATATGAACTGCAAAAGAAACGCTCCACGCCTCATCTTTAGCGGCATTATATATTTGAAGCCTATGTATTCCCAATCCTCTAGCTTCTTTAGGTTTACAAATGTCATTCCAAGCCACAAAAAGAGTTCCCTCAAAGAATAAATCGGCAAAGATATCTTTCCATTTGGTTTCTAATAGAGACGGGGAGCTCAAATGCTTGGTTCCAAGAAACTCCTAAAGCCAAAGAAAAGTTGATTGAACAAGTCGACATCTTTCTCGCCATTGAAAGAAGTTTTGTTTCCAACCATGAAGTTTCCCAACCACCCTATCCACCGGGGTCAACAATGTGGAGAAAAGAGAAGGGGAAAGGGATCACCTTTCCTTAAGCCTCTATTGCCTTTAAAGAAGGGTTGGGAGGTTAGAAGGGGAGGGGGCTCATCTAGGATTGCAAGTAGGCTCGAAAGACTGGCATTAGCCAGATGATGAGCACAAAAATTTCTTTCATGCCGAATCTTTTTGTGTACTGCCAGTCTTTTTTTTAAGAGGCAATGAATCCAAAGCATCGCAACCGCACTGAATTGAAATTGGGTATTTCAGGGGTCTTTAGTCTAGAAGAAAGATTCTTTATGATTTTTTGAAGGCAATTAGTTAGGTGTGAAGGAAACTGGAAGAAGACTTTCATACTGAAATCGATTCATCACTAAGATAGAAGATAGTGAAAAGCCTGAGTTCGCCTAATCATCAACCAAATTCCTCAAAAAGAAAGAGTAGTAATGACCGAAGAATGAAAGATTGATAGAGCTATGCAATGTCGGCTACAGAAGGCGGAAGGCCTTTCAAAACATAAAACACTCTACTACTCATAATCGTAATCTTCAATGACCAAAAAGTTTGTCGAGGGGTGCTGTCTCTTTCTATACGAAATTGCTTCATTTGTTTCTTTCTCTATGCAATTTTGTATCTAACAATCATTCAATCCTGCTGAATCAAGTTTGTTGTTTATTTACGATAAGCCAGCGCCCAATAGAGCCTAGCACTGACAAATGGTCTAGCTGGCACTGCTTGGTGTAAGTACTTCTCAAACTTGACAGCCTTTTCGTGAGAGAATAATTGAAAGGTGAGTTATGTATGCTCGAAAGAAACCGGTTAGCAACTTCTTCTCTCTTTTCCAACTACCACCTATAGAATTCTATCAAATGGAACCTAGTTTCACTTATTGTCAATAAGGGACTTGACTAGTACACCTAAGACCGCCAAAAGCGAATGTCACTAGAAATCAAAATCCCTCCTATCCTACAAGGAGAAGTCAAGAGAGTCCTACCAAAGAATGAGAGAAGAATAGAATGACAGGTTCTTGTCCTAGTTCTACCATATCTTTTGTTTCATTTATTCTGGAACAATCATAAAAACTTTTTTGATTCTGGATCTACTACCAGAAATTTTATGCGTAATCTCAACATTCAATGTGTATTCCTGAAGAATCTCATTATTATTCAACCATTTCATTTTATGAAGTTCCACGTTAGCCAGATTAGTCAACATTTCTATGTTTTGATGCAACAACAATCTTTTTTTTTTCTTTTTCACAAGTAGTTTTGTTGGTTGGTTAATTGGTCACATTTTCTTCATGAAATGGGTTGGATTGATATTCTTCTGAATACGACAAAATCCTTATATTCGATCTAAGAAGTATCTTGTGTCAGAATTCCTTTTCCTATTCCATTGACTCGATCGACTCAGAAAGTCTTACATTGCGACCTTACATTTGCATCCGCCAAGCCTTGACTTCTTTTCTTCTTAGACTGCGATATTCAATAGCTTTCTCTTACCATCCCGATTGCAAAGCATACTTCAATGAAAAAGCTTTCATGCTCTATCCCGAGAAGACTACTAACACTTACCCAATCTCACATATAAGCAACTTTTATCGACAAAAAAGCTTCAGCTGATTCAACTAAGGAGATAGCTAATCATTCCCTAGGCATACAACTGACTTCTCTTTCTTTTCGCGCTCGGTGATATCGGCTCCTTTGCCTACTTTACACCTTTTGGAGACCCCAGGGGTCCCTATTGAAAAACTTCTTGAAGATGGAGAAGATTCTAAAATGGAAATCTCAATCCAATCGTCGGGTGAATAACGAGCGAGATGATTTGGATAAAAACCCATACTGCAAAATCATGAGTTTCAGTTCCATAAAAAAAAAGAAATGTCTTTTTCTTAAAGCTTAAGCCAAACCAGGTGTGCTCCTCATTATCCCTTAGCATTGATCCTATAACTCACTTCATAAACAAGACCGAGCCATTGATCTTGTCGATCCACCCGGTGGAAGTAGGGCAAAAAAAAAAGATAGAAAGAGCTATTTGATCAATTCACTCGTGATAACCACCAGGTTCTAAAGGTAGCAAAGAAAGTTGATCCACCAAGATGGAAAACCAGCATACCTTCCATATCGAAATGAATATAAATTTCGCTCTTTCTTTACGTAACGTAAAGAGAACTTCACCCTCAATCTTCTAAACTAGTCTTTTCTTTGATTTGAGGTTTAGGATAGGAAGAAAGAACTCTTAACAAGACATCCTGGCCAAGCTTTCATGTAGAAAGGAGTCCTTCTCAAGTGAAAGTTTTGTTCATACAATTGAATCGCATACTCAATCATCGTCTAGGTAGGCAACGAAACAAATAGGGTTTTTTCCACCGCAGACCGCTTCTATAACCAACCTAATTCTGTAACCAACTACTACTTGAACTACAACTAGTACCAAAGACGGGAGAGACCGTACTGCTTCTACCCTAATATCCCGTTATTGTAAGAGAGAAGCGAAAAGCAGTTATATATACTCTACTAGAATAGAGTCTGAGACTTGAAACTAGCAACCATGAGGTCCTTACTAGAGATCATGATGTAACTAGAACATAGCACAAAAATAAGGATAGTATAGAGACCGAATCAGATGGATAGGAGCTTTATTGTAGGGGATGCTGGGGTGGGTCAAAGGCTGAGAATTCTCTCTATCAAAAGCTCTCCCGGAGTTCTTATGAAAGCTATCCTTCTAGGGGCCTCTCTTATCTACCAACTGGGGAAAAATGGCCACACCTCTCCTTTCAGTCGAGCAAAGACAAGCTGACCTAGCTGACATCAGGTCTATCTAATCTGCTTGTCCATATTTCATGGATCAAGTCAATTTACTCTACTCTAGAATGATGCATCGAGGTTGGTAATAGGTTGTCTATGGCAATCTTTCTGCTCATATCTGACTAAAAACCTTATATATCAGCAAAACAGTACCTGCAACAATGCCAAAAGCCGTGTGCAATGAAAACTGCAAGCACGGTTTGGGGAGGGATCTTTTTCTTATATAACAACAAGAAAAAATTCTCTACTCCATTCGACTTGTTCCAGGTTTGAGTCTCGGGCAACCCATCAACCCATGCCCAAGTAAAAAAAAAAGAATCTTTCTTTTTTTAGTTTTCTTTGAACTCTTTCAAATTATTCTGATAGGTTTGGTCATTACAATCGATATTCATGTCGATTGGTTGACATTGCATATAAGACATATTATCGTGAAATAACAAGCCTTTCATTATCTATCTCATCTCTAGTTATAGTTCATACGTGTGCTTGGAAGGTGAAGATTAAGGAAGGGAGGTTTTTCATTAACAAATTTGAAATCACGGGGATATAGAGCATCCAACTGCCAAATCACACACCGAAAGAATCCACGAATCCTCTTCTTTCATTCAAAAAATTATTTGAAGAAGAAGAATTATCCACATCCAAAGCAGCGGTGAGTAGCTAAAGCCTCATCCGTACCAGTAACCATCTAAATATACAGACGAAGCCTCCTTTGACCCCAAATTCATCTCTCTCAGAATCCTCGGATTCCACCAAAGAAAGTAGCTGTCCATTGAACCACTAAAAGGAGGAGAAAGAGTAGCGAACTATTCAGTGACATATGAGTTTGTCGCATAATGAGCCGCTCACGATAGAGATTCGACTCCGGATTCGCCCTATCCACCATAAGTGAGAAAGGTAAGAAGTAAGAAAGAGATATACGATCTTAATAAGAAGCTAGACTCATTCTCTTGTGAGTGTCACTCATGTCATAGGGAATAGACATCTATCTCGTAAGGATGGACTTGCTCTCTTGCTTCAGATTCAATCTTTGCTCTGGGAAGGAGGGCGTGGGAACGATGAACCACGCTGATGGTTAGATGCGTGAGGCGAGGGCTGTGGTACCCCTTCTTTCAAATAAAAAACTCTTGCTTCTTAGGGAAGGGAAGAAGAGGCCTAAGCACGGATGTCGCACTTGAGTGGCAAGGATCGCTTTTGTGAGGCTCCAACCCTCAATGAAGACTCTTATGCTATGCAATTTACATTTTCCACCGCTTTGACCATGTCTCCAACAATTTCAGTACATATGGCGCAAGACGATTCCACATATCGAGGTCAGAATGGGATCAGGTGTTTTCATGTCTCACCGTAGTGCCCGATTTGAGGGCCATTGGTCAGCCCACACTACTTCAACTCTTTCTTCATGTCAAAAGAGAAGGAGCTGGTGCAAAGAGGATGGAAAACACCGCTGTGGACCTTCCTAATAGGGCGTTCTAACTTGAAGTTGTTTCAATCAGAAAGATCAGCATGGTGATGGGCATCACATTCAGGTCCGTTATCCTCTTTTTTTTGCAGGTAAGCGAGGGCAAAGCCCATTTTCTTAAGAAGCAACTATCTAATTACAAAAGAATCCCATGGGATATCCATAGGAGGGAAGGAAAGCAAACTTCTCTTCTACTTTGGCAAGCTTCTTTCTTGCTTCAGGAAATTGACTTTAGATGCACAATCCCCAAAAGAACCTACCGACCCCAAGAGGAAGTACCCCCGGGGCGCAACAGGTCCCCATCTCCTCATGGAAAACCCTTTTTTCTCCGCTTAGACCTATCCCCTTCTAGAGGTCTTTTAGTGATAGGTTCTATAGGAACTGGATGATCCTGTTTGGTCAAATACCTAGAGACAAACTCCTATGCTCCTTTCATTATGGTATTTCCGAACAAGTTCCTGGATGACAAGCCTAAAGGTTAACTTCTTGATGATATCGATATTGATGATAGTGATGATGACCTTGATATTGATACGGAGCTTCTAACTATGACGAATGTGCTAACTATGTATATGATGCCAAAAATAGACCGGTTATATCAAATCCTTAGCGTTCTTAAAGGTCCAATCAAAATGGATTCAATTGGGTCAAGTTAGGTAAATTGAAGTCTATTGACCTATCCAATGGATCTAATGGGTAATTCTGAATTCCATAAGTTGGTCACATTGGCTCATTTGGGTGAGGTTCAAGTGACCCATTCTCCCATACAAAATTGGCTTTCACAAGTTTTTCTTAACCTAGGCACACCCTAATAGACTCCCAAATTTCCAATTTTGTTAAGGGTTGAAAGTCAGAATTTCTTTTCAAAGTTTGGCCAAAGCCAACTATAAGATTTGATGGAAGGAGGATTGGGGTTAGATCAAATTTCACCATTCTCATGGACAAGCTAATGAGAAGATTGAAGACTTAGGCCAATGTTCACTAGGAAACGAAAGACAAAGTATGAAAAGATGTCTACTTGCTAGAGTAACACCTATGAGGAGGAATGAATTCCAATCAGATGACCTCCTATGGTTTTGACTCGCCTAGAGATATCCTAAGGATAGTCTAAGGACTAGTAGGAAGATTGAAATGATTTGATACATCTTGGCTTAGAGATTTAAACCAACTTTGTCTTAGGCCATGTGAGTGAACCTATACAAAGTGATGGATATTTACATTGTTTATGTCAACAATCATCGGTCAGTTCAAGTGTACAATGATCTATCATCGCTCCGTCTGAGGCAAGTGGTAATCTTCAAGGATGTTGTGCTCGATCCCACCCTCGGTCCAGCCTCATTTTCTTGGTACGCCCGTCACACTCTCTTTTTCGCTCGTCCACTCATCAAGGGCGGAAAAGTTGATTATTCAATGCTACGACTATACATAAAAGATTGAATACGGTTCGAAAGCATCCATCTTTCTTTCTCAAACCGTAAGTTCTCATATCAAGATTTTGAGAAATCATTGATTGATTTGTGTCTACAATAGAAAATAGATGATTGATTTCATTTTCTTATTTTACCGGTCGAAAATATTTTGTGTTCAAAACTAGAATTTAGAGACCCAATGTCACATTCAGTAAATATTTATGATACATGTATAGGATGTACCCAATGTGTTCAAGCTTGCCCCACGGATGTATTGGAAATGAGACCTTGGGATGCTTTCAGGGGGTAGTAACTGGAAAGTTCTTTGGGTTTTTTTCTTAGAAAAAATGGTATCACAGTTGACCCAGCCAAAACTACATCCATCCTTTCAATGAAACCACCAACTAACCTCTGGGAACTCAAACGGCTACAAAGAAAAAAGACCTCCTGAAGAAGATTCATCTCAAACCTATCAGGAAGGTGCCAACCGTTTTCATTTCTACCAACTCCAAGCCCTTATTATGATTCATTTTATGCAAAGTTTTATGCAAAAATCCCTTTTTTTGATACCTTACATTATTTCCATTACTCATCCTTTGCATACTTTGGTGTTCCTAACTACCCACTTATTTTTGATTGATCCCCAGTCTAGTAAGAAATACAGTTGATCTTTTGCATCCGCTTCAAGAAAGCAACCAAAATAGTCGAGATGAGAAGCCTGGCTCAGCCGATGAGAAAGGTAAAGATTGAAAGAACTTGGTAGCTTCAGACGAGATGAAGGCGCTAGACTAAACCACTTGACATAGGGGGTCCCATTCTGAATAAGGGAAGTGGCTAGGCAGCCTTTGAAGGTCATAGATTGAGTCATTCTTGTATTTTCAGATCTATTCTTCTATTGGACGATATTCATGGGGAATCTACTTCGAGCATTGAAGTAGAAGCAAGGTGTGCAGCGTTGAGGAACCTATCTTCTTGATTCTCCAATCACTGGACTGTGGGAAAGAAAGATGACCCCGACCTTCTTTCCTCTGTTCAATAGTAGTAAATTGAGTTCAGTAGCGCCTAAACAGAATAAGAAAAAGAGGGCTATAAGTTGGCCTTTTTCTATAAGGACTACTCGCCTTTTGATGGCTTGGCTTTGCTATTGCTCCGTAGTGGTGGTCGGCCTTTCAAGGAGTCTTCCTACCATACCAGAATGCCTATGTTCTTTCTAGTGTGTCAAGGAAGTTCTATCTCTAGAGGCAAGACAGCTTCGACTCCAAAGGCGCTTGCTAAGGGGCTTCCATTCATCATGAGACTACATACCTGCTCTCCGTGGATAGTCACCCATCACACGGCTCTCAAACCCAACCTGTGGTGGATCCTAAGGGATAAAGTCAAAATGCTTGATCCTTTTCCCCATACTTTGAGATGCTCCTCCCCGTCGATCAAGCAGTGACGCTGCTCGTGATAGGAGCCGCTAACATTCGATTCGGATAAGTCAAGTCTGTCAGTTTGCTCAAGTGGTCTTCCCTAATGTTCATAGTTGTTCTGGTTTGAGAAAGGAGCACCACCAAGTCCACTAGGGGCATGCCAAAGCAACTGGGGCCCGGGTCAGTATGGTATGGCATTTCTGGTTATAGAAGAAAAGAGTGAATAGGCGGATCGAACTCCAAGCAAAGTTTCAAGCGGTAGATCGAGATAGTAGAGAACCGTGATTGATCTCCCATTCATAGAAAAGGTGAATCGAGCTCGACAGTCACTCGGAAGAAAACATCGCACACATTTTTCATGAAAGCTTTTCCCGCATATGATAAGCATCCGAGAACAACAAATACAAGGGGAGGGTAGCGATAAGATCAATGTATAGTATGGCATTAGTGTTATCTCTTGCCAACTTCGGTCTCAAGCAGGGAAAGAGCTACGGATACCGCAAGCAAGCATGTAAGACTCCTCTGCTGACCTGATGAAAGAGCCATCGGTGACAAGAGAATCTTTGATAAGATGGGGCGCCCCCAAGAATGAAAAAAAATTGGATCTTCAAATGAAGCCAAGGATGATCTCTATGTTATGTTCCAAGATCGCCGTAACCAATTCATGCATCCACGTGGATGCCGTGTTCTTTAGTGAGGAGATGGAAATCGATCTGGAGGCTGGAAGATTCGGTGTCAAGCTAGAGGGTAGCGGAAAAGTTTGCATGTTTGACATTGGCAACCCGATTTTCTTTGGAAGGCACTCTTAAGGCCTTTCTGGGTGATGAATGTTCTCTGACGGGACTTTTCATCAGCGCCTTCCAAAGAATACACCGTTGGATAGATACACCCTTAGCGTTGAATGTAGATGGATTCACCAGCTCTATCCCTGAAAGGTTGACTTGAGGCTTACTTAAACGATGAAGAAATAGCACCCGAGCCAAATCTAGTAAAGATGGGGCCTCGAAGATTGACAAGACGTCGGTTTCTTCTCCCATCGATTGAGGGTATTGGGTAAAAGAATGGGTGATCGATGAAAGAAAGAAATCTCCTGGAATGGGTCAGTCTTATTTGCCGGGCAATCACTCCTAGGCCGTTGAGCATGCCGGTAGTCAATTAAGAACACTAACACATCGAAACGGAAAGGGCTTGAAGGCTTCCAATTTTGTACCCAACGGGGATCCCAATCCTACTTGACCCGAAAACTAAACTTGTTAGGAGTATTTTGGAGAAAGATAGGTAAGCGGTTAGCCAGAAAGGAATTCCTTTTTCTATGGATTCTGGAGAGAGGAAAAAAGAAAATGTTTCATTTCATATAAGGAGAGCTGGCTTCAAGCAAGGCTATAGTGTGTTCCCAAGTGGGCAGGGATAGAGAGTTTGTCTAGAGAAGTCACTAGAGGCGTGGAGACCGATCTTTTCTTGTGATCAGCCTTCAATGGAAGACTACAAGGAATTAGGATTATTAGTCATCGGAATCATAATGACAAGCTAATAGCCACTTGATCTTTCTTTCTATATATAGGATATAGGATCCTCTAGTCACTCTATGACCTCTGCTTTTCTTTTACCATCCGGAAAGTTAAGAAACTTGACTTCTCTTCAAAGCTAGTTGGCCATCATACCGGTTCAAATGAAAACTTCCTCATGCCGAGTGAAGAGTGACCAAATTCACTACCCAAGTTGGCTAGAAATCGGTGATCTCCCTATGCAACAACCTACCATTACCATGTCAAAGTTGGATATGTAAGATGTCCATAGGAATGAAATACTAGACTACTTTCACTTTTCTGCTTGAAGGGGGCTCCTTCTCACCTCTTAGCCAAGGGTGCTTGGAGGAAGGCCCTAATGCCATTGCCATTTTGTTGGATGAGAGAAAGAACCATAAGCATTAGATAGAGTAGCGGGAAGGGATGAGTTCATACCAGATCTTACCCGACAATCTCATTAGCTTGGTTTCAGTGAGTTGAAGAGATGAGGATGAAGTGAGTTCAGTTTCCTCGGGTGATAAAGAATAGGAATTTCGTTCATCACAAATTGACTTAGATAGAGTAAGAAAGGATTTCATGGATCCGTCATCCCAGGCTATCAAGCTCAAGGTCATTTAGCTTAGGAAGGTAGTCGACCCAACCCAGTTGTCTGCTAACAAAGTAGAATTGGAAATGTAGTCAAGTAGATGATTGTTCCTCCACATAGGTGTTGCTCTGGTTTGGACCTACGTGAATAAGTTCAGTGAAGTAAGGGAGCCTGAAGGCTTTTCCAAGCTAGCGGCTCATGGCTCGCTCAGTTCACTCACGAAGTTCTTTAGATCAGTAGCTCTATCTATGATCCGATAGAGTCTTGCTCGTAAAGGAAGAGAAGGCTTTGCTCGAAGAAGACCTTGCATGTGTGGACAAATGGTTAGACACGGACATCAATTTTGGTCAAGAAGAAGTGAAAAGAAAAGTGACATGGGTTGTTGTCACCTTTCTTTCTCACTAGACGGGAATATGTATCTCGATTCAGGCAAGCATTGACTTTGAGTTTGGCAAGTACCGAGTTGATTCATAGATTTGTTGAACCGTTCAGCTACATGATGATTTGATCAATCTTACCCGGGTACATTAGCTCCCCGATTCTCGTCTCTTCCGAAGGCGAGAAGAACAGAATGAATTCTAGAACCCACCAGGTAATCTAGAACGCGTTGAATCAGATGCTTGGATTGTTGACAAGTGGCAGACACATCACTGATCGATGCCTATAAGTATGAGGCTCAGGGCTTTCTTCAAAGGTTTCCAAAATCTCTCTTTTTAGAGAGAGAGACTATTTCACCAATCGAATGCGTATCATCTTCATACCTAACGATTTCCCACAAAGTGGTGATGAAATGTATAACTTGTACAAATCGCATAAATCTTTCCATTTTCCAATTTGATCCGATCCATTCGGTGGAGCTATGTACCGATACATTTCTTCAATACATCTAACAGGAACAAATAGTCAATTTGGAAAAAACTTATTGTCGCCTCTTTCGGATATGAATCTATTGAAGGGAATAACTTGCATCTGTATCTCAGTTTCAATTCGAACATGGGTTTGATTCACACTCGTGAGAAAGACAAGATCAAATTAGACCAGAAAAGCCCGTGCTCGGGAGAAGAATAATCTGGTCTTTTCCACATCAAAGGGGAATCTTTTGTTACAATAGAACCAAAAGTGATGTGGATCATTCAAGAATCAAGTCGGCTTTATAAAAAGAAGATAGAAAAGAACTTCTATGAAATAGTTTCACTGGATTACAATTGTCTCGATCGTGGGATATCATTGAGAAATAGAATCGATAGACCGCTGATCACTAAGAGGGATGGACTGATATCTTTGGAATTAGTTCCATCATGACTTTTCTTTTTCTTTTCTCTTTATTGCAAACCAAGGGGTACTAACTCACCAGTCCTCTCAACCACAAGAGATAGTTGCCCATCATACTCACTAACTAAACTTGCCTCTAAGAGGGGCTCGCTCGGCGTTTGGATCACTTACAATACACCGGCGCTATACATTCCATTTTCAGTGATCACGCCTTCAATGGAAGTCTCAGGAATTAGGATTAGTCAGTCAAATCATAATGACAAGCTAATGTACCACTTGATCTTTCTTTCTATATATAGGCTATAGGATCCTATATGCTAGTCACTCTATGACCCTTTTCTTTTACCATCAAGAAAGTTAGAAACTTGACTTCTCTTCAAAGCGCTAGTTGGCCGCTTCGATAGTTCAAATGAAAACATCCTCGATGCCGAAGTGAAGTGAGTGACCAATTCACTACCCAAGGCTACTTGGGCTTTTCCAGGATATCTAATCCAATGGAATTGGGCATCATAATGATGCCACTACCAAAAGTAGTACCAACTATCGTAGATTCCCCAACGAGCTGAGTTATTTCAACGTCCGATTTGAAATCTTTCCTAGCTTCTGTAGAATATAAACAGGGATTATTCTAAAAGCAATAGAGAGATGCTTTCTTAGAAGCTATATGCTTGTAGGCTTGGAAAGAAATAGGAAGGACCCATCCGCTCAGTAGCCTTCATTCGTGATTGAAGTTCTGTCTGTCATGAAGGTCTCCTATTTATTTTCACACCATCATCCAGACGTCTTTTTTGAGTAAGTCAACTTGCCTTTCAAGCACTAGTCCCTTTTCTTCAATAAAGAGAGAATCAAGTTCTTCTATCAAGTAATTCGAAAGTGTATGACGGATAGAATAAAGAGAATATGAAAGATAGAATAAAGAGAATGGGATGAAGTGATAAAAGAATCGGAGAAAGACTAGATGTTAGGGTGCATTTGCATAGACTAGATGATATAACAATCTTAGTCTAATCATATCTTCTGCAGGGGATTGTGCTTAAGGGATGCTGTAATAAAAATATAAAATTCTTTTGCTGTGCAGGTTGCTTATACCCCTTAGCATGATCCAAATTAGGACAGGTGTACTTGGTTATGCATGTGTGGGATGCTAAGTCCAAATTATTTATATAACTTTTTGGGTTGTGTGGTATATTTAGCTAATCTCTATTTTGCATGTTTAGTTAAATTTATCTTTCCCATTTTAATGTAATTTTTATAGTTAAGATTTGGAATGAATGTTATGGGGGAAATTAAGGTGAACATTGGTCATAAGACCATGTCTTATGTACCATGTGATGCCTTGGAGAAAACTACATTCCAAGTCAAAATTAAGAAAGAAAGAAATGAAGAAAGGAAGAAATGAAGAATGAAGAATGAAGACCACCATAACATGAATTCCTTTAAATTATAATTATTCATTTGTGTGTTGTATAAGGGTGAGCTGCTACCCATTTTTCCTTCTATATATGTGGAACCACCACATCTCTTATTATTTTACACTAATTTTATAAATTGATTGATGTTTTGTTTATGATTGTGCAATTAGGATGGAATGATTTTCCTAGTTTATTAATTACTTGATAGTTGTTGAATGGCCTCGATGTGAGTAGACTCTTAGGGAAGAATAAATTTTCTATCCAATTAATTAACTCAAAATTAAATTAAATAACTCATAACCTCACCTAAAAAGCCTAGGACATAAGTCAAGATAATAAAAGATTTAGCAACCCCTTTGCTAGATGTTGTATGTCTAACATCATGCATAAAATATATTACTTCACTCTTGCAAGTGGAGGGCTTCCACCTTTTCCAGCGAAAATGGCTTGACCTTTGAGAGCCATGGTGAAAACACACCTCCTTCTTTTTGATTTTGGACCATAACCAATTTCTCATGCATTAGGCATATGAAATCCCATAACCTGTGTCAAATAAAAATGTCCAAAAATAAAATAAAACTTAACAAAATTTGTATTAGATTAAGTCATTTATTCATGTCCTTCATGATCTAGTCTCTCAGACAGTGTGTTTAAGGACTTAGTCTTCTTTCTAAATAAACAACAGCTCAGCCATCTTGCAAAGTTTAAGACTCACTTACATGTATTTAAAATTGAAGGAGGAGTCAGTTCGCAATCACCCCTAAGCGGTTGTAAGTCTAACATTCAGGTGGTTTATTCTCTCTTTTGGAGATAAACCATAAACCCATTTTTGCCTTAAATTTAGGTCACGCCTTGGCCCTCGCCAAAGCTCCCTAAATTTAGGATATGAGGTTGTTGTTTCCCTTTGTAGGCTATAAGCATAAATCCTCACCTCTTAGGCATTTCCATGATCTCGTGTTATGGAATTGTAAGCCCTAAATTTCTAATAAAAATTCAACTCAAACATATAATTCTTCTTAAATTTTTAAAAAATAAAGCCCAACCATATGATAGTTTGGGATGTTCGCTATATTTCCTAGCATCTTAAGCATCCCCTACTCATCTCCCTTTGGTTTCAATAATAACTCCCTTCTTTTGATCAATCCCACTTGATTTTCTAAAAATAGCAAATTTGTTGATAGTCATATGTTCAAAATCTTTGGAGATAATGATCATTTACCTTAATCAAGAGTATTCTTAAAAATCTCATTCCTTAAGATGTAATTAACTATGGGGGCTTGCCTCCATAAGAAACTTAACGAACCCGGTTTAAATAAATCCTACTTTACTTTTTCATGTAAAGTAGGGGAAAGATATCTGGTATATTCGAAGACCCATTATCCTTAGGAGTCGTTATTAGGTGGTCAGGTTCATTATAGGATGGTGAGTTCTATCTCTCGAGATAGTACATCATTCCTCAATGTCACACCCAATCTCCTAATGAGTCGGATCACATGGTGTCCCAACTATACATTTTTCAAATTCCAAGTTTGGAAAATAAAAAAACCATAGAACTTAAAATTTAAAATTTCTTCCATATAAAGTAAAAGTAAAGAAAACATTTTGGTACATTCAATGCATCATTCCATCCTTAATAAAATTATGCCCATTATAATTATGATTTCTATCTTTTGAGATAGTGCATCTTTCCTTAAATGCATCACTTCAATATACCTAAGGCGTGTCCCCAATATCCAAAAAATAAATTAACACAAAGTGTTTTGGTTCAATTGGATTGAGTCAATTTGGCTTGGATTTGATTTTGATTTTGTCAGAAGCCAGTAAACCAATTTAATAATTGATTGAAAGGGGTGGTAATTTAAATTAAATGATTTAGGAAATGATTTCAACTTTATTTGCTCACGTTCCCCAATCAATTGAAACATCACTTCACTTTACAAATCAATTTGGGTTAATTTGGGTTAATTTGATTTGATCTTTGTCAAGTTAGTTTAACTTGGGTCAAGATGGCTAATTGGGTTTCATTTGGCTCAATGGAGGGCCAAGTCATGTTCAAATATAGATTATAGGTTAGTATGAATCATTGGTTTCAATTAATTCAGCTTGGGTTGAGATTTGGCTAGTTTGGTTCATGTAGGTTAAGTGGATTAACTTGGTTAAATGACCAAGTTGGCTTGGTTTGACCCAATTGATGACAATTGATCAATCAAGGATAACGATCATCATAGGAGGTTTTGGTAGGTTTGATTCAATCTAATTTGGGTAGGATTGGAATTTGGTTCAAATTGGTCAAATTGGTCATTTTGGGTAAAGTAGAACAATTGGGTTTAGTTTAATCAATTTTGGGTTGAATTGAGTTTAGTTAGATTTATATATGGATTTAAGATTGTAATTGATTTGGGTTCAAATGGGTTTTAGATTTGAATATTTCAAGTCAAATGGGTTAGGTTAGGTTTGATTGAATTAATTTTGGCTTAGGTTATTTGATTATAAATTTCATATATATTTGGGATGATGATTATGGAAATAATTGATTCATGAGAAAATCAATTGAGTTTTGACTTAGATTGGAGGCAATTTTGGCTAAGTCCATGGGATTAAATCATATGGATTAGGAAGGATTGATTTAATTTTATTTTTAATTTAGCTTCATTTGAATTGATTGTGAATTTGATTATAGATTTCATTTATATTTGGGATAATTATTGGAGAATTGATTTATTCATGGAAAATTAATTAAATTTGATTTGGATTGAGGATAATTTTGGCTAAGTCCATAGGATCAAAATCATGGGCTTAAGAAATGTCGATTTGATTTTGTATTTGGCCATGGGTTTCAATCACTTGGTTTGGAGTTTGAATTTGAATTAGGAATTTGAATTTGGATGAATTGGATGAATTGGATTTGAGGCTTGGTTTAGCTTAAGAAGGAAAGTATGGATTTGGTTTGGCTATAGGCTATGTGTGGTGTTTATTTTTGGAATGTGTATGGGGGGACACCATGCAAATCGTAGGATTTACTTATTGAAGTGAACGTGTATGACATTGAGGTGTGATGTACTATCTAAAAATATAGGGCCACCATCCTTCAGTAGACCTAATCACTTAATAAAAACTCCTAAGACATGATGGGTCTTCGAATATACTAGACATTTTCCCCCTACTTTATATGGATGAATAAAGCAGGGTTTAAATTAAATCGGGTTCTAAAGTTCCTTATGGAGGCAAGCCCCCATAGTTAATTCATCTTGAATGGTTTTAGGAATACTCTTGATTAAAGTAGCAATGCCTCTATTTCAAGGTTAAATCAAAGGATTGGTTATATTTAAAAAATCAATCTAGATAGATCAAATGGAGAGACTTATTTTGGAAGCCAAAGGAGATGAGTAGGGAATGCTCATAATACTAGGAAGCCTAGTGAGCATCACAATCTTTCTTGTGGTTGGGCTTTATAATTTTGAAGTGAAGATAATTACTTTGTTTGAGTTGAATTTTATTTGATTTCTAGGGCTTATAATCCACCAATACAAGGTTGTGAAAATAAGAGGTGAGGATTTATACTTATAGCCTGAAGAAAACAACAACCTTGGATCCTAAATCTAGGGATCTTCAGTAAGAACCAAAGCACAACCTAAATATACTAAATACAAGCAATGGGCGAACATAAAGTTCACCTCCACAAGAGAGGATAAATAGCCTGACTTCTGGACTTATAACCTCCTAGAGTGGATGCTAGCTAACTCCTCCTACAATTTAAATCTATGTAGACAAGTCTTATGAAATTGTAAGATAGTTGGGCTATTATTTATTTAGAAAAGAAACTAAAGTCCTTAAACTCACTCCCTAAGAAACTAGAGCATGAGTGGTATGAGTAATGACTTAATCTAATGCAAAAATATTTTCAAGTTTTATTTAAATTTTGACACTTCATTTTGACAAAGGCTTTAGAATTTTGATGATTATATGCATGATGAAATCAGATTGTTGGCTAAATCAATGAAAAATGGGTATTTTCCACCACAAGTAATGCCCTCATAGGTCAAGCATTCCCCTATCATGCAAGGATGAAAATCTCCTATTTTCAAGAATGAAATAATATGATATGCATGATATGAAATATTCAACCATTTAGCTAAGGGGTTGCTAAATCTTTTAATTATCTTATTTAATGCCTAGGCTTTATGGTGAGGTTATGAGTTATTTAAAATTTCAGTTATGAGTTGTAATTAGGTAGAAAATTTATTTTTATCCTAAGAGCCTAATCGCATCCAAGCGACACATTGAAGCATCAATCAATTAAGAAACTAAGAAAAGCATGCCATTTTTAGTGCATAATTTAAACATAACATCAAATAATTTTATAACTATCATGAAAGAATAACAGGCCGGTGTGGTTGGGTACCGCCATACAACTCGAAAGAAA
Source organism: Cymbidium sinense (assembly GCA_021442155.1). Classification (NCBI taxonomy): domain Eukaryota; kingdom Viridiplantae; phylum Streptophyta; class Magnoliopsida; order Asparagales; family Orchidaceae; genus Cymbidium; species Cymbidium sinense. Next base: position 148,265,497 of record CM038217.1, read on the forward strand.
AGATGGGTAGCCAAGCTCTACCCTTATTCAACCAAGAATATGAAAGAATAATTACAATTTATAAATGAATAAGCATTGGGGATCCTCAAGTCTTCATGTCTTCATGCCTCCTTCATTTCTTTTTTTCCCTTTGATTTAGTGGACTCGAGGCATCACATGGCATCCCAGGACAAAGCCTTCTAGTCAATGCTCATCCTAACCCCCATAGCACTAATCCTAATTCCTAATACAAAATTATATTAAAAATAAGAAAAGTAAATATAACTAAACTTGCAAAATAAGTGTTAGCTAAACACACGTACAACTCTAAGCAGTTAAATATAATTTGGACTTCATACCGCACATGGGTAACCAAGCCCGATTGTCCTAGCTTGGATTATGCTTAGGTTTGAGCAACATGTAAAGAGAGCATTTATATTTATTTTAAGCACCCCTTAAGCACAATCCCTTATAGAAAACATCATTAGGCTAAATATGGCCTAATATCTAGTCTATGAGGCATACACCCTAACATTTGATCTACAATAATACATCATAAAACAAAACATACATCATGCTAAACACCACCCTAACATAAAGCTAGAAGTGGTAACTTAATCTAATGTGTGTGTTAAGGCTTGTGTGGTATGTCTTGCTAAGCATTAGAGTTGTAGTTTAGGATTGTGTGGTATGTCTTGTTAAGGCTTGTGTGGTATGTCTTGCTAAAGTTTGAGATTAGTTAATTAATTAAGTAAGGTAATTAATTTCTCAATTAAACTCAAATTAAGCTTAATAACTATTCAAAATTAATTAATTAAGGTATGCTCTTGTTAAGGCTTGTGTGGTATGTCTTGAGAACTCACTCCAAAAGTGAGGTCAACATTGTGACAAAATTATGGACCAACATGCCAACATGCCAACTGTCCAACATGTCAACACTCATGAGATATTACAGTGGATTGATCCTAGAGATCAAGTTCACCTTATAACAAAGCATGTAATGTCATAGCTTTTAGGATGCAAAGATTAAAACTAGGTAGTGCTTCTCAATGGGTAGAGTTTGCTTCAATAAGGATTAGATGATGGTTGAGGTAATAGAGTGCATTCTCTTTCCCTTCATCATTTTCTTGGGCCAACAAAGTGCTAAGGGAGTCATTTAATGCAGCAGTGTAGAGGATGAGCAGCTTGTATGGGATAGGGACTGCTAGAACTGGCGACATCATCAGGTAGTGCTTGATGTCATCAAAATAATGCTAGCACTTATCATCCCACTTGAACTTAGTTTCCTTTTTGACAAGTGCTGAAAATGGATAGCACCTTCATAATAGGTTGGGTATAAAGCATCTTAGATACTCCAACTGCCCTTGAAATGATCTGAGTTGAGTTAAATATTTAAGGGGTGGCATTTCTAATATTGCTTTGATCTTCTAGATCAATCTAAATTCCACAATGTTGGACAACAAACCTAAGAAATTTCCCTAATGCTACTATGATTGCATACTTTAGGTGGTTTATTTTGTTGTTAAATTATCTTAACCATTCGAAAACTACTCTCATGTCAAAGAGGTGCTCTTTTGACTATGAGATCATCGACATAACATTTAACTTGATGATGAATGAGTTCATTGAAGATTCAAGTCATGGCCTACTGGTAGGTAGCACTGACATTTTTAAGGCCAAAAGTATGACTCTATAGTAATATATTCTGATCGGGGTTTGAAAAGTAGTATTTTTCTCATCTTCAGGGTCCATCTTAATTTAGTTGTATCCATATGAGTCATCCATGAAGCAAAAGACTACATGAGATGAGGCAATCCACCATCAATTTTGGTATTGGTAGTGAAAATTTGACTTTTGTACATGCCTTATTTAAGTCCCTAAAATTGACGCATATGCGAATTTGGCCATTCATCTTCTTAACTGGGATGACACTTGACAACCAGGTAGGGTATTTTTCTTCTTGGATGAAACTAGTATCAATCAGTTTCTTGACTTCAGAAATGACTTGTTGTTCAATGTCTAATCACATGCATCTCATAACTTGCTTAATAGGATTAGTACTAGGTTATATTACTAGTTTGTGGACTACTACATTAAGAGATAAACTAGGCATCTCTTCATAAATCCATGTGAAGCAGTCCTTAAACTCAGTCAATAGCCTAACTAAGTCATTGGTTTCATTTTGGTTCAACAAGAAACTGATGTCTGTCGGGCATGGATTATCTTAAGTCCCTAATTTAATTTCTTTGAGCTCCTCAATGGTTGACCTGATCTCCTCTTCAAACTTTGGTGGTGCATTTTTCACTTCAAAATATTCTAAACCATCTTAAGTTTATAAGCACACCTCCTCATGTGAGTTAGTGTGGTTTGAAAAGAACCTATCAGATTTCAAATGATTGGTGATGACTAAGTAATGATCATCATCATCAACTAGACCCACTGTACCAAATCCTAGTCCTAATCTTGATAAAGAGTTTTACATTTGTTTCTCCATATTCTTTTGAAATAGTCTGATATGTGCTTTGACCAAGTATGCCTTTCTTTTCTAGATTATGAACACACAATAAGTACCAATCAAATGATAATTCTATTAAATCTTTATATGAATCATCCTCAAGTTCTACATCAACTTCTTAACTTGAGGATGATGCTCCCAGAAAGAACCTCTGGGTCTTTGCATCTGTGGATGACTTAGGGGCTTCCTTAACTACTAAACCTCAACTTTTATGAGAAAAGTGGGTTAGAGCTAAAGTTCTCAACTAATGCTTAACTATTTCACATACAAGCATGGATACACTAATGCTTTACTTTAGAGTCTGATCTTTATCATTGTCTGGCTCAAGTGTCTCCTTGAAAGGAGTCTACTGCTGAGAAGAGTGGCTGGTGTGATAACCATATAAGACTCATCCTTTGAACTAAATTCTAAGTCTATATGGATAGCAGGTGTACTCCTGGTGGATGGGATATATCTTTATTGGGTGGCCAATAAGGAGGTTTTCCACCCTAGATTGCCTCTGAATAGGCCTCTTCCTCTACCTGGTGGAGGTCGGGTCATCTACCCACATGTTCGAATGGAGTAATAAACTGTGGGTAAAATCTAATGTCAAGCTCCACTTCCTCCTCCAAGTCTATTTCTTGCTCCCTTTTATTTTCTTTTTCTTTTTCTTTTTTCTATTTTTTCTTTTCTTTTTCTTTTTCTTTCTCTTTTTCTTTCTCTTTTATCTTTGAACTTTGACCAAGTTTGCGAGAATAGACTTGTTGATTTTGAGGGAGGTAGTAGGCCACATCCTCATTTATGTTGAACTCATGAACTAAAAATGGATTGAGATCTCCTTCGACATAGTAGGTGATCCCACCTCTCACAAACTTCATAAATTGATGTAGAGAGGATGGGTCCATGTTGTTTTCATGTATCCATGGTCTCTCATGTCAAAGCATTGAAAGATGTATCTTATTTTATAATGTGAAATTTAGCTTCAGTCTTCTAATCATCTATCTTTAAAGGAAACACTATAGAGCCTAAGGCCCTCTCGCTTTGTTCATTGATTCCCCTCAATATTATCCTTTCCTTTTGGAGTTTGGAGATGTCAATCCTCGAGTAGGCAAAGATTCTTATACTCATAATATTAACTGATGCACTTGGATCAACCAATACTCTTGATAGCCTGTATCTGTCAACATCCACTATAATATAAAGAGGATGGTTATGCCCAATCATCCCTAGAAGTAAGTCTTCATCATTGAAAGTAACTCCTAAGGTATCCTTCGAGTGGCATACTACCTCTTCAATAGCGGACAGCTGAGCCAAGCATATCTCTGGATCAAGTAAGGCCTTGAATAAAGATTCTCCTATTTCAATAAGATAAGCATCGTATATTCTTAGCTTAGCTAACTGCTTTCTAAGGTGAGCTTGGATGTTGTAATCAACTCTAGCTTGGTCCTCCACAAGCATATCCATAGGTGGAGCATCTTGTGGAGGGGCTGTCTACTCGCTAGAACCAATGACTTGCTTACCCTTATTTTGAGGTGCTACCCTAGGAGGTACGACTTTGCCACTACATAGGTTGACTTCAGTGACTTGATGTGGCAGGTTAGTGGAAAGTTCTACCTACTCGTCAGGTATACCTACAGCTTCTCCTATGGGACTCTCAGAGTCGGTTGACTCCAGGTCAATCTCAATGGGTAAACCCAATTGATTTAGAAAAGGAAAATCTAATTCTAAATCATAATAGAAATGATTAGAATTATTTATAATAATAATATTATTTAGACTTGGAGAGCTTTCAATTGAACTGAGATCCTCAAGACTATCAAAAGTAGAGAAGATATAAGTTGAATTTGCTTTCTTCATTGATTTCTTCTAGGTGGAGGTATATGATAGAAATCAAGTCAAGTAAGCTAAGCAAGGGATTTAGTGCCCTAATTCATAGATAAAATATTTTTGCTGGTAGAAGAAGAGCTGGATGAAGTAGTAGTAGCTAGAATGGTGGAAGGAATGTTGTACTTGGATAGTGGTTGCACTACTTGGCTATCCTAGGAAAGTGTGAACTGCTGCTGCTGCTGCTGAGCTCCCACCCTCCCCGAGTTGTCTTTGGCAACCTGCAAACCCTCCTTGATGTTGGAGGTTTGAGCTACCTCAGGAACCTGCAAGGAAAGTTTTTTGATCTTTAAGGCGATCTTCTTAGAGGTTCGGGATAAGGAGATATCCCAACTTTCTTTTGTCTTAAGAGGATCACATGTATCCCCAAGGATTACTCTAATAGAACTAGATGGTTATTCTAATAAGTATTCCTTAAGGATAATAATGGCACCTGACTTGTAGCTGTGCTCAAGCCAGTCTTTGAAAGTGATGTAATCCTCTAAAATATAGCCTAATATGCTATGGTAGGGGAAAAAGTTAGGATCATCACTCTTGCCCACTTCCTTCGGCCTTTTAGGCTCCGATAGCTAGAAATCAGGTTTCTTTATGAGATTTTTAAAGATTTTCCTAACTACCTCCCTCTTGAATGAATAGGGTTTATTTAATTTATAGAAGTGTAGATGGGTAATAACTACCTAGTCCAAATATGACAGTCGTTGTTGAGAATACTATTGAGGAGGCGGTGGCAATGGCCATTGAGGCGGCTGTGGTGGCTAATATGACGCCATTATAGAGATAAAGGAGGTGGTAGTGGAGGCTGCTGAGCTCAGGGTATCTCAAACTAGACTTTAGCTCGATGCTTCCCCTTTTCTACTAACAACACTACCTCTAGCTTCTTTTCAAATACTTTATGTGGCTTGGGCTTGGATGACTGGTCCTAAAAAGGTAATTGTTTGACTTCTTCTTGTAGACTAGCCACCTTGTTGATTAACTTGTCAAAAGTGTGATTGTAAAGCCTTTGAGCATGAAAGCAATTGGGCCATGGATATTTAAGAAAAATCTTATGGCATGCTATTCATAATTGTGGGTCACATTTCATACTCATGTTATGCCACCTAAAATGTAATTAGTGAGGGACTTGTTGGGATTTTTCTTTGCTACAACGAGGTCATCCACAGTCATCCTCTGCTGGGCTCCAACAAACCTCTTGATAAAGAGTTGCTCCAACTCAACAAATATCTTCACCGAACTGTTGAGTAGTTCAGCGTACCAGTCAAATGCAACGATAGGCTACTGATGAAGAGGTGAAAAATATGTGCATCGCTACCATCGAGCAACAGCTGGCTCTGAAATGTGCCATGTGTTGCTGTGGGTTCCCACTGCCATCATCAAATTCCTCTAGGTAAGGCCTACCCTTTGGAACAGATGAACTACCGGGCTTGGGCCAATGCTTCTCTAACTTATTGTTCTACCATCTATTTTATGTCTTCTTTTTTTTTGCATGAATGCAAACTACCACTGTCCTGATCCATGGGAGAGGTACTTTGGGAGGTTCCAAGACATGCAAAAGCTTAGGCCCCTTGGCCTCCATAGGGCTAGGCTATGGTGCTAGAGTTTGACTCTGAAGTGCTAGAACTATAGCTAACAAATATTCCACCCTCTTCTCCATCCTATGGATATGATCATCCATCTACCTGAACTACTGAAGGAGGTTGGGTTGAATGAACGACATCATATTCTTTAACCACAACACCTTCCTGACTCTGATGGTCTCAGTGGATGGATCCTAGAGTATAGATAATATGGATTTTTTGCTTAATCCTCAAATAGGTCATTCTTATTGGGGTTGAAATATACTCTACCCTCCCCCTGATCCGAATGATCACTCCCAAGAAGTTGTTTTCAACAAAGTAGTCTTCTAGGATGTCGTCTAATGAATGATCTCCTACTCTACCTAGTTGAACTAGTACAAATACACTGGCATCAGAGACTATGCTTCAACCTATGTATAATTACCTACTGATAGGATTCTCTTACTAGGAGGATCAACTGCCATGGGTACTGCACTAGTATTTCCTCCTTCATCAGCTACTACTAATGGCTGCAGGGGTGGCACGACCATAGCACTTTTGGGTCACCACTCTCTCTTTACCCTGACTGAAGTGGGAGGCTGAATGGGAGAACTCGACCTCACCTCAGCTGGTGGGATAGATGTGGTGGGATCTTTAGGCCATAGTCAGATCACTAGTGGGGATGTCTTCTCCCGAATGTAGACTTTAGACTTTAGTAGGGACTATGGAAGGAGGGACTTGGATGGGTGATGGTGGATGGGGAATGGAGCAATGTGGTTGTGGACGAGGAGTGGAACAGTGTAGGTGTGGATACATTGATTGCCCTCTACAGAATCCTGCTCCTACAGCTGGTGGTGCCTATCAATACTATATTATCGATGTGATCGGCTCTGGACTTAGCCTTAACCAAATTGAAATCAATCCCAGTTAAATTGATTTTCTCAAAGATCAATTCAATCTCTCAATCATTTATCAAATCCAAATCCAAACCAAATTCCAAATGATTGAAACCCAAAGTCAAAACCAAGTTCAAAATTACTTCTTAAGCCATATGACCCATTCTCATAAACTTAGCTAAATCTCCATCTAAGTCATCTTAAACTTGATTGATTTCTTTATAAATCAATTATTCTTTCATTTATATTCACAAATATAAATGAAATCCACACTCACATGATCTTAACCAAATCAAACTAAATCAAACCAAACCAAGACCCATCTTAAGCCTTATGGACCTACCTCCATAAGCTTAATCAAATCTTAACCCAAATCAACCCAAAATTATTTAGTTTCTTTATAAATCAATTCTTCCTTCATTTATATTCATAAATATAAATGAAACCTACCTTCTAATGACAAAAAAAATAAAACTAAATTGATTCCCTTCTTAGCCCTTTTGATCTACCTCCATAAGCTGGGTCAAATTTGCTTCCAAATCACTCCAAACTCAAGTGATTTTCTCATAATTATTTATATCTTCATTTATATTCCCAAATATAAGTGAAATATAAATCCAAATAGCCAAAACCAAATTCAAAATCAAACCAAAACCTAATCAAAGCCTTTTAAGCCATTTCCATAAACTTGGCCAAATTCTATCCATACCAAGTCAAATCAATGAATTTTCTCTTGAATCAATCATTCCTTCAATCATCTATCCAAATATAAATGAAACCTTCAATTATCAAAACCAAACTCAAATCAACCCAAGTCAAGCCCAAGTTAGCCCTTTGACTTGAAAACTTCAAATGAGCAAAATCCATTAGACTCTAAATTGATAGCAGTTGAATTTATATTTCAATCATAGTTCATATATGAGTTCAAATAAACTTGAATCAAGCCAAAATAAAACATATTGACCCATTTAGGTCCACTTGACCCAAAGTGGCCTAAAGGACCTTTTTAAGCCAAGTTCTAATCCAACCCAAATTGGATTGAACCAAACCCATCCAAGCCTCGTATCATGATCAACATCTACCCTAAGGTGATAAATCACCTTGAATTGGGCCAAACCAAGTCAACTTGGTCCTTTGACTAAGTCAACCTTTAGCCAAATGAAACCTAAATTAGCTAAAATATGCCATATACCAAATTGATTGAAACCATTGATTCACACCAACTCATGATCAATGATTGAACATGACTTGACTCTCAATTAAACTAAACCAAGTCCAACTGGATATTTGACCCAAGTTGACCCAAATTGGCCTAAAAGGTTAACATGGACCAAATCATAATCTAACCCAAATTGATTACAACCAACGGATCAAGTTCATTTCAAATTGATTATTGAACTTGACCAAAGCCATAATTGAGCGTAATTTGACCAATTGGTCAACTTGACCCAACCTAGTTAAATTGGCCTAAAGGGTCAAGTTGGCCAAAATCTAAATTAAATCCAAATTGGTTCAAACCAAAGCCTAAAATTATTTTCAATTGACCAATTGAACATGAACTAACACCTAACCCAACCCAATTTGGTCAAATTGGTCAACTTAGCCCATTTGATCTATATGAGTCCAAGTGAGCCAAAATCAAACCTAGGCCAAATTGATTGAAACCACTTGAACCAAAACTCTTCAAATCATTGAACCTAACCCAAGCCTTGGTTTGACCCAATTTGACCAATTGGTTAACCTAACCCAACATAACCCAATATGAACCCATTTGACCAAATGAAGCCAAAACCCATGAAACCAACCCATGACCCATTGAAGGCTAACCAAACCTAACCCAAACCCATCTTGGGTCAACCTAAAATTATCCAAAACTGATTTGGAGCCAAAACCAATGCAAATCCTCCATGGATCCTCTCCCCCATGTGAGATTTTGCCAAAAATGGCAAAGTCACTCTTTTTTTCACATTGGCACCCCTCACTCACCCAAATGAGGGATCCTTAAACCTCCTAGCCACTCAACAAAGAATAAGACTTAACAGTAAAGGAAGGTGAGCTAACTCACCTCCCATGCAACCCAGACACCCAAGGGATCAAGGAAAGATAATCAACCCATATCCAGCTTGCACTCCTATCATGGCCTCTCCCAATCCATACGAGCCATGTGGACTTGAGTGTGACCACGGTGCTCTAACCGGCTGGGAAGCCATCCTGTCCATCCACCTTAGCAAATCGATGAGTATACCCCCTTAATTCACATGAGAAGTGCATCACTTCGATTTGGCTAAGCTACCAGAGATGATTTCAAGCCTCCTTACAATCCTCAGAGTGATCCTGAGCTTCCTATCTTCAAAATTTCTCCTCCCTGTGCAAAATAAAATAGGGGAGGCTAATCTCGATCCAAGCTTGCTCATTCCCCAACCAAAATAAAATTCCTTTTATACACACCTTCCACACATCGTCGAAGCTAGCCAACCCATTTCCTAACCTCCAAAGTCATTGGAGCAAGGATTTTGACCAAGATTGAAGATCTAAAGCTCGATCCTTGGCATTCTGAGCTATGCATTTGGAATAAATTCAATTATTACTCAACAGGGCTTTGTCTCAACTAGAAGAAGCTTCCTCAAGTGTGTGAGCCCCTAGTCTTAGCTTGGGTGAGGTATTTCTATGAGAATTGATCTCTAGCTTAAGTGGTGTTTGTCCTTTGTGAAGGAAATTTGCATGTGAACTCATCCTAATGGTTGGATCCTTATGGATCTTTGCGTGAATGTGTGGGTTGATTTTAGAGTGAATCTAAGCTTGGGTGAGCTCGGATTAAGCGATCCAGATCCCGTTGTTTATCGCTCAGAGGATGGAGGATCACGAGCCATGCATTTCATGTGATTGGAATGGACGGCTCTAATCAAATCATGTTAAATCCATCAAGTTTTCTCCCTTTACATCACAAGTTTCATCTGAGTCATCCTATCCGCTATCGTCTAACTCGGCAAATGATGACAACTTAAATAAATCTGGTGCCATGTGAAAGCATCACGCCGCCATATGGCACCGATGGGATTAAGCTTAATGAAGGTTATTTAATGTGTTTTTAAGGCTGAAGCTTCCATAATTAATAACTAATTGTAGAAAAATTCAAAATAATATAAATAATAGCTCATTTTAAAGGTATTTTAGATGGGGAATCCATTAAAATTACTCTTAATTAATTTTAAATAGTAATTTTGGCTTAATTAAGGTTTAATTAAAATTTTAATTTATCAAATTACTCTTTAATTAATTAACCAATCAATTTGAAACTTTCTGAGAATGTTTAGGGGGATGACCTCTACCTCCCCTATATTTTTTGGTTGGTTGATTAATTAAGGGAATTGATTGCTTAAGTTTTAATTACTCTTTTAACTTAACTAAGTAATAATTAAGCATTTGAACAGTAATTAATCAACAAATTAGACCCCTTAATCATTACTGAAAAGTGGGGAGATTTAGAGAATTGGATTTGAGCCTCCATCCTAATCTTTTCCCTAAGTTCCCTTCTCTTTTTTTCAACAAAAATGTTAATTAATGTTTAATTAATTATTTAGTTGCTTAATTGGTTAATTTGAAATTCAAATCATGTTTAATTAAATGAGGGGCTTATGAAATTAAGTTGGGACCTCTTTCCCAACCTTTTCCCCTTAATCCCATTTCTTTTCAAAGGATAATCAATTTAATTTGGTAATTAAGAAAGAGAAATGGATTAATGGATTATTGACATGATTAACCTAATTAAAAGGGTAATTTTATCTAATTTCCCTTAATTAATTCATGGGTAGAGCTTTAGGTGTTTAATAACCTAAAGAGAGTTAATGAAATTATGGTTGGCTCACATGTGTGAGAAAACCATAAAAGTAATTAAGTGAGTATCTTAAGCCTAACTAATTAATGATTGTGAGCTAATTACCCCTTTTCATTTCATAGGAGCATTGCTATTTACTTTTCAATTCATTTGCATATTACATTAGCTCATAATCATTTAATTAATTATCTTAAGGTAACATAGGTAAGGGTTTAATTAATACATTAACCTAATTAATCCATAAAATCAACCTAATTTCCTTTCATTAAATCAAATTAGCTGACACATGGGGAATGGGATTAGGATTACAAACCTCTCTCACATTTCTTAAATCAAATCAAACATCAAATTAAAATGGCATTAAGAAATTTTGGTTTGTTTTAAATGAGCTTATTTAGTATGATTGTCCTTAGGAATTAGTTGGATTGAATGAAATCATATGCTTATGTCTCTTTATATCTTTCCAATCATGTTAAATGTTGCATGCCACTTATGATTATTCATTCTTTTTTTTCCAAAAATTAATTAAATCAAGTAACTTCCTTTATGTTAAGCTTGCATGTATTGATTTAAATTAATATATGTGTGGCTATTATCACTATTAAATCCAAATTTATTTTTCAAAATTTATAAATAAATGATTATATATGCTATGAATGTGAATTATAGATACATAAGAGATGTATGTGATTACAGCTTAAGCATATGAAGTGAAGTTTCTTTTTTTTTCATGTATTGATTTATATAAGTAAGAATGTTAATAGGTATATAGCTTGGATATCCGAGGAATATGAGGCTTTAATTAGCCCCAAAGTGGTCATCTGATTACCTCACTTCCCTAGTTTAACAATGACACATACTCCACTTGATTTCATTCTTATGCATTTCAATATTAGAATTTGGATAAGACTTTAACTCCATGTGCATAAATGTTTCAATCAAATAAAAATATAATTTTTGCATGGTTTTCCTTCTTTATTTATGTATACATCCATATGTATTTGAGAAAAGCAAATATTTAGTCTAGACATCCCAAAAATATGATGCTTTAAGTAGCCCCAAGGAGGTCATTTGATTACCTCACTTCCCTAGTTAACAATGGCATGTACTAGCTTATGCCTCTTATACATGTGTGTGTGTGTATTTAATTATGGAATTAGAACCCATTGTCTTTTATAAAAAATTCATGCATTCATGAATGATTAAGTTGTTGAATTAATTAATCATATGACTTGTAGCTCTTTCTTATGTTCATGTATGCAAATTTACATATGCTTGAATATAATGGGTATACAATTTGGACATCCTGGGAACACGAGTTTAGCTAGCCCTAAGGAGGTCATTTGATTATCTTACATCCCTAATTAACAAAGACACGTACCTATTTAATTTTATTTCTATGTATGTTTGTATAAGAATTTAGATAGAGCTTTAAATTAATTCAATCAAATGAAACATTTAAATTTCAAAAATACATGTTTACACTCGTCATTTAAGTGTGCTAAGACATATTACATGAATAGGTATGCTTAAGGTTTAATCATGTGTATGTTACATATGTGTGGGCTCTAAAAATTCACCACCGACCTCTCACATTGAAGAGAGTATGATTTAAGTGTCGATAAATTTTAGAAGGCAGATGAGATAGTAGATAAGACACTACCCAGAGATTTCACCCTCATTTTATAAGGACTTTAGATCTGGTTCCAAGTCTCCTATATGCAAAGCACCTATAGTTAATTAACCCTCGCAATGCTGAGATAGAAATTTTGATTAAAGCTAGTCATTAGATCACTAAATTTGTAGCGTATAGTAGTAGCATGTGGAGTTTAAATTTTAATTTTATGAAATTCATTATATTAACTTAAAGCGGATGGTTGGGGGAATGATGACGTGCCTGTTGACCTCATTTTTAGAATGAGCTCTCAACCCATCCATCTTAGACATAGGACTTCTCTTAGACACTAAGGTTTCATTAGTCTTAAGACACTTCTAGTGATTAGGTGAACACTTAACCTAACCCTAGAAACTTAAAAGAGTTAGCCATAGGAATAGTCAATGCCTTAGGGGTTTTAGAAAAATTTTCCTACCCTATAGCTTGAACCAAATCCTCACTTCCTTCTTTCAAATCAAACTCCAAATCAAACCAACTTCAATCTCAAATCAATTCCAACTTAATTGATTTTATCAAACCTTAAATAAATTCCAATGGATTTTCTCAAATCATGAATCAATTCCAAATGATTGAAGCACATGATTGAAATCTAAATCTAAAATCTTTCCTAAGTCACTTTATTCTATCTTATGGACTTAGTTCAAATCAAATCCAAATCAATTCAAATTCAATAAATTTTCTCATAACCCATTTTTATTCTCATTTATATTCAAAAATATAAATGAAATATAAATTCAAATATCCAAAACCAAAATCAAAACTCAAATACAAATCTAATCAAAATCGAACTTATGCTTCTTCAAGTCAAATTCTTAAACTTAGCCAAATCAAACTCAAATCATGCCAAACCCTTGATTTTTATTCATGATTCAATGAATCATTCAATCATGAATCCAAATATAAACATAAAATTCAATTATAAAACCAAAACTAAATTCAAAACTCAAATCCAAATTCAACCAAAATTCAACCTAAACCTTTCAAGTCAAATTCTTGAACTTAGCCAAATCAAACTCAAATCAACCCAAACCCTTGATTTTTCTTATGATTCAATGAATCCTTCAATCATGAAACCAAATATAAACATAAACCTCAATCATCAAACCAAAACCAAATTCAAAAATCAAACCCAAGATAAACTCATGTTCACCCTTTAAACTTGAAATTGTCAAATGAATCAAAACCCATTTGACTCCAAATCACTTGCAAATGGATTTAATTTTAACTCATAAGTCCATATGTGAGTTCAATCAAACTTGATTCAAGTCTTGATCAAGTCAATTGACCCACTTAGGCTCACTTGACCCAAAGTGACCTAAAGTACCCCTTTTGAGCCAAATTCTAATCGTACCCAAATTGGATTGAACTAATCCCACCTAAGCATCACATTATGACCAACAATCATTATGAGATGATGAATCACTCAAATTGGGTCAAACCAAGTCAAACCTAATGGTTGCCCAATTCAACACTTAAGGCTAAAATTGACCACCCCACTCAAAATGAGCACATGGGAATTACTCCTCCACCTCATTTAACACATGGAAACTTCTCCACCACCTCCCTCTGGCCAAACCAAACCACATGGTGTACAAAATGGCCTAACCAACTCAACCCATAGGATCAATTTGATCAAAATAGCAAAGTCATGCTCGGCCATCCGATCCTTCTAGGGGGAGATGTAATACAAGCATTCCTAAGCTCATCCAAGCTTCCTATAGCTAATTCGATTTCTCCATTTTTGGTTTTCCTTAAGGAAAAAATAGGGGAGCTCAAGGCAATTTCATTCTAATTCAATTCTCCACTAAAGCTCAATTCCTCTTTTGAGCACCTTGAGGGAACCTAGTAGAGCTCACCCAAGCCTTCATCTCTCAAGCTGTGAGAAGGTAGAGTTTGATCAAGGTCGCAAGCAATTGAAGCCCATTTTGTTCCATAGGAAGATCCACTTAACCTCATGCCCTAAAATCTTCAACAAAGCTTCATCTCCATTAGATGAAGCTAACTAGCTGGGAGGGCCAGTGATAACCTCTAGTGGGGTATGGATCAAAACTGAGCTTAGGTGCAGGAGTTCTTGTCTTTTGTAAAAGAAACTTTCACCCTATTGCATTTTGATCATTGGATGTCTTGCTTCTTATATGATGATGGTGTGGGTTCAATTTAAGCTCAATCAAGCATGGATCAAGCCCTAAAGGGTGGATTGTTCCCTCCAACAGGAGAGCTCAGGGATGGATCATTGACCATCCATCTGTGCATTTTGGATGGACGGTCCTGATTAATGCTCATATGGTCCTTCAATTTATCCCTTAAGAACCGCAGGCTTAATTTGACCGTCCGATCTTTGATCGGATGGTTGAGGAGAAAGCACGTAGCATCGCTAACGGCATTGGATGTGACACTTAAATAACCAATCCCATCATGCCACGTGGAAAGCGTGTGCCACATCACGTGGCACCGACAGGATTAGTTATGTAATTAGAGTTTTAATTAATCCTTAATGACAAAAACTTCAAATTTACATAACTAAATGTAGAAAAATAAAAAAATATAAAATAAAATGCATTTTGAAGATAATTTAGAGGGAAATTCATAAAAAATGTTGACAATTAGTTTTAAACAATAAATTGTCCTTAATTAGAATTTTATTTAAAACTTAATAATCATAATTACTCCCTAATTACTTCATTAATTGATTCCAAGTTTCTTAGATGTATTTAGTGGGATGACCTTTACCTCCCCTAATTTTCTTGGAATTTATTGATGAGTAAATTAAGAAAATCAATTAATGAATCCTTAATCACTCTCTTAATGTAATTAAGCTTAATTAAGCATGTGAATAGTGGTTTAATCTCTTGATTAAGTTAATTATACTTTGTTTAAGTGAAGAAGAGGTTTATGAAATGGTTTTTGGGTATTTTTCCCAAGTCATTCCACAAACCCCTTTCTTTCCTTAATTTAAATTTAATTAAGGCCTAATCCACTAATGACCCACTTAATTAACTTGATAAAATTTACAAAACATTCCAAAACTCAATCATTTCCTTTTTGGGTACATGCTTAGGTGTTCAATAACCAAAGTAGCTTAAGGAAATCATATCTAACCCATATGTATGGGAAGGGTTATGAAAGTACTTAAATTAAACCATTTTTCTTAATTAATCATTAATTATGAGCCAAATGCATTAGGTCCTTTTTTTCTTAGGTGCATTGCTAATTTAAATTCCTTGTGATTTTATATCATATATTGGCTCATAATTATTTGGTTAAATATGTTAAAGTGGTGTAGGTAAGGGGCAATTAATGAACTTAATGAACACCTTAACCTAAATAAAACATAAAATCCACTTTAAGTGTTCTAAAAATTAAACTAAAATAACATACACATGTAGGAGAATGGATAAGAGAATGGATAAGATTTTATGTCAAACATTATAAATGAAAGATTTGTTATTTATAAGTAATTATAAACTTGCATGTGAATAATATGAAATGTGTTATGTGATTTCTTCTCTTCTTAACATAGTTTGTATAGATTTGCTTGTATAGTCCATTTGAAAAGGACATAACACTTTCTTAATCCTATACACTCCTATGTCATGACCTAAGAAGAACTCCACATCACACATGTAAACTAAACAATCAAACCAAAATGAAACAAACATAAACTTTTTGCATGATTTTCTTTCCATGCTTTTCTTTTTGTACATGCACATATATTTAAGAAAAGTGGTATATTATTCTGGACACCTTGGGGTTATGAGCTTAAGTAGCCCCAGGTCTTATAACTTACACCCCATGTGTAAATAATGGCGTCAGATAACTTATGTCTTTCATACTTGTAAATGTACATATGAAAATGGATAAGAGAATCTCTTTCTACTTAACCAAATCATGCATCATGAAGAATCCAAATTTTCTTAACATCCTTTAGCATTCATCATTAAGCAAATATATTTGCATGTATATATTTTCTGGGTCCATCCATATGCAAGCTACAGTTGGGAAAGAAATAAAGTGTTGTGTTTTGTGATAGTAATTCACTTTACTTAATCTTAAACCATTTCTTTTTGAATAGGTTTGTTTGTGAAAACTTAGTTAATAAAACACATAAAAACATTTACCAAACAAAAATATTCAAAATAATTGGACTTGAAATTTATACAACACTTATATTTATGTTCATTTAGCTAATTACTTATTAAGTTAAATGATTTCTTTTTCCTTATCATGTAATATTTAATATAAAGAAAATATAATAACATTATTGTTTTATAGATGAAGATGAACAACAATCTTAGTCTAACTATTATTTTCTAGAAGAAAGAAGAAAATAGAAAAAGATGAGATAAGATAATCCAAATCAATACTCTCATTGTGATTTAATTCATTTATAATCCAGATTGTATATGGGTAGAGCTCGACCACCCAATTTTTTTTTGGGTTTTTGTGGTGGAGCCCGACCATAAATAGCCTCTTATTCTTTAGCGCTAGCCTTATAAATTGATTGATGTTTGTTTAGCTTATGCATTAAGATGACATTTTTTTTCTAGTTTCTTCCTTACTTTGATGTATGGCCTGAAGATGACTAGGCTCTTAGAAAAATAAATTTTCTATTTAACTAATCAATTCAAACTAAAAAAAATTAAATAACTCATAACATCACCTAAAGCCTAGGTTATAAAAAAGATAAAAGAATTAGCAACCCCTTTAGCTGGATGTTGTATAATATTTCACATCATGCATAAAAAGCATATTATTTCACTCTTGATTTGGAGGGCTTCCACCTTTGCCAGAGAACTTGCAGACCTTTGAGAGCCATGGTGGAAACACTCCTCTTTTCTTACTAATTTTGGCCCATAATCTAATTTCTCATGCATTAGGCATATGAATCCTAAAGCCTCTGTCAAATTGATTGTCCAAAATAAAAATAAAATATAATAAAAATTTGCATTTGATTTAAGTCATTAATCATGCCCTACATGATCTAGTCTCTTAGGGAGTGTGTTTAAGGTCTTAGTCTATTTTTAAATAAACAATAGCTTAGCTATCTTGCAAAATCATATGACTTTCCTACATGTATTTAAAATTATATGTAGAGTTAGTTGGCTACCAGGTTGTAAGTCCAATCAGTGGTTTATCCTCTCTTATGGAGGTAAACTAGATACCCATTTTCACCTTAGATTTAGGTCATGCTTTGGCCCTCGCCAAAGCTCCCTAGAGGTTAGGTTTCTTCCCCTTATGGCTACAAAGCATAAATCCTCACTCTTAGGCATTTTCATGACATTGTATCATGGAATTGTAAGCCCTATATTTCTAACAAAAATTCAGCTCAAACAAATAAATCACTTCAACTTCAAAAATATAAAGCCCAATTATATGATAGTTTTGAATGCTTGATAGGATTCCTAGTATCCTAAGCATCCCCTACTAATCTTCATTTAGCTTTGATAAGAACTCCCTCCTCTTGATCGATCTCACTTGATCTTTCTAAAAATAAACCAATTGATTGATAGTCCTACCTTCAAAATCTTTGGAGACAATGATCATTTACCATAATCAAGAGTAATCTTAAGAAATCTCATTCCTTAGGATGTAATTAACTATGGGGGCTTGCCCTTGTAGGAAACTTAATGAACCCGATTTAAAATAAATCTTGCTTTACTTTTTCATGTAAAGTAGGTAAAGAATCTCTAGTACATACGAAGACCCATAGTTTTTAGGAGTCCTTATTCAGGTGATTAGGTCCATTGTAGGGTGGTGACTTCTATCTCTTGAGATAGTACACCATTCCTCAATGTCATACCCGATCACCCTAATAAGAATATCTGCGGATCGACATGGTGTCCTAACAAGGTGTAGTATATATATTTTTGTTTTTATTCATCCTTTCCAAAGGGATAGATGAAGGAAAGAATGTATTATTTCACCACAGATTTTTCTAGCGAGTCCACTTGGGAAGGTTCCTATCTCCATCTTTGGTAAATGATCATTGTCTCCAAATATCGATAGTGGGTTTGTATTTTATACAAATTTGAGACTATCTTTCTTTTCTGTTGGCACTTAGTTTATTTCATCCTTAAACTAAGCTAGCCAACATCTTTAGGTTTTAGGACCCCACTCCTAGTGTGTCTTAAAACCCCCATTAGGTTCTCCAATGGGTAAAAATTTAATAAAAGAAATAATTAAAGACTTCCTCCCTACCATTTTTATGGTAAGTTAAGGTTCATTCCAAAAATAAAGAAAAATAAATCCTTCATAAAAAATTAGCAATTTTCCAAAAGCACTTTTTCAAAATGCATATAATAAAATGTTTGCACAAGAATTGTCATAAAACACCCTCATCTAACAATCTTCATGATTGTTATATGTTGGATCATTCCAAAAATAAAATTCCAACAATCATATTTTTTGAAAGCATAAATGAACATCTTCACTCAATTTATTTTGATGAAGATTTCATTTTCAAAAATAAAATTCCAAAAATCATATTTTTCAAAAGAAAAAATGAACATTTTCACTCAATTTATATTGATGAAGATTTCATTTTCAAAAATAAAAATCCAACAATCAAATTTTCCAAAAGCACAAATGAACTACTTCACTTAATTCATTTTGAAGAAAACTTCATTTTCAAAAGTAAATTCAAAAAAAAAAATCATACTTTCCAAAAGCACAAATGAACATATTCATTCAATTTATTTAATGAAGATTTCATTTTCAAAACAAAATGAACAATCACATTTTCAAAATAAAATGAACAATCAAATTTTCAAAACAAAATCAACAACATCCTCTTAAAAATAAAATCCAACAATCATAAAATTTCAAAAAGCACAAATGAACATCTTCATTCAATTCATTGAATGAAGATTTCATTTTCAAAACAAAATGAACAATCACATTTTCAAAACAAAAATCAACAATCATCTTTCCAAAAATAAAATCCAACAATAATAATTTTAAAAAAAACACACAAATGAACATCTTCATTCAATTCATTGAATGAAGATTTCATTTTCATAACAAAATGAATAGTCACATTTTCAAAACAAAATGAACAATCACATTTTCAAAACAAAAATAAACAATCATCTTTTCAAAAATAAAGTCCAACAATAATAATTTCAAAAAATAATAATAAATGAACATCTTCATTCAATTTATTGAATGAAGATTTCATTTTCAAAAGAAAATAAACAATCACATTTTTCAAATAAAATCAACCATCACATTTTCAAAAATAAAATCAACATCATCTTTTTTAAAAATAAAAATCAAAATCAAAATAAAAAGAATCAAGAATACATTTGGATTTCCTTAGCATACCTAAATTTGCTAAGGATCCTCTTTTTCAAAATCAAATTAAAAAAATAAACAACATAGGATTTCCTTAGCATACCTAAATTTTCTAAGGATCCACTCTTTCAAAATCAAATCAAAAACAAAAGAAACACATTTGGATTTCCTTAGCAAACCTAAATTTGCTAAGGATCCTTTTTCAAAAATCAACAAAAATAAAAGAAACACATTTGGATTTCCTTAGCATACCTAAATTTGTTAAGGATCCTCTTTCAAAATCAAATCAAAACAAAAGAAATAACATTTGGATTTCCTTAGCATACCTAAATTTTCTAAGAATCCTCTTTTTTAAAAACAAAAAACAAAACAAAACACATTAGGATTTCTTTAGCATATCTAAATTTGCTAAGAATCCTATTTTCAAAAAATTTCAAAGACAAAACATATTTGGATTCTTCATTTAGCATACCCAAATTTGCTAAATGAGGATTCCATCTTTCAAAATCACCCATGATTCACAAAACAAAGCAAACAAAAGAAAGAAGAAATTATTTTCAAACACCTCACCTAGCATACTTAAATTTGCTAAGTGAGTAAAATTCTAAAAAATCTCAATTAAAAAAAAAATCAAAATCAAATATGAACCTATGGAAGCATCTCTCTCAAAAAATATTTGAACCCATTTTAAACATACCCAAATTTGTTAAAAAATGGATTCTAAATTAAAAAATTCCCTTTCCAATCAATCTCAAAATCTCTTCTAAATTCATTTGAGCCCCACTTAACACTTTCAAATTGTTGAGTGTGGGTTCAAATTCTAAATTCAAATTTAAAAAAATCAACAAAGAAAAAAATTTGATTCAAGTTTGTTTTCAACATTGCACACTTTCAGTTAGCTTCAATCAGTTTCAATTTCAATTTCACTTCAGTTCATTTGCAATGGTAGGAGTATGTGTTCATTTCCTTGGGGATGAATTTTTGATCGGCCACCTCCCATGCCATTATGCCCACCTCATCCACTTTGGCAGACTTTGAGGGGCAGATTATATGTGAGGGAACCTCCACGCAGTGAGCATAGTGACCAAGAAGCTAGTCATCCAGGTTGACATACCATGTGATTCATATATTCCCTCGCTGAAGAGGAAGGCTATGGCGGTTCCCACAGTAGCAGTAGTAGTGCTAGCGTTAGTGCACCCAGTTGTTCCCCATGTTTCCCCAGCTAGGGCTAGCACCCACTCACTAGTTCCCACCAAGGGGAAGGCTCCCCTGATTTTAGGGATTGTCTCCCCTGCCTTCGAGGTTGGGTTTAGTTCCTACACTGCTCGACCTACCAGGATCCAGCACAAAAATAAGAACTACATGATTAAGCGGTATCACACTCGCATTGCCAGGGAGTTGGAGGCAACAACCCAGTCTGTTATAGAGGAGTAGCCTAGGATGGTTTCCCCACTGGTTATAGAAAACCAGGTCCACCCTCTCTCTGGATATGATAGAGAGATGTTAAGAAGATTTCAACTTCACCTCCCCCGAGCAGTTCAATTTCAGGCACCTATTAATTGGAGGAGGAGGTCATACGCCGACCTTCGATCCATTTTACGTCAAGTAAGTGGAGCCTACGGATGATTGGAGTCCAGGGCTCAATTTGATTTGAGATCAGTTATCCCCCACATCATGGGTAGATAGATTAGATAGGAGAGGGCCAGAGAGGCCCACACATTAATTCATATCAATAGGAGAGGAGGTAGTGCCAATCGCAGTCTCGCACTTATGGAATTTCTTTGACGGCATTACCCACATCAATCATACTAATAATTCTCTTGGACTACTACACATCATAAGCGAGGAGCTTGTATCCCGAGAGAGTCGGTGGTGCCTCCACCACAGCTTCCCTTCCGCCTCCTATACATGTTCTAGCATCTACTATTCCAGCCAAGGCCATGAAGGCTGCAGGGGAGAAGAGAACCCTGCTAGTGATTCAGCTATGTCCAAGAGATCCTGTTACATCTACATCGCCTACAGTGGCGAGGCCTAGATCTCCCAGTCGACCTTCTTCCCTAGTTGTGGTGAGGAAGGAATGGCGACCTCGGAGTATCATAGTTGTCCTGTCACTACCACCACCGCAGTAGGCTATGGAGATTATAGAGCTAGGGAGGAGATAGCAATAGCTCCCATGGCCATAGATCCTCCTGTACCACTCAGAGCAAAATAGTCAAGAGTATCATCCTCTAGTGAGTGTCCTCACAAGAGCTCTCAGTAGCAAGGTTAGGTGACTATCTGCTCATGATAGTGATCCCACCAATCGACATCTTCATGCTTCATTGGATCATCCCTAGATGACATATAGCTAAGATTCTAGTGGAGAAGAAATCTTGGATATGTCGGTCCAATTTAGAGATGATGAAAAGGACAATTTTGATCCAATGAAGATGACGAGATTCAGGAGGTACATGGTAGATACCAAGGGTTCCCTCCTCCATGATCAGCAAGATATGGAAGGTCTTGTGGTTGAGTAGGAAGACACAGCCTATTCGACCCAACACCTCTATCAGCAATTAAAGTTAAAGGATGAACAAATAGATAGGATGGGGAAGTAGCTTGAGGAATTGGTAGCAGCTATTTTAGCACTTTAGAACTAAGCACTGGTAGTTCATCTTACTATAGCTAAGGCTAATCAGCTAGAGTTGGTGCATGTCTTGGATCCTGCTAAGACTTTACCTCCAGTAGAGCAGAGCAGCACCAGTTTTTATAGGAAGGTAGTGGATAATACCTTCATACAAGAAGAGGGCATCAAAACCATGGTTATGTAGTAGGTGAGAGAAGTGTTGGCTCAAGCTCAAGGAGGATCATTAGTTCCAAAGGGTAGACCCTACCCAGGGGAATTTGATGCCATCCAATATCCTAAGGGTTTCTTCCTTCAAAAGTTTTGATGGCAGGAACCCAAGGCATACACATTTTAATTATTGCAACACCAAGGTGGCAATGATGCTCTCCCATCTAACTTTTGTCGGCTTAGTAGGTATAGCCTGGTATGCTTGAACTTCCCAATAGTTAGTGAAGACTTTGTGAGTTGGAGCAACTTTTTTAAGAGGTTTGTTGGAGCTCAACAAAGGGTGACAGTAATCTCGTAGGCTCAATAAAAACCAGTGAGTCCTCATTGATTATATTCTCGACATAATTTGAGTATGAAATACAACCACATGTCTAACAACATGCCATTGAGATTTTCGAATATCCATGGCTCCTTCATGCTCAAAGGTTTCACCATAAAAATATTTGAGAATCTAATCAACAAGACGACTAGCTTACAAGGAGAAGCCAAACATTGGCCTTTTCCAGACCAATCAACAAAGCAGAAGCCATAAGAAGCTTATGAGAAAGTCGCGTGATAGTAGTAGATAAGGGAAACAGCTAGAAGAGTAATTGAGAGACCTCAGCTCCACCGTCACTTTCCACCTCCTCTACCACCACGAGGTAGTCCCACCGCTTCCCTGTAGCCTCCATGGCTGCACTCTCCTCCTCACCATATCAGCGAGATACATACATACCCCGCCAGTGTATGATCCACCTACTCTTTTGGATAAACTTAGCAAGCTTTATTCATTTAAGAGGGAGGTAATTAAGAAGATCTTTAAGAATCTCTTAAAATCCTGATTTTTAGCTACCTGAACCTAGAAGGCTGGAGGAAGCAAGAAAAAGCAATGATCCTAACTTTTGCCCCTACAACCACATGCTAGGTCATGTTTGGGAAGATTGCTTTACATTCAAGGACTTGAGACATAGCTTCAAGACCTGCTATAGTTATCCTAAAGGAATACCTTGTGGAACAACCATCCAGTTCCATTAGGGTAATCCTTGGGGATACTTGATCCTTCCAAAACTAAAGAAGGGGATATCTCCTTATCCAAAACCTCTAAGAAAATTGTTTCCAAAAGAAACTTTCTGTGTGCTAGGAGCTCAAACCTCCAACATCAATGAAGGTTTGCAAGTTGTTCAAGACAACTCAAGGAAAGAGGGAGCTCGAGAGAGATGTGCCACTGAGAGTATAAACCACCGAGTCCGCCTCTAGTCCACAATTGCAGCTACTACTACTTCAGCGAGCACCTCTATTTCAGCTAGCTCTTCCTTTAGTAGACATCTTGTATCAATGGATGAGGGCATCAAATCCCTCACCCCACTTACTTTACTTGACTTATACTATGTACCTCCTTCAAAACCTAAGAAATCAACGAATAAAGCTAGCTTGAATTATATCTGTGTCACTTCTGATGGGTTGACTAAATCTACTCCTAATGAAAACTCTTCAAGTCTAAACAACAGTTATAAATAACAAATCTTCCTCTTAATTGAGTTATACTTTCTTTCTCTGAATACTATGGGTACACCTCCTAAGATAGACATGGAATCATCCAATTTCGAGGGTCCCATAGGAGAAGCTGTAGGTGAGCATGATGAGCAGGTAGAATCTTCCACAAACTTGCCATAATAGATCACTAAAGTCAACCTCCTAGAGTAGCACCTCAAGATAGAGGAAAATAAGTCATTGGTTTGAGGATCGAGAAGCCTCTCCATAGGATGCTCCACCCTTGGATATGCTTGTGGAGGATTAGCCCAAGGTGGACTACAATGTCCTCTCTCACTGAGAAATTTGCCATCTAAGCTAAGCATATACGATGCCCTTATCTTATCCAAAGAAATAAGAAAATCATTAATCAAGGCTCTCCTTGATCCAGAGATATGCTTAGCTCAGCTGACCGTTATTAGAGAGGAGGCACATTATTCTAGAGAAGCTTAGGGAATCACTTTCATAGATGAAGACCTTCTTTTGGGGACATGGTGCATAACCGTCCCCTATACATTATAGTGGACATGGGTAGATACAGACTTGCTAGAGTTCTTATCGATCCAGGTGCATCGATGAACATTATGAGTCTAAAGACCCTTGCTTGTTTGAGGATCAACATCTCCACACTCTGAGGAGATCGGATGATGTTGAGAGGATTCAATGAACAAGGCGAGAGGGCATTAGGTTCCATAGTGTTACCTTTAGAGATAAGTGGTTGGAAGACTGAAGCTAAGTTCTATATCATTGATTCAAATACTTCATTCACTACTTTGCTCGATAGGCCTTAGATATAATAGAACAAGATGATTCCATCCTCGCTCCATCAGTTCATCAAGTTTAGGAAGGATGGGATTGAGTACTATGTCAAAGGAGATGAAAAGTCATTTTCAATCAGAGAGGTTGAGATATATGAGGATGCAACCTACTATCTTCCTCAAAACACCTTTTAGCATGAACTTGGTCAAAATTCAAATTCAAATACAAAAGAAAAAAAAGAAAAGAAAAAGGAAAAGAAAGAGAAAAGAAAAATAAAAATCCAAGTGAATAAGAAAAGGAAATTGAGAAAGAAGTAGAGCTGCATATCACATTCCACCCACAGTTCATTCCATCATATGGACATGTGGGTAGGATGACTCAACCTTTGCCAGGTAGAGGCAAAGGCAGACATAGAGATAGTCCCAAAAGCGGAAGACTCCCTGTTTGGCCATCAGCCAATAGGGGTTATGTTCTAGTTCACAGGAGTACACCTACTATTCACATAGACTTGGAATCTAGCTCGAAGGATGAGTCTAATGTAATTATCATACCAGCCAACCTCTCTCAATGAGTTTCATTGGAAGTGACACTTAAGCCAGATAGTGATGAAGACCAGGCCTCCACAAAGCATAAATGTATTCGAATCAAATGTATGTGAAACTATTAAGCAACAGGAACCTTAGCTCTAACCTCACTTTCATCTCAAAAGTTGAAGGTTTAGTAGTTAAGGAAGCCCAAGTCTTCCATGGATGTCAAGAGATTCTTTGGGATCATCATCCTCAAGTCCAATTGATGTAGACTTGAGGATATTTCAAACAAAGAATTAATGGAATTGCCTTTTGATTGGTATTCTACTTGTGTTCTTAACAAAGAAGGGTTTGATTCCTATACATGGTCTAAGCACGTCAAGTACTTCAAAAAAAAGCTATGGAACAAGATAGGGATGCACAATCAAGATCAGGACTAGGATTCAGTATAGTGGTTCCAGTCGATGATGATGATTACTGCTTAGCTATCTAATCATTTCGAGTTTGATAGGTTCTTTTCACACAACACCAAATCTTATGAGAATGTGTGTTTAGAAATTTAGATGATCCAGATGATCTCTAAATCAAAAATGCACTGCCAGAATTTGAAGAGGAGATCCATTCAATAATTGAAAACTTAAAGAAATCAACCTCAGGATGAAAGAAAATCCACGCCCAACATACATCAATTTGTTGCTGAATGAAGAAGAAACCAATGACTTAGTTAGGCTATTGACTAAGTTTAAGGACTACTTTGCATGGAGTTATGAAGAGATGCTTGCATTATCTCTTGACATAATTATCTATAAACTAGCAATAGATCCTAGAACTAACCCTATCAAGCAAACTCCTAAACGCATGCGATTAGAAATCGAACAATAGGTCATTTCTGAAGTCAAGAAACTAATCGATGCTAGTTTCATTAGGTAAGAAAAATTCTCTACCTGGTTTGCCAGTGTCATCCTAATTAAGAAGAAGAATGACTAAATTTGCATATGCGTCAATTTTAGAGACTTAAATAAGGCATGTCCTAAGGATGGGTTCCTCTTCTATACCAATTAATGGTGGACATCCTCTCGTAGTATTCTCCTTCATGGATGGGTCATCTAACTAACCAAATCAAGATGGTCCCGAGGATGAAAGAAACACTTTTTTCAACCTCGATCGAATCTATTATTATAGGTCATGCCTTTCCTTAAAATGCCGGTGCTACATACCAACGGGCCATGACTCAGATCTTTAATGAACTCATCCATCATCAAGTTGAGTGCTATGTTGATGATCTAGTAGTTGAAAGCAGAGAAAAGAAGACCATCATCTCTTGACTTGAGAGTAGTTTTGAATGGTTAAGATAATTTAACCTCAAAATGAATCTCAAGTGTGCATTCGAGTAGCTTCAGGAAATTCCTTGGGTTTATGTCCGACACTGGGAATAGAAATAGATCTAAAAGATCAAAGCTATCTTAGAAATGCCACCCTTAAAAGTTTAACTCAACTCGATCTTTCCAAGGATGGTTATATCTAAGATGCTTTATCTCCAACCTATCGAGATGCAAGCCATTTTCAACACTTGCCAAGTTCGTGGGATGACAAGTGTCAACAAGCTAAAGATATCAAGTAGTATGCAGACAAAGATAAGTTGATGATAAGTGCTAAGAATAAGATATTAGGTGAGTGCCTTTGAAGATATCAAGCACTATTTGGTGAAGCCAGGTTCAATCCTATCTGCCACTCATCCTCTACATGCATTGGATGACTCCCTCAGGACTTTGTTGGCCCAAGCTAATGACGAAGGGAAGGAGAGTGCTCTCTATTATCTCAGTCGTAATATGATTCCTGCTGAAGCAAACTACCAACCTATTTAGAAATATTACCTAGCTTTGATCTTTGCATCCCAAAAGCTACAACACTATATGCTTTTTCATAAGGTGAACTTAATTTTCAAAACCAATCCAATGTAATATCTCATGACACAGCCAATGATATCTAGACGTTTGGCATGTTGGTCCATGATACTCTCATATTTTCATAATACATTCGTACCCCTCCGTGTAGTAAATGGACAAGCACTAGCAGATTTCTTAGCAGCACACCCACTTCCTACTAATTCCTCGCTTAGTGATGATCTCTCTGATGAACAAATCATGAACTTAGGGGAGGTTAAAAACCATCGATGGGAGATGTATTTTGATGGTGTGGCTTCCTTTCATAAAGGAGAACCACCACGATCTACTCTTCTGGAAAAGGAAATGGTAGGAATAGTTCTATTAACTCCAGATCGTGATGTGATGAGATTCTCATACTATCTCTCCAACCGCACCAACTAAGTGAAAGTATGAGGGTTTATTTTAGAAGCATCAATGATCTATTGGCCTGAATTTGGCCGTCATTACCACAAAGTTCATGAAGTAGAACAAGTGGTTCCTGGGAGAGAACATAAGATGCTCCAAAAGAATTGGCATGTCGGAAGATGAGTCCATTCCAATGGGTCCAAAATAGACAAGTCTTATCCCTTATTGATCAACTCATCGAGAGACTTTCTCTTGAAGGGAGGTTTTGCCAAAATAAAGGAGTTGATTGGAGGCAACATTCATAGATTATTTGAACACCGAAAACTACTCAAGAAGCAAGCCCATCGTGAAACAAAGAGCTCTCTCTATGCTCTCATGGATGGCACCTAGACGATGTCCTTCGATCAAATGTGGTTATGTATTTGGAAAACATAAAGCCCATGATTGTGATTGAGGTACATTATCTGTGTTTATGTGAAGGCATGATCCAAGATGAAGATAAGATCAAGAGACTAGATATTATTGGCCTTTGATGATTATAGACTCATGGATGTAGCTAGAGATGCCATAGTGTGTACACGGTGTGGTCTTCCATTAACCACCCAACATTCTACACCCTACATTAGCCTCATGGCCATTTGAGTGTTATGGGTACCAACATTGTGGGTCCTATCGATCCTTCTTCTTCCAAGGGTCATCGGTTCATTCTAATTGCCACCAACTACTTTTCCAAGTGGGCGGAAGTAATCCTACTCAAAGAGGTCACAGGTCAGCATGTGCATCAATTTTTTAGGAACCATATCATATATAGGTTTGGGGTGCCTTGATGAATTATATCCGATAATCGTACTGCATTCAAAAGTACCAAGATCAATAGCCAAGACATGGTATAAATTAGAGATACTCCACCATCTACTACCCTAGAGCCAATGGCTTAGTAGAAGTATTCAACAAAACTCTCATCCAAATACTAAAGAAGACACTTGATCAATAAAATAGGAATGAGAGCAAGCTGGTTGAAGCCTGGGCATACCGCACACATAGAACTCCAACTCAATCTATCCCATTTTCCTTAGTGTATGAGTCCGAAGCCATTTTATCTTTAGAAGTTCAACTCCCATCACTAAGGATAGCATTGGGTAGCAAAATCACTACAGAATAGAATGCAAAGTTACAATTAGAAGAGCTCAAAGGTTTGGAGGAGAGACGCCTATGGGCGTTCCAAAACCTCAAGTTATACAAATCCAAGATGATTCAAGCTCACAATAAGCTAGTCCACTCTAGGTCTTTCCAAGTAGGATAACTTGTGTTAGTCCTAAGGAGACCAATTGTTGCCCATCGAAAGATGGGAGGCAAGTTTGAACCCACTTGGGAAGGCCCCTATGTCATAGAGAAGGCCTTCCAAGGAGGATCTTATCAGCTCATTGATTGTAAAGGGGAACACCTGATGATTCCAATTAATGGGCTATATTTGAAGAAATATTACCCATAAACATGTTTGAAAATAATTATCAACAAAGAATAAAAATTGATTCCATTTCATCAAAATCTTCTCTTCTTCAAGTGTTATTTTGTTGTGAATCCACATGTTTAGGATAGGTGTAAGAGAACCCAAGAGGCATCATATCCCTCTTTCACAACACAAACACAATCAAACACAATCTCTCAATGCCATTAGAATAGGTGTAAGAGAACCCAAGAGGCATCCTATTTCAATTAGCACAACTAAGTTAGGTGTAAGAGAACCCAAATGGCATTATTTCTTGGTGGGAATTTTGGTTGCCATCCGTGACACCATTTCATCAAATTCCCCAAGTGTGTTTAGTGTATGTGTGAGAGAACCCAAGAAGCATCCTATTCCTTAGCTACTAGACCGGGTTTACATGCTACCTCGCTAGTATCTCACTCCAATGGTCACTTGTTTGGAAGATGTGAGTCCCCGAGCTTTCTTCCTAACTTGATCATTGCAAACCAATGAGCACCTTGTCAATTTGGTAGTCTTCACTACCCTACCAATAAGCTATCTCATGTTGATTTTGTTTAAGTAGATGTGAGTCCCTATGATTTCTTCTTGAACTAATCATCATGATCTAACTAAGTCAAGTATATTTGAGATTTAGGGTAAGTCCCCTAGAGGCTCCTTTCCCCTTGACTACATTTGACTTGATATAAGTCCTCCTTTCATTTAGTAGTCGCCTAGGTCGGATGCACACCGCCAAAGAGACTATCAATAATAAGTTCGCTATAGATGTGTGAGTCCCCGAGCTTTCTTCGTAGGCTAATGGTTGCAAACTGACGGGCACCTTAGGTTGGTTGATATTTGTTATGTTGACAATGACTCACCTAGTGGATACACCACTCTTGGCAAATGTGACTCCCCGCACTTTCTCCTTGAGTTGGCCATCAAATACTTATGCATATTATCTTCTCTAGAGTTTTGGGTTAAATCCCTTAGTGGCCCCTCTCCCTGTGAGCACTCTATTTGGATCACATCCTTTATGACCCCATTTAGACACTACCCAGGTTACTTTTGGATTGGATAATCCCCCTTTCCTAGTAGCCACCCTTGTGGTTGGAGAATTTGTTCAGCGGATGCACAGATTCTCCCTTGGTTCAGTAATTTTGAGATAGGTCTAGGTTGAAATAATCTCCTTCTTAGTTTGAACTCTCGCAAACTAACACAGTCCACGATAAAAAACTAAATAAACAAACAAATAATATATGGTTGTGGATTAGGAATTCAAGCCCCCAAAGGGCCCCTTTTCCCAAGCAGGCATCCAATCTTTAGGGCGTGTGAGAACTCCCTAAGAATTGCCTAACTACCAGTTGAGATAAGTCCCTGGTCACCACTCTCAGTCACCCTTAGTGTTCAATCTATTTTCCACAAACAAAGTTACCCATCATTTGCTTTGAAGATGTAAGCTATTGACGCATTCTTTCTAGCATGACTGTAATCTGAAACAGGTCGGGTTGATTTGTTGCCCAAAGCAACTAATCACTCTAGTGGTCTTTTATAGTGGAAGATGGGAGTCCCCTTCCCCTGAATTGACCATTGCAAACCAAAAGGCACTTCTTTGGTGGGATAGTTCTCCTCCGGCTGGGAAGCTACTCCCTTTGGTTCAATAAATCTGAGATAGGTCTAGGCGATATAAGCTCACTGTGATCCATCACAAACCAACAAAATCCATCAAAAAATAAACTAAAAATGAAGTCTCGCAGTGGCATTCACTCAATAGTCAGCCCTAGGTCAGGTTCAAGTTGTTGCCCAAAGCAACTGATCACCATAGTGGTTCCTTGTTTTGGAAGATGTAAGTCCCCGTGCTTTCTTCCTAACTTGACCATTGCAAACCAAAAGGAACTCCTTTGGTTGTATAGTCCTACTATGTGGTAAACTACTCGCTTTGGATTGGTAAATCTGATGTAGCCCAAAGTCTGTGGCCCCTACTTAGTGTATCCAATGCAAACTAATGGGATCCATCAAAAATAACTCAAAAATAAAATTAATCTTGACTATCCTTGAGTTGATTTAAGTCCCCCAACGGCATTCACTCAATAGTCAACCTAGGTTGGGTTCAATCCATTGCCTTGCCAATGGATCACCCCAACAACTTGTCCCTACTTTGGAGGATGTAACTCTACTATGCTTTCTTAGTATACTGCACACTGGAAAGCATCCCTTTGGTTGGTTAGTCCTACTATGTGTTTGGTAGACCACCCCTTTGGATTGGTAAATTTGAGTTAGGCCTAGGCTTCCATGCCCCCTACTCAGTATGATCCATCGCAAATCGACATGGTTCATCTCAAAATCTAAATTTTAAAATCTAAAACAAATTCAATCAATCTCCCCCGGTGGAGTCAAAACAAAAACAAATCAAACAACTAAATAAATAAAACAAATCCAATCAATCTCCCCTAGTGGAGTCAAAACAAACAATCAAAATAAATAATTAAAATAACATAACTAAATAAATCAAACAAATCAAATCAATTTCTCTCCATAATGAGACTCAAATCAAATCAAACCTCTCATCCCCTTGTGGATGACTTGAACCTCTTTCCCTAGTGGAAGGTTCACATACTCTATCCCTAATGGATTCCTCCTTCACTCTTATGTCTTTGACATGAGTAGAGTCACATTGCACTAAGCTCTTGATTCCTTCTACACCTTGGGTTGGGAGTAGATCATTTTGTAGTGCTTGTGATCATTCTGTTGTTGATCATTTTCAACACAAAATGTCCTTGTCAATCACACCACACCTATTGCCCTTTGTTGACCTCATTTTTAGAATGAGCTCTCAACCCCTCCATCTTAGACATAGGACTTCTCTTAGACACTTTAAGAGTTCTTAGTCTTAAGACACTTCTAGTGATTAGGTGGACACTAACCTAACCCTAGAGACTTAGAATAGTTAGCCATAGGAATAGTCATGCCTTAGTGTTAGGAAAATATACCCCATAGCAAACCAAATCCTCACTTCCTACTTTCAAGTCAAATGCTAAATCAAACCAACTTTAATCTCAAATAAAATTCCAACTTGATTGATTATCTCAAACCTTAAATCAAATTCAATAGATTTTCTCAAATCATGAATCAATTCCAAATGATTGAAGCCCATGATTGAAATTCCAAATCCAAAATCTTCTAAGTCCTTTGATTCCTCTTATGGACTTAGCTCAAATCAAATCCAAATCAATTCAAATTCATGAAATTTTCTCATAAATATTTATATTCTCATTTATATTCACATATAAATGAAATATAAATTCAAATATCAAACCAAATCAAAACTCAAATCAAATCAAATTAAAAATCTTTTCTAAGTCAAATTCTTAACTTAGCCAAATCAAATTCAAATCACTTCAAATTGATTTTTCTCATATTATATTTCAATCATGAATAAATATAAAATAAAATTCAAATCAAACCAAAACCAAATTTAAAAACTCAAACTCAAATTCAATTCAACCTAAGCCTTTCAAGTCAAATTCTTGAACTTAGCCAAATCAAACTCAAATCAAGCCAAACCCTTGATTTTTCTTCATGATTCAATCAATCCTTCAATCGAATCCAAATATAAACATAAACTTCAATCATCAAATTAAAACTAAATTAAAAAATCAAACCCAAGTCAAACTCATGTTTACCCTTTGAACTTGAAATTATCAAATGAATCAAAACACATTTGACTCCAAATCACTTGCAAATGGATTTATATTTCAATCATAAGTCCATATGTGAGTTAAATCAAACTCAAATCAAGCTTTGATCAAGTCAATTTGACCCACTTAGGCTCACTTGACCCAAAGTGACCTAAAGTACCCTTATGAAAATTCTAATCCTACCAAATTGGATTGAACTAAGCATCTAAGCCTCATCATTGTGAACAATAATCATCAATTGATTAATCACTCAAATTGGGTCAAACCAAGTCAAAATGAAACCTAAACTAGCCAAAATCCACCATAGGCCAAATTGATTGAAACAATTGATCAAAACCAATTCATGATCAATGTTTGAACTTGACCAAGTCATCATTTGAGCCTAACCTAGCCCAATTGACCAGTTGACCCAAGTTGACCTAAAAAGTCAAAATGTGTCAAAACTTGATCTAAGCCAAATCAATTGCAACCAATGGATCAATTCATTCTAAATCACTTGTTGAACTTGAAAAAGCCTCAACCAACTAGCCCAATTGACCATGAACCCAACTTGACATAAAAGGTCAAATTAAGACAAATTCAAATCAAACCAAAATAAATTGAAACCAAAGCTACCTAAACATTTCAAATGACCAACCAAACCTAAACCAACCCATGACCAAACCCGAATAGGTCAAATGGGACAAATTGGTCAACTTCACCCATTTGACCTAAAAGAAATCAAATGAACCAAAACCAAATATTAACCAAATTGAACAAAACCAATGATGCCAATACATTTCAAATGGTCACATAAACTTGACCAAACCCTTGGTTTGATCCAATTTGACCAATTGGTCAACTTGACCCAAGTTGACCTATTTTGACCTATTTTGACCTAAATGGGTCAACATGAGCCAAATGGCATCAAATCAACTCCAAATTCTTTGAAATTTGGACAAACCTAATTTCAAACTATTCCAAATCATTGAAATCAAAGCCAAATGACCATTTTACCCTAGGTAACCTATGGCCAATTTCACTTGGAATTTGGTCAAATCCTTTCATGGCCACTTGACACTCTTAGTGACCAAGTGGAACAGTGGGTGTGGTGCACATGACCCAATGGGTTTTCAAACCAACCCAAGGCCAAAACTGACCACCCCACTCAGATGAGCACATGGAATCTCCTCCACCTCATTTAAGCACATGAAACTTCTCCACCACTCCAGCCAAACCAAACCATGCCAAAACGGCCTAACCAACAACCCATAAGATCAATTTGATCAAAATGGAAAGCTGGTCGTCGATCTCTGGGAGATATACTCCCCTAATTTCATTTCATGACTCTCATTGATTGAGTGAAAGCGAGAAGCATTCTTAAGCTCCAAGCTTCTAGAGCAATTAATTTCTCCATTTTGGATTTCCTTAATCCAAAAATAGGGAGCTCAAGGAATTTCAATCTCATTCACTCAATAAAGCTCAATTCCTCCCAAGCACCTCAGGGACCCAATCAGTCACCCAAGTCTTCATCCAAGCTCAAGCTAGGGAAGGAGAGTTTGATCAAGGTCGCAAGTAATTGAAGACTTGTCCATAGAAGATCTACTCCAACCTCAAGCCCTCATCAACAAAGCTTGCCTCCACTGACAAAGCTTCTCAAGGTGGAGTGTTGATACCCTGAGGTATGGGTCAAACCGAGCTTAATAGTTTGGTCCTTGTGAAAGAAACTTTCACCCCATGCATTTTGACCATTGGATGTCTTACTTTCATGATGATGGGTTAAGTTTGAGCTCAATCAAGCTCAATCAAAACAAGCCCTGGGATGGATGTTCCTCTCATGGATAGGAAGGATCATGGATTGTCCATCCGCATGTTTTGGATGGACGGCCCTGATTAATCCATGTAAGATCCTTCATTTATCTTTAGAACCGGTTTAATCTCACCATCGATTGATCGATGAGGAGAAAGGTGTGCCGCCAACCGATTATGACAACTTAAAATAATCCATCACACATGGAAAGCATGCGCATCAGGTCCATGTGCCATGGGATTAGTTATATAATTAGGCATTTTAATTAATACATGAAACTTAAAATTCATAACTTAAGTAGAAAAATTAGAAAATACAAAATAAAAATGCATTTTGAAGATAATTCAAAGAATTCATTATAATTTCAATGATTTTAAATAATAAATTTTCTTAATTTGGTTTTATTAAAATTAATAACCCTAATTACTCCCTAATACTTCATTAATTAATTTAAGTTTCTATGTATTTGGTGGGATGACTTGCCTCCCTAATTTTCTTGGGATTTATTATGGTTAATTAGAAATCATAATGAATTTAATCACTTTAATGTAATTAAGCTTAATTAATGTATAGTGGTTTAACCCTTTATTGTTAATTAATTTATTTAAGAAAGAGGAGGTTTATGGAATTTTGTATTTTCCCAAGATATTCCTTAAACCCCTTTCTTCCTTAATCCAAATTTAATTAAGGGTTAATCACTAATTACCTACCTAATTAATTGATAAAATTTTCAAAACTTCCAGAACTTAATCATTTCTATCTTGGGTAGATGCTTAGGTGTTCAACCTAAGTACATTAAGGAAATCAAAATCAACCCATCATGTGTGAAGGGTTATGAAAGTACTTAAATTAAACCTTAGCTTAATTAATCATTAATCATGAGCCAAATGCATTAGGCCCTTTCTTTAGGTGCATTGATTTAAATTTTTGTGGTTTTATGTCATCATTGGCTCATAATTATTTGATTAAATATGTTAAAGTGGTGTAGGTAAGGGTAATTAATGAACTTAATTCATACCTTAACCTAAGTAAATATAAAAATCATCTAATCCTAAAAATTAAACTAAAATAACAAACATAGGGAATGGGTTAGACCAGCAAACCTTCTCATTTCCTAAAATTCAAACAAAATTAAAATTTCCTTAAACAACTTTGATTCACTTTAAATAATCTTATTTCATAAGATTGTCTTTAGAATTAATTAGGGTGAATGAATTTACATGCTTTCATCACTTTATTTCTTTCCTAGCATGTTAAATGTGTATGTCATATGAAAATCATGCATTCATGTCTTTTAAAAAAATCAAATTAAAATGAAATATTTCTTTATGTCAAATTGCATGTTTTGGCTAAAGTAAAATATGAATGGCTATTATCACTACTAAACCAAAATTATTTTCAAAATATAAATCAAACATTATAATGAAAGTATGCTACTTATAATTATTTATAAGCTTGCATGTGATATAAATATGAAGATGTGTTATGTGATTTTCCTTCTTTCTTAACATAGTTTTGAATAGATTTGAAAGTGTATAGTTCATTTGAAAAGAACATAACACTTGCCTAAATCCATTCCTATTCATCTATCATTACTTAAGAAGGAACTCCACATCACACATACTAATAAACAAATAAAATCAAACAAATTAAAAAAAACATAAACTTTTGCATGATTTTCTTTCCATTCATTTCTTTTGTACATGTGTATTTAAGAAAGTGGTATATTAGTCTAGACACCTGGGTTGTGAGGTTTTAAGTAGCCCTAAGTAGGTCTTGTACCTACACCTGGTGCTAATAATGATGTCATACTCTTATGCCTTTCATACTTGTAAATGTGCATATGAAAATGGATAAGAAACCCTCTTTTTCTACTTAATGAAAATCATGCATCATAAGCATTCAAATTTTCTTAAGTAACATCACTTAGCATTCATCATTAAAGTGTGCTAAACATTTCCATTTGTATGTATAGATATGCTTAGGATTCATCCATATGCATGTTATACATGTTGGGAAAGAAATGAAGTTGTGTGTTTTGTGATATAATTCACTTTACTTAATCTTAAAATGCCTTTTTTTTTTTGAATAGGTTTGTTTAGGGAAAATCTAAACTTAGGTTTAATTAAAACACATAATAAAATATTCACTAAAAAAAAATCAATGAATCTACTTTAGAAATTACTGGTAGGGAGGAAAGAGAAGTTCTCTTCTCCCTTTCTTTACAACACTTAGTAATTAATTGTAGGTTCATTCAAACCAATCAAATCAAAATAAAATCAACCCAAATCAACTAAATCACTTAAATAAAAACCACCCTAAGTTGAACATTTCACACTTAGAAATTTAAACCTTAAAG
The DNA here is from genome assembly GCA_021442155.1 of Cymbidium sinense. NCBI lineage: Eukaryota > Viridiplantae > Streptophyta > Magnoliopsida > Asparagales > Orchidaceae > Cymbidium > Cymbidium sinense. The sequence goes on from CM038217.1 coordinate 148,302,333, forward strand.
CCTAGCTAAACATACCACACAAACTAAAGCACACACATTAGGCTAAGTCACCACTTCTAGCTTTAGGTTAGGCGGTGCATGGTTTGATGTTTGCTTTTATTTTGTGATGTAATATTTTAGTCTGGATGTTAGGTGTATGTGTAGAATGAATGGTAGGATCTTTAGTCTAACCATTATCTAGGGGATTGTGCTTAAGGAGTAATAAATAAAATATAATTTTTTGTGTGCTTATACCCCTAAGCATAATCCAATAGGCTGGTGGACTTGGTTACCCATGTGTGGGTGCTAAGTCCAATATATATACATGCTTGGGATTGTATGGTTTGTTTAGCTAATCTCTATTTTGTAGTTTTAGTTAGATTTACTTTTCCTTTTTCATGTAATTTTGCAATTAGATTTTGGAATGATTGTTATGGGGGATTAGATGAGCATTGGTCATAAGATCTCATCTTATGTACCATGTGAAGCCTTTGAGCAAACCACATTCCAACCAACCAAAGAAGAAAGAAGAAAGAAGAAGAAGAAGAAAGAAGAAAAGAAGATGAAGAATGAAGACCCCATAACATGAATTCCTTCTTAATTGTAATTAATTCATTTGTAATCGGTATATAAGGGTAGAGCACTTAATTTATTTTTGGGTTTGTGCGGTGGAGCTGACCAAATGGCCTTTTATTCTTTTGCTTAGCTTTATAAATTGATGTTTTTGTTTTTTTGTGCATTAAGATGACATCTTTTCTAGTTTCTTCCTTGCTTTTGATGTATGGCTGGATGATGATTAGGCTCTTAGAAAAATAAATTTTCTATCCAATTAATCAACTCAAATTAAAAAATAAATAACTCATAACCTCACCTAAAGCCTGTTAAAATCAAGATAAAAGAATTAGCAACCCTTTGGATGAGTATTTTCTTTATAACATCATGCATAAAAGCATATTATTTCACTCTTGATTGAGGGCTTCCACCTTGCCAAAGAACTTGGCTTGACCTTGAGAGCCATGGTGGAAACACACCTCTCTTTTCTCCGATTTTGGCCCATAATCTAATTTCTCATGCATTAGGCATATGAATCCTATAAGCTAGTCAAATGATTGTCCAAAATAAAATAAAATATAACAAAATTTTGCATTAGATTTAAGTCATTAATCATGCCCTACATGATCTAGTCTCTTAGGGAGTGAGTTTAAGGACTTAGTCTCTTTCTAAATAAATAACAACTTAGCTATCTTGCATAAAGCATATGACTTGCCTACATGAATTTAAAATCATAGGAGGAGTTAGTTGGCAGCCACCCCCATGTGGTTGTAAGTCCAATAGTTGAGTGGTTTATCCTCTCTTGTGGAGGTAAACCCAATACCCATTTTTATCTTAGATTTAGGTCATGTTTTGGCCCTTGCCAAAGCTCCCTAGATTTAGGTTCTGAGGTTGCTTCTCCCATTTGCAGACTATAAGCATAAATCCTCACTTCTTAGGAATTTTCATGACCTTGTATCATGGATTTGTAAGCCCTAAATTTCTAACAAAAATTTAACTCAAACAAATAAATCACTTCAACTTCAAAAATATAAAGCCCAACCATAGGATAATTTGGGATGCTTACTAGTTTCTAGTATCCTAAGCATCTCTACTCATCTCTTTGGCGATAAGAACTCCCTCTCTTTGATCAATCACTTTTGATCTTCTAAAATAAACCAATTGATTGATAGTCCTACCTATTGAAATCTTTGAGACAATGATCATTTACCTTAATCGAGAGTATTCTAAGAAATCTTCCTTAGATGTAATTAACTATGGGGCTTGCCCTATGAAACTTAATGAACCCAATTTAAAATAAACCCTACTTTACTTTTCCATGTAAAGTAGGGAAGAATCTCTGGTACACATGAGACCCATTACCTTAGAGTCCTATTGAGGTGATTAGGTTCATTGTAGGGTGGTGACTTCAATCTTTCGAGATAGTGCACCCGATCACCCTCAATAAGAACATCTGTGGATCTATGTAGTGTCAAAATGCATAAAAAAAAGAAGTATGTTTATATCTTCATTTTATCCCACATAGAGTGAACATGGAAGTATATTCTCTTTAGAAATTCCTCATAATTTTCACCATAGATTTTTCTCTCAAAATCTTTGGGATGAATCTCCATCGATAGTGGGTTTGTACTTTTGTATGAATCCAAGACTATCTTTCTTTCTGTTGGCACTTAGTTTATTTCATCCTTAAGTTAATTTAGCCAACATCTTTAGGTTTTTCTGACCTCACCCTGCATTGGTCTTAAAGCCTGGGTTCTCCAATGGGTAAAAAATAAAAAATTAAAAAAGAGAATTAATTAAAGACTTCCTCCTTACCATTTTATGTTAAGGAAAGGTTCATTCTAAAATAATAAAGATAAAATAAATCCTTCATAAAATCTTGCTTTTCAAAAGCACTCTTTCAAAATGCACATAATAAAATATTTTAAAATTTTAAATCACCTTCATCTAACAATCTTCATGATTATATGTAGGATCATCTTTACAAAATAAAATTCCAACAATTTTCTAAAAGCAAAATGAGTTTCTTCACTCAATTCATTTTGGTGAAGACTCATTTTCAAAAAATAAAATTCCAACAATCATATTTTCAAAAGCATAAAATTTGAAGATGGGTTTCCATTCAATACATCCAAATGTGTTGAATGGATATTACATCTTCAAAAAATCATAATTTTGAAATTCCATTCAACACATTCCACTGTTATTGGGATTTTCACATTTTCAAAATAAAAAATAAAATAAACACATATGAAACCTCTCCATTCAATATACCCACATTGTTGAAGTTTCATTTTCAAATAAAATAAAAATAAATAAATTTTCCAAAAGCACATATGAATATCTCCATTCAATATACCCAAATTTATTGAATGAAATTTCATTTCCAAATAATAACATTATTTTGAAATCCACTTAACATATTTCATATATGAATTGGGATTTCTCTTTCAAAAAAGCAATAATCACAAACAAAATATACATTTGAAAATAAAACATAATTGATTTCCATTCACATACCCAAATTTGTTAAATGAAATCTCTTTCAAAAAAAAAAAAAAATCAAAAAACAAAATTTTCAAACATATTTGAACTTCATTTAGCATATCCCATTTGCTAAATGAATTTTCAAAAAAACAAAAATTTTAAACACATTTGAATTCTTTAACATACTCAAATTTACTAAGTAAATCTCATTCCTCAAAAAAAATTTCAAAACATATTTGGAACTTCATTTAGCATACCCCATTTGTTAAATGAAGTCTCCCTTTTCAAAATCAAACAAAATTTGAAACACCTTTTTTGAATTCATTTAGCATACTCAAATTTGCTAAGTGAAATTTCCATTTCACAAAATTTTCAAAAACACTTTTGGAACTTCATTTTAGCATACCATATTTGCTAAAGTGAAGTTTCAAATTAAAATGAAAACAAAAATTTTGAACACATCTTTGGAATCAAGCATACAAATTAAACATTTCACAAAATTTGAACTTCATCTTAGCATACCATATTTGCTAAAGTGAAGTCTCCATTCATCAAATCAAAATCAAATCAAAATCAAAGAAACACATTAGATTTTAGCATACAAATTTGCTAAGGATCCTATTTTCAAATCAAAATCAAAATCAAAAGAAACACATTTGATTTCAGCATACTTAAATTTGCTAAGGATCTACTTTCAAAACAAATCAAATAAAAAAGAAACACATTAGATTCCCTTAGCATACTTAAATTTGCTAAGGATCCTATTTTCAAAATCAAATTAAAATCAAAGAAACACATTAGATTTTCTTAGCATACTAAATTTGCTAAGAATCCTATTTTCAAAAATTTCAAAAAAATAAAACACACTTGGATTTTCTCATTTAGCATGCCCAAATTTGCTAAATGAGAATTTCATTTTTCAAATCACAAAATGATTCACAAAGCAAAATAAGAAAAAAAAACAAAAAGAAGAAATTGTTTTCAAACATCTCACTTAGCATACCCAAATTTGCTAAGTAAATTCCAAAAATCTCAAATCCAAAACAAAAGCAAATTGACCCTTTACTTTAACATACCTAAATTTGTTAAATAAAGGGTCCTCAAAATCAAAATAAAATGCAGATATGAACCTATGGAAGCATCTCTTTAAAAATATTTGAACCCATTTTCAACATATCCAAATTTGTTGAAAATGGATTCTATATCAAAATTCCTCTTCCAATCAAACTCAAAATCTATTCTAAATCATTTGAACTGACTTAACATTTCAAGATGTTGAGTATGGGTTCAAATTCTAAATTCAAATTCAAAATCAATAAAATCTGATTCAAGTTTATTTTCAACATTGACTCTTTTCACAGCCAATTAGTCAGCTTAATTTAGTTGATATAAATGGCGCATCATGTGTTTTCCCCATGGGATGGACTTCCTGATCGTGCCTTCCCGAATTATGCCCACCTCATTCATTTGGATGAGGTTTGAGGGGGAAGGATTACCTATGAGGGCACTCCCCTCACAACCAAGTAGTGATCATAGTGGAGAAAAGTCGCATTCATTGATTTTGCCATCGTGACTGATATCCCTCACCAAGAGGAAGGCTGATAGTTTCTACAAGTGCGCTGTCGACAAGATGTGATAATGCAATGAGCTGTTATTTCCCTGCTACCCATTAGCACACCTCAAAGGTAAGGCTCTAATCCCGTGGATTATCACTTTTGAAGTCTAGTTCTTACCCACTCCCTACTCAAAGGAGGAATAAAAAAATATGATAAGTGGTACCATACACGCATTGCCGGGAGATGGAGGCGCTACATGATCGGAGGAGTTGCCCACTTTGATTTCGGGTTACAAGAACCCATTCCATCCTCTCTTGGGTCTGAGAGGATGAGGAGGATCCTACTTCACCTCCACCAGGTTCAGCAACCCTAGTCAGGTAGGAGGTCATGCCTCCGCTAATTCTACTTGGTAGCCTACGGACATCTGAGTGTGGGGCTCAATACTTGAGATATGTTTATCCCATAGCATGGGGGAAGCATCTACAAGAGAGGGCCGTGAGGCCCATACCACCAATCATTAGTGAGAGGCGAGGTTTAGTGTAGTCGCACCTCTCGCACTCATTGAATTTTCTTGACATGCTACCCGCATCGATCACATACAAAGTATTCTACTTACAAGGATTATTTACCAGAGGAGGAGAGCCCCTATTTTAAGAGAGTCAGTGGTGTCTCCACCACACCGCTACATCCACCATTCATGTTTAGCATCTCCATTCTCCAAAGGCCATGAAGGCCACATTTGGGGAGAAGAGGACCCTATTGGTGATCCAGCTATGGCCAAGGATCCCATTCCATCTACACTACTATGGTGAGAGCTCCTCCTGACCTTTCCCCCCATGTGTGGAAGGAATGGCGACCCCAAAGCATAGTGGTCATCCCTTCACCATCACCACCGCAATGAGATGGTTACGAGTAGAGGGAGAGTGAACCCAATTGCACCCATGATCATAGAACCTCCTAGGAGTGTCACCCCGCACAGAGTCAGTGATAGCCAGGAGTGCATATCTTCTAGTGAGTGCAGCCCTCATAAGGTTGATTTTCCATCACCAGGTGAGGTCTGGTGCCTCACACTTCATGATGTGGATCCCATCACCGTCTGCCAAAAACATTTGTGCCAATTTTGATAGATCCATCTTCAGATGACATAGTAGCTCACTATTTCATGGAAAAGAAAGAGATCCTAAAATATGATTGGTCTATTGAGGAGAAGATCAGCTATGATCCCAATGAAGATGATTTATTGGGAGACACAGTCAGGGTTTGCATTGTAGATACTGGGATCCTCCTCGAGCAAGTAGCTATGGAAGGTGATGAGGCCGAGCAGAAGACATCAACACCTATCAAATAAAAAAATAGAAAGATGAAAAATAGATAGGATGGAGAAAGATGAGACTAAGCAGATCTAGTACTTCAAAATAAGCCCCAGAATTCATCCTACTACAGACTAGTAGAGTTGGTGCATGTCTTGGACCAAAGACTTTACCTCCAGAGGGGTAGCACCAACATGTATAAAAAGGTAGTGGACAGTACCTTCATACAAGAAATAGATATTAGGTCCATAGTTGAGTAGGAGGTGAAGGAAGCATTGGCTCAAGCGAGGATCATCGCCCAAAGGGTAGACCCTACCTAGGAATTTGATGCAATCCAATATCCTAAGGGTTTCTACCACCTTCCTTCAAGAGTTTTGATGGCGGGAAACAAGGCACATTGCACATTTAGTGCAATTATTGCAATGCTATGGCGTGATGCTTTACTATTCTGCTCTTCATTAGTAGCCTAGCAAGGATAGCTTTTGATTGGTATGAACTTCCCAATAGTTCAAGAAAGACATTTGGAGTTGAGCAACTCTTATCAAGAGGTTTGTTGGAGCTCAAGAAAGGTTACTATTGATCTGTTGTAGCACAACACCCGGTGAGTCCCTATTGATTATATTCTCGATGGCATAATCTGAGTATGAAATGCAAACCACAATATCGAACAACATGCCATTGAGATTCTTCTAAAGAATATCCATGGACGCCTTCATGCTTAAGGCTTCACCATCAAAACCTTTGAGAAGTTAATCAACAAGGCTAGTCTACAAGGAGGCCAAACAGCTTGCCTTTTCAACAATTGCCCAAAGTAAAGCCATAGAAGGTATAAAGAAGAGACAAGGATGCAGTGATAAGGGGAAGCAACTGCCTAGAGATCGTTTGAGAGACCACACCTCAGTTCATCTTCCACCTCCTCTACCACCATCGTAGCCTCCACCAGAGCCTCCATCCTACTTAGCCTCTTCAGCCACATCATCAAGAGTGGCAGATAAGCAATACGCAACTGAACGAAGT